>JARHVA010000954.1:3442500-3607500 GCA_037957365.1 Torreya grandis
CCATTCCTCATCTAGAACTAATCCCATCCAAACCTCAACCGATCCAATCATTCAAAGACCAAGATGTATTCAAAACTAATATCTTCCAACTCATTAGAAACCAAAGCCAAGAAAACCAACTAATCTAATATGTTTTTATTAAACCAACCATTGGTGATAAGTCAACCTATGATGAATTACCTATTGATCCCATACTAGTTGTCAAGGAGTCTCTCTCTGATGAGCTAGTCTTTACTGAGTCACTTTTTAATGATTATAACTACCTTTGGGAAAATCATTATCTTACATATATGCCTATTTTTCAAGAGCCTCCTATCGACAAGACAGTCTCTAAGGAGATGTCTCTTGACCTTTTCCCATCTTAGAGGAGTCTCACTTTGACAAACTAGTTTTTATGGAGCTCATTGTACCATCATAGGCTATTACTTATCCAAAACCAAACATTCAATAAGAAATCATTGTAACAAAGTACCCATTATATGAAGAATTAGAATTAGAGTTGGGTTTTATTCTTGAACTAACATTGGATTTACCATTATAATCTAAATCAACATCAGTCTCAACATTGGATTCAGAGTCCCTTGAGTTAGAATCAAATTGAGAAGAAGAATATGTTCATGGTTGTTATAACAGTGGTTATGCATGCCTTGCAGATCAATTCAAATACATTTATGTTCCTTATATAGTTTTTGAGGATGAGTACTTCATGAAGCTTTTACACAAGTTATCCTATAGTCTTCTATAAGAATTATGATTCCAACACCCATTCCATTACCATTCCATAGGCCATAACCATTAACCAAAATAGCCATATCATTGACATTCCATCTCCCATGAGTGTCAATTAAGATTGATAGAATGACACTTTATTAAAATGCATCCATGTCAACATATAAGTTGAAGAAGAGCAAGGAGGCCAAGACCACATTCATATAGCAGATTAACACTCTCATAGTGAAACCTTTTCTAAGGCACTAGGGGATAATCAGAGCTAGAACTCAACATCTTCTAGTTAAACTTTTTTGGAAGTGATAGAAGACAATCAAAGTTAAAAGTCAACATTCTTTAGTGAAAACTTCTTGGAGGTGCTATGGAACAATTGAGACAACTTCATTGGTGAAAACCTATTTAAGGCACTAATATCCAAGCACAAAAGTTCTTCACTGCTTGATGAAGACAAAATCATAGATCAAATTAAGATATCTTCCTATCTATAGCCTAATCAAATGGTAGCTACTCTCAAGCCTAAATAATAGAAAATTTTGGTGGTCTTATCAAGAGAACAAGTCTTCAACTCCACCACAACCAAAGTTATGTTAAATCTAGCATTAATAACATTATGTGTGACTGAACATCTTGATATTCATTTATTTCCACACTATTATACATTCAATTATCATCTACCATTCCATTTCAAAATCAAATCTACCATCCATTATTTTTCCCTATTTACCATCCATGGTCTCACTTTCCTTTGTAGAGGCTACAAAGATACCTTGTCTTGATGTTTGAAAGAATCAAAATAAACAACCAATGAAAAGCATAAAAGCATTCTTGACAACCCAATATATAGGGAGTTCCTGATAAAACAAATATTTAGATGAGGTGTGGGCTAGCAATTAACATAATCAAGTATTTTGTTTATATCATTTTTTTATTAGGACATGCATCTCCCCGTCATCAGGAACAACAAAATCAAAAAATTCACCCAGGCCAAAAACATGTACCATGCCATTTCATTGTCATGTAATTGCCATTGTTACATATCCATTTTCCATTATAGCATATGCTTGTTATTCATCCCTTCACCTGGGGGCAAACCCTCTTACCATTTTATACATCCTATCATTCCATTCTTATCTATACCAAAGCCTATTTTTATTCATCCTACCCAATATTTTTTTGATCTTATTTCATTTGGTTATTCCCACACATTTTATGAGAGGATTCTGATCAAGTTTTAACAATCAATCCAATCCATGTTTCAATGATAGTCTATGAAAGTAGTGTGATATTTAATCTAGAAAGATATCTTTCATCCTATCAAGTTTTTTTATGTGAGCCTAATTATAACTACCTATGGGAAAATTAGTATCATTGACCTATTCTATCATATCCTAGTTATAACCACCTATGGGAAAAATAGGGGTAACACTTGTTTATCATGCATTGTTGCATCACCTTGCCATTATTGTTTTCATTTGACTGGGTATTTTATATATTTAAGAATCTATTGTGACCTAGTTGGTTTTTCCCTACCTTTTGTGTGGATGAAATTACTATGACTTGAGGTCATCTCAAGACTAATTAGGTCATGCTCAATTCATATTGAGGTAACCTCAGTCCTGCTTTCTATACGCTCTTGCCATTTTGTGAGCAGGTATCTTGTCATTCTCTAATGAGTTAAGATAGCTCAAAAATCTAAAAAATATTCATAATATTTCAAAATCCAAAAACATTTGTCTTGTATAATCCTATTTGGTTATCCTTGATCCACCCTATTGAGGCAAAGTCATTTTGAGGATGTTTTGTTCTGATTTTATTTTCAAACTTTTTATTTGTTTATTTATTTCAAGTTTTTTGTTTATTTGTGTGCTTTTTGTGTGTTTTATTTGTTTGTTTATCTTCTTGCCCATTTGTTTGCTTTTAGCATTGTTGCCTCTACTCCATCTATATGTGTTCATTAGGTGATTCCTCAAGTGAATTATTCTTGAGTCCATCCATATTAATACTTCAACATTATCATCATGGTTTTTATCATTGGTGTATTATTTCAAGTGTTTATTGGATTGATAGTTAGTCCTTATGCATATTTTGGCCAAGCCTTCATGGTGTTCTATCATGATTCCTACCATCACATGCTATAGAAAAAATTATCTTCAAGAAGGTCTACAATCAATGGAGCCATAAAAATTTCTCCTTGGCACCTTGGCAAATCCTTCCATCCCACCCTTGATCAAATCAACCCATTAACCATTTTAGTTGTATCATTTATAATTAGAATGAGCATCTCCTCATTGATAGGTAAAACTGAATCATTCACATTAATCAATATTATTCCTCTATCCATCTCTTTCATCACTTTTCACGCACTCATATTTAATCTATATTCTAGGTTATATCCTTGAGTTATGCTTGCTAATCATCCCTAACTATGGTGCCATCATTTTTAACTAATCCAAATCTACTTAATGATTATAAACGCCTATGGTCAAATCATTATTTTGACTTTTATTCTTGATTATAACCACCTTTGGGCATGTCTGTATCCTTTTTACATCAATGCATGTAAGAATTTTCTTATTTGGATTAATCTCAACCATGGGTTAATTCCACCTTTCCTCTTATTTATTTTTGAGGGACCACCCATCAACAAATGTGAGGACCATTCCCTTGAGGGGGCATCATCATAAGCTTCCCAAAACAATTTGGAGCTTTGTTCTTCAACCATCATCTTCTTTTTTGCATACATGCCTTTTCTCACTATTTAAGAAGACATTGTTGTGCTTATAGCTTGCAATGCCTTCCCAAATAGGGACAAACTATAGACACCTAAATCTAGCTACCAATAACCTCCAACCAAGATTTTGACCAATTTCCACCTAAAGTGCACAATTTGACCTAAAAACACTAATCTACATTAAATGAGTTGAAATTGATAATATCTAAGTGTTGATTCTAGCTAGGGTATCCCTAAATGGGGTAATGCAATTTATGGTCCAGCTAACTTTGATCAGATCATTTCAAGTCATAATGCTAATTTTGCACCTAGGTGCTCTGGATTATTCTTTCCTATCAAATATCTTTCACAAGACAAGTGTGTTTGTATTTTATATTGATAATATCCTAAATGGGATAACAAATCTAATGCATCTGACATCACCTTCCAATTCTAATCTAGTCAAAATTTAAAGCAATAATAAGGAATTTTGATCAATCTAACTAATTTGTGCACAAAGTTCTTAAATATGCTTAAGATATAATTAAAACAAATTAGAGCCTAATCAAGAAATCTATGGAAACTTGTTGAATAATTTGTTTTGGAAATGAATATTAATATCTGCATCATCAAGTGACCTCATTTCTTGGGTAGACATCCCTAGGCCATAAATTCCACAAATATCATTATTCATGCCCCCCATGCCTCATCAATACCTTCCATGCCTCTTAATTATCCATTTTTCCAATGTCATGATGAGGATAATTATAAACTTAATTCCAAAAAAATAAAATTAATCCTTAACCGCACATCTTCATCTCAAGATGGATGATTCAAGTTGATTCTGATCAATCTCAAAAATCTATAAATAGGAGGCCTTACCACATCATTTATAATCTATTTTGGTACAAAGTTATTATGCTCAAATATCTTCAAAAAGCTTAATTTGTGTAAAGTTATAATCTAGGATTGGTTCCAAAAGCTTCATACAATTAGTGTTACCATGCCGAATTAATTCCAAGCCAAGCCAAGCCACAAGCCAAAAGGTGCCAATGAGGTATGGAGGTAGACAAACCTCCATTGCCAAGTACTTCATGAGCACAAAACTAAGCAAGCCAATAATACAAAGGCATTTGGACCATCTAAGTAAGGTGAAGGAATTCTTATGTTTTTCCTTAATTTTTAGTTGTGTTTATCATTTTTTTTTGTTACTAATCTCACACTAGTAACTAGAAATGAAGGTGTTAGCTTAGTGTGTTCTTTGTCAATTTGTTTTATGCATTTTATCACTAGTAACATACTAATCTCCTCTTTTTAGTAAAATTTCTAGTTCACATTGTCAAGGCATATGAAGAATGTATGGCAGTGGTTGAACATGGTAAGAGGTTTTATGACATGTTTATGATATGTTGACATCTTAGACAGTGGCCAAAAATTTAGTTTCAAGGCCTAATGTATCTTGTAAGTCAAAGGCCTAGATAGTAAAGATAGAGATGGTGGCTAGATGGGGTATTAGGATTGGTTTCCTAGGCAAGTATGATAATTTATGCATTGAAAAAGGTATGTCATGTTCACCAAGTTTTAGGTCAAAATTTTAAGGCTAAGGCAAGAAAAAGTGTTTTGAGGTCTCTCGTGTGCACAAAATGAAGGGTTTTTAACTTGATAAGAACTTTAAAGTGTTAATTGGAATATGTAACATCTACATGGGAACCTAAGATATTAATGGTATATTGATAAGGGTCCTAGCTTAAAGTTTTAACAAAGTTTCTCAAATGAAGGGCTAAGCTTTATGAATGATCATTAAGAGATGGTTTAAACACTCAAAGAACCCTAAAAGTGACTCAATATGAAAGATATTATTATAAAATGCTTAGAATGGGTTGGAATGGATAGTTATGTAATTATAGGTTGTATTCAAATATCCTATGTACCTCTAAGTGTGATTTTTTGGTAAGAGGAGTGAGTGGACCCTAAAAAAAAGGCCTTGTTTCTTAGGGATTTGTTATATCAATCAAACTTGACCAAGTATAAGTTTATAAATGGATGGAGGATAAATATTGAGACTTTTATTTTATGTCCATGTTGGTTTATAAGTAGGTTCTATCCCTTATAAGTATGTTCATGTGGCAATATTGGTCTTGTAGACTAGCTCATAGTCTTGTACCATAATATCTCATCTAAACAAGATAGGTCAACTTATGAGTAACATTTTAAGCACTCCTAAGGGATATAACCTACTTATAAACCAACATGGACATAAAATAAAAGTCTCAATATTATGATTTCATTATACCATTATAATATATATATATATATATATATATATATATATATATATATATATATATTATAATGGTATAATGAAATCATAATATCATATAAATTCATTTAAAGTATTTGAAAATGGTTCTATAGGTGTTTTAGGTCATTATTTCCATGATTGTCTTTTGAGTTTAGTTGGCAGTTCTGACTAAGCTACTTGCAGAGAAGGGTTTGAGTCCTTTTTCCCTATATAATTAAGTATAATAAACTTGGTGTTGTTTTTAATGTCATTAATATTCTTTATGTGTGATTTTTTTTCATGTTTGTTTGAAAAAATTGTACTTATTCTTGAGTTGTTCAAGATAGACTTTCTGGGTATGCACAGGCCTAGTATGAACAATGTTTTGAGAAGACGTTTAAGTGGTGGTTGGACCTAAAAAGCACTGTGGACATAAAGTGAAGTTTTATAAGATATATTTTAGTTATATTTTATATATTTCTTCTATGTGATAATTTTGAGAGTGTTCTAAATATTTCAAAGGGTAATGTGTGTTAATGAAGGCCTAATTGAATTAGGTCTCCTTAAGGCCTAAAAAGAGGTTTTGGTAATATATGATATGATCAACCTATTTTAATGTTTTATTAATGATTTTTTCATTTTATAAGTCATATTTAATTAAAAATATAATTAGGAAAGTGTGTATGACTAACTAAGAGCTGTATGAGCAAGAACCTAGTATAAAAACAGGGCCTAATATGCCTAATTGTCTTATTAGTGGATATGTGAAATGAAGCAAAAGATATAGGAATTTAAAGAGATAAATGAATTATTATATACCATCATCAGGGTATATAAAAACTATCATTAAGATATAATAGGGGTACTATATATGATTATCAAGGTCAAATGACCTAATCTATCTTGAACAGAACTAATTGAGTGAAGAAGGCTAGAGACCAGTTTGATAGGGATAGAAGTGTGTGAAGAGATAAAGAAGGAGATAATCATATATTTTATGAGAAAAAAATGGTTTTTAAGGTGAAAAAAGGTTCGAGGTGGTTGAGTTGGTGATGATTTATCTAGGGGGTTGATGTCTTCTTGCAAGTGAGTGCTTGCTAAAGCTTAGTCAAGTTGGTGCTTGGTTAGTTAGGGTTGGTGTTCCAAGTGAAGTTGGTACTTCACTAAATATTAATGCTTGAATTATAAGATAGCAATCCATTTGCATCATTAGTGGATTTTTTCCCCTTACGGTTTTCCCACTCAAATAAGTGTCATGTATGTTATGCTCTTCTCTTATGCTCATGTCTCTTAATGTGTTGCTAATTTACTACATTGTTTTGATAGTTAATGAATGACAAGGTAAAGTTATAAAAAAAATTAAGACTGATTCACCCCCCTCTTAGTCATTATGTCTTCAATAATTGGTATTATATCTTGGTCCTTTGAGGTAAATCTAATAACTTGAATGTGATCTAAAGATGCATAACAATGTTTTGTGATCAATAAGAATAAAATAACATGTATGATGAAGTCGTCTACTATGATAGTGAAGAAAGAGAAGCTAAAGTAGACCTTGAACCTGAGCTCATAAGTACTTTTGATGATTTGAAATATCAAAATAATACCATCTAGGATCTCAAGAGTCAGTTAGAGGAGGTCAACATAAGGTGTAAGAAAAATGAAGTTGAGTATGACCAATTGAAGATGGAACTATATGAATTGAAGGTTGTGCATGAAAAACTCATAGACAAATTGAGAAAGTTTGAGAAAGAGCATGAGAATTTAAAATAAATTAAGATTATTAATCTAAAAATATCAATTACGCAACCTAATTATATAAAGGATAAGTCATCATGGAACCATGGTAAGTATACAAATGTTGTTTTCTACATCTATCAAAATATAGGACACATTGCAATATTATGCTCTAATAGAGTTATAAGGTCCACAAGATTCAACAAGACATATGAAGCTCCTAGAATGCATAAGAAGGATAAAACATTGGTATGGAATCTAAAAATTGGTATGGAATATAAAAATTGGTATGGAATATAAAGCAAGATAGGATTGATCATATCGAGCTCAAGAAGCAAGATGAACTATTTTCCAAGGAGGAATAGAAGACCAAAGAGGAAACTATGCTAACTCAAATTGCATTTCACATTCAAGATGAAAGCATGAAATGTTATATTGATAGTGGTTTCTCAAGCCACATGATAGGAGATAGAAATAAGTTCATCTCATTAAAGAAGAATACTACATGAATAGTGAGGATTGGAGACAACACAACTACCAATATATTTGGTAAGGGTGTCTTTAGTCTGGATGATGGAAAGATCAAGAAACAAAATGTGTTGTATATGGAATTTTTGAGAACTTGATTAGTGTGAGTCAAATATGTAATCAAGGACACACAATTTCATGATAGAGGGTGTGAGATAAGGAGATCCAATTTAGGAAGGTTAATTACTAATGCCAAGATGATTGAGAACAACCTATATGTATTGAATGAAATCAAGAAGGATATATGTTTCATGATAAATATATATGAAATTTGGATATGACATAGAAGGATAGGTAACCTAAACTTTGACAACTTGGTTAGGATTAACACTAAGAAGTCTACGAATAACATTCCTAAGATCATCAAACCTCCAAACATACTTTGCAAGGCATGTCAACATTGTAATTAGACTAGAAGAAGGTTCAAATCCAAGGATTAATCTACTACAAGACCTTTATAGTTAATCTACATTGATATCTATGGACCTAAAATAATTCAAAGAATTCAAGAAGATAACCACTTCATGTTACTCATTGATGATTACATAAGAATGACTTGGGTTGTATTCTTGAAAGAGAATTCAGAAACTCTTGACAAGTTTAAGGCATTCAAGGCTCTTGTTAAGAAAGAGAATAATGGGAAGAGAAAGTTCCTAAGATATGATAAAGGAGGATATTTTTGTTCCAATGAGTTTGATGACCTATGTGAGGTTCATGGAATAAGGAGACAATTCTTAGTAGCTAGGACAACTCAACAGAATGGGGTAGATGAAAGGAGGAATATGATAGTTCAAGAGATGGATATAACTATGTTGAATGAGTCTATATTATTTAATCAATATTTGAGAGAGGAAATATGCACTAATGTCTACATTTTTAATAGAGGATAGATAAGTACTAATGGTAATAAGACTCCTTATGAACTATGGAAGGGTAAACCTGCAAATACAAAACACTTTAGAGTGTTTAGGAGAAAATGTTTTATCAAAAGAGATGATGAAAACTTGGGTAAGTTTGATTCTAGATCTGATGAAGGCATATTCTTAGGATACTCATCAATGATCTCATCCTATATATGTTATAACAAGAGACTACAAAATATAGTGGAAAGTACCAATGTGAAGATTAATGAGACAATGAAATCTCACTCATAATCAAAGAACACTTTAGAGAATTTGGACTTCAAGAATGAATTAGAGAATATAGAGGTTGATGAGGAAGAAGAAGTTGAAGAGTGATAGGACTCAAAAAAACCCTTAAGACAAATTCAAAGAGATCACCTTGAATCTCAAATCATTGAAAAGAAGAATGCAGGCATGCAAATAAGGAAAAGAGTGGTAATTAATCTAAATCAAGATAATGTTTCTCTTTTAACCAAGATTGAACCTAAGATTATTATATAAGTAATAAAAGAAAATTTTTGGATAGGTATGAATGAGGATTTAGATCAAATAGATAAAAATGAGACTTGGGAACTATTTCCTAGATCTAAGGACAATAGTGTCATTAACACAAAATGGGTGTTTAGAAACAAGTTGAATGAAGATGGAAAAGTCACCAGGAACAAGGCTAGATTGGTATACAATGAATATGCATAATTTGAATGGGTATACTTTAAGGAGACCTATGCATGAGTAGAAATATTGGAGGCCAACAGATTTTTTTTAGCTTATGCAAGATTCAAAGGATTCAAGGTATACCAAATGGATTTCAAATCTACCTTTTTGAATGGGAATTTGGAAGAAGAAGTATACATTAAGTAACCTCAAGGGTTCTTACTATTAGATGATAAAGACTATGTTTTAAGATTATAAAAGGATCTCTATGTTCTAAAGCAAGCTCCTAGATCTTGGTATGTTAGGTTGGACAAGTATCTCTTGGATCAAAGATTCAAAAGAAGAGTTGCAGACAATAATATATACATCAAGATAGAATATGACCATTAGTTAATAGTATTTTTGTATATGGATGAGATCATATTTGGTGGAAATAATAAGAACATGAAAAAGGCCTTTGTAGAGGTGATGAATAAAGAGTTTGAGATGTCCATTCTAGGATAACTATCATTATTTATTGGGTTATAAATCACTCAATCTAAAAAAGGTATATTCATCTCACAAGCCATGTACATAAGAGAGATGTTGAATAAGTTTGAGATGGAGGATTACAAAAAAACTAGTATACCCATGATCATAGGATGTAAATTGAGCAAGGAAGATGAGTCTTCAAAGGTAAATCATATGTCATATAGGTCAATGATTGGAAGTTTGTTGTACACCACTACATCTAGACCTGACATCATGCAAGCAATAAGTCTTATGGGAAGGTTTTAAGTATATCCAAAGGAGAATCATCTACAATTAGTCAAAAGGATACTTAGGTATCTCAACGGGACTATGGACTATGGATTATGGTATCTAAGAAGTAAAGAGTTCAATTTTATAGGCTACATATATGTAGATTAGGCAAGAAGTATAAATAATAATAAGAATACTAGTGGAGGAGCCTTCTTCCTAGGTGGGTGGCTAGTTTCATGGATAAGTAATAAATAACCATAAATATCATTGTCCACTTATAAGGATGATTAAATTGTAGAAACTTCATGTTACACATAGGTCCCATGGATGAGATAGACCCTAAAAGACTACAAGGTGGAGTATCATGGTCCTATTCCTATCTATTATGATAATACAAGTGTTATAAATGTCTCAAATAAAAATATCATTCACTCAAGGACCAAACACATTCCCATCATGAATCATTTTTTAAGAGAGTAGGTAAGTGAAAAAAGTATCAAATTTGAATATGTTTCTACACAAGATTAGATTGTAGACATATTGACCAAACCACTTCCAAAGGTAACTTTTGAACACCTAAGACAAGAATTAGGTTTAAATATTACCTATAGTAATCAATAAAGAAGACAAGTTCATAGAGGGAGATAATAATTATTGTTCTATCCAAGAATAGGTGAGTTGTTCCAAGAAGGTATGTATGGAGATATGGGGATCATTTTTTTAATGTCTCATAAACTCATAGTTCTGTGTGTTGAGTATTTTTGTTTCAAGGAGTGTCATCCTAATGGGGATATAAGGGTGATCAGTTTTCAATGTGGTTTTCCATCAATGACAAAGGGGAATATTGTTGAGAATTATTTCTATTGTTGAAGTCTAGCATTGAAATTGTCAATGATGTCAAAGGTTGTTCATGAGGTCATTGAACAATGTTTTTCTTTGATTACATCCTTGGGAGGTATGAAATTGGTTGAGAAACATATAAGGCATGTGAGAAAGGTTTATAAGAATCAAATATTATTTCAACATCATTTTCCAAAGTTGTCAAGTGTTTGAACCTAGCAAGAGACTTGAGAAGGCTTGTGCATAAAATGCTTAGTCTTGTGCATGAAGGAACATGGTGGTTTAGTGCGATGGATGCAAAGAGGAATAAGAGGATTATAGAGTTTATTGAGTATTCATATGAGGCATTGAATAACTTAGGTAATTTTTAAGGTGATCTTATAGGGGTAGGACCTACAGACCTAGCATATAACTAGACGAGTTATAGACCCTGCCAGACCTAATTAGGTTTCATGAGGTATTGTCAATGCATATGAAGAATGTATGGTAGTGGTTGAGAATTTAAATAGGTTTTATGACATGTATATGATATTTTAACATCTTGGATAGTAAATATAAGGTCAATTTCAAGTCCTAATATGACTTGGAGGTTAAAGGCCTATAGAATTAAGAGAGAGATGGTGGCCAGATGGGGTATTAAGATCAGTTTTTGAAGGTAAGTATGAGTATGTGTGAATTGATATAGGTATTTCATGTTTTTTCAAGTATTTTTACCAATTTTCATGTCAAAATTTGAAATTTAAGGCAAGAAAAAGTGTTTTAAGGTCTCTCGTGTACATAAAATGAAGGGTTCTCGACCTAAGAAGAACATTCAAGTGTTCATTTTCATGTGTAACCTATGAATGGGAACATAAAATATTAATGGTATATGGGTAAGGGTGCTAGATTAAATTTCAAATAATTTCTTTATGGAATGAAGGGATAAGCTTTATGAATGATCGTTAAGATTGGAAAATGGTTTAAACCCTCACAGAACCCTAATAGTGACTTGATATGAAGCATCTTGCTATAAAATGATAAAAATGGATTTCAATGGATATTTAAGTAATTATAGGTTGTATTAAAATATTTTAGGCACCTTGAGGTGTGATTTTTTTTTAGGTGAGTGAGTGGACACTATAGAAAAGGCCTTATTTTTCAGAGATTTGTTTTAACAATTAGATTTGACAAATTTAAAGTTACTAAATGGATAGAGGATAAATATTGAGACTTTTATTTTATGTACATGGTGGTTTATGATTAGGTTATATCCTTTATTATTACTAAACTATTATTACAATTTGACCAATCATTGACCTTCTAAATGGTACAAATAGTGAGAAAGTCAAGCAAAAGTGAGAAGTTGATTAGGGATGTATTATCATGTATTATGGATGAATCAAAGTTCATGGAGAAGTTTTTAAATACATATAATATATTTTCATGTTGGATATATGTTTTATAGGTTATTGGATATGATGAAAATGTTGCTCATAAGTTGACCTATCTTGTTTAGATGAGACAATGTGGTACAAGACTATAAGATTGGTCTGCAAGACCAATATTTTCATGTGACCATATTATATATCTATATTATAATGTTATAATGACATCATATGATCATATAAATTAATTTTAAGTCTATTAAAGTGGTTATATAATTATTTTAGGTCATTATTTCCATGACTGTGTTTTGAGGCTAGTTGGTAATTCTGACTAAGCTACTTACAAAGAAGGTTTTGAGTCATTTTTCCATGTGTAATGAAGTATAAGAAACTTGGTGAAGTTTTTAAATTAATTTATATTATTTATTTTTTATTTTTTTTCCATGAATGTTTGTAAAAATTGTGCGTATGCTTCATTATTCAAGACAAATGTTTTGGGTATGCACAGGCCTATTATGAACAATGTTTTGAGAAGAGGTTTAAGTTATGGTTAGATATAAAATGTGTTTTAGAAAAAATTTGAAGTTTGATAAGGTAAATTTGAGTTATATTTAATATTATCTTACCATGTGATAATTTTTAGAGTGTTCCAAATAGTTCAAAAGGTAATGTGTGCTAATGAAGGCCTAATTGAATTAGCTCTCCTTAAGGCATAAAAAAGGGTTTTGGTATTATATGTTATGGCCAACCTATTTTAATGTTTGATTAATTTTTTTGGGCCTATTATAATGTATATTTAATTAAAAATATAAGTGGTAAAGTGTGTATTTCTAACCAATAGTTGTATGAGCAAAAGCCTAGTATAAGAGCAAGGCCTAATAGGCTTAATTATCTTGTTAGTGGATATGTTAGTTGAAGCAAAATCTATAAAATTTTAAACAGATAAAAGAGGTATTATAGAACATAATTATGGATTATATTAACTATAATTAATATCTAATATTGTTACTATAGATGACTATCAAGGTTAAATGACCTAATCTATCTTGAAGAGACCTAATTGAGCAAAGAAAGCTAGAGACCAGTTTAAGAAGGATAGAAGTGTGTTAGGAGATACATAAAGAGATAATGATATGTTGTCTGAGAAACAAAGGTTTTTGAAGGTTATAAAATGTTTGATGAGGTTGAGTTGATTTTTATTCATCTAGGGGGATGGTGCCTCCTTACAAGTGGGTGCTTGCTAAAGCTTTGTCAATTTGGTGTTTGGCTAGTTAGGGTTGGTACTCCAAGTGAAGTTGATGCTTCACTAAATATTTATATTTGAGTTATAATATAGTATTAAATCTTTATAATAATTTTTTTTTAAATTTCCATTGTGGTTTTCCCACTAAACTAAGTGTTCTATATGTTATTCTCTTCTCTCATGCACATGGATCTTAATATGTTGCTAGTTTACTATATTATTTTTATAAATAATAAATGATAAGGTAAAGTTTTTAAAATTTTGAAGACTAATTCAACCCCCCTCTCAATCATTGTGTTTCCAAAAAAATGTCCTTGGAAGAAATATTATGTTCCCTACATACTAAGGCTTGTGAGCAAGGGGAGATTTTCGATGGAAGTATGGCAAAGGCACATACCAACCTAGAAGCCTTCTAGAAAGTATTAGATAAAATAGATACACTTGTGTTAATTTCTACTTCAAATAAAATTGATAGCATTGAAAGTGAGATAAATCTATTCATAAAGGGATTTAAGGACTTCATTTCATAGTTATAGAAGAATGCCCTTGAGTTTTGAAATCCTAAAAGTTTGATGGCTTAGTCTAAGGATAGACTAAGGTTTTTGTATGAGTTCATGTTGGTCCCCTAACTATAGTTTAATGTATTTTTAACACCAACTAGATATCCACCTTGGTGAATCTAGATATTTTGACAATTAGTTAGCCTAATGGCCTTGATAGCCATTTATAGTAAGCAACACAAAACATGCATCAATTGGATGACGTCTAACCATCTCCTACATAATCAAGACATTGAAAAAGATATGAAAAAAGTTGTCAAGTGGAGCATGAGAATCATGGGGTCATGGAGGTGATGGTTATGATGACATAAATCTAGCTTAGGACTCAACATGTAGCTTTTACCCTAGTAAAGATGCTCCTGATGGCCTTTATAAAGAGCTTAAGATGTAGAATGAAAGAGAGATAGAGAATTAAAATGAAGCTCTATAAGAATATTTTTTGAAGCACACCCTTTAGAATTTGTTTTAACAGCCATTAAGGCTTAGATATAACATGGAGGATACCCTAGCTCCAACTGTATGTACCCAAGTTTGCATGTGAACCTCTGAGTTGTGGATAGTATGTCTATGTATGTAAACTTATTCTAGACTTTTAATAATGGGTAATGGTATTGCTTTGAAATATATTTGGGTTTGTCTTGGTTCACATTATTTGGAGTATTTCTATGGGATTGAAGTTTTTTTGTTATGTCACATCTTGGTTAATTATGTGATCTAAATTTCATGTGTTTGTTAGTTTTGCATTTTAATAGAATCTCTATATTTTCATGACATCATCATCATTTTACATGTAAGATGAGTATATATTTTTGCCCATGAACCCAACCCTTATTTAATTTTCATCTATTAAGTATGGAAAATAACTTGAACTAAATTATTCTTATGCCCCATTCAAACCCTATATAACCCCTAACTTACCCCAAAATAAGCATGTGTCTATGTGTGTGTCCATTAGCTAAGTTAATATGGTTATGCTTTACCCCCTCCCCTTTTTTTAAAATCTTGCACCATGGCACAACTAGCCCAATGTGGGCCCCAATTCCTTCTTAGTTGCACTTTGGGTGAGCACATAGGGCCTATGCCTTATGTGAATTGATTTCAATGTAACTGAGTGTTTAAATGTTGAGCATAAAATAAGTTATCCTATGTTTTCACTTGTTTGCATAAAACCCCTACTAGACTTTTCACAATATTTTGAAATCTTAAATTGAAATAATTTGAAATGATTGAAAGTAAGAAGAGCAAGGTTAGGAGTACATCTATGTGTTGATGTAACCATGTTGAATTTTGTCAATTTGATTTGAAAATATGCCACATTATTAAGTATTGAAGCTAAGATTAGGATAAATTTGAACCTAAAAATGCATATATATAAATATTAGAGGAAACATGCCCCTAACCTTGGTGTACAGGTGAATTGTAAAACATCCATTGAATTTATTTCATCTAAATTATGCAACCCAAATATGTGCATGATTTGGTGAGTGTGACCAATTTAATCAACTCACAATATACATCTAGTGAGGGTGGATGATTTAATAAAATAAAACTTGTAATTATGGTAAATTTAGATGATTTAATCAAATATATCTTATGAGTTTGGTAAGATTAAGCCATTTAATCAACTCAACATTCGAAATGTGGACCAACTACTATGATAAATTGACTTAATAATAGTCCATAACATTCCATCTTGAGTATAAAAATAGTCCATATCAGCATTTTAAATATTTAAATTGACTTGATTTTGAAAATTTATTTTCCTATTATATGGCATATGCACCTCACATATGTCTTAAGCTGAAATATGGGTATAATAATGATACCATTGTATATAATTCTTCCAAAAATGTATATCTAAATAATATAACTATGAAATTTGGTGAATTTGAAATTGGAAAAAGTATGAAGAACATGTTTATATGACATGCCCCCACTGAATCTAGATAATCTTATAATGTGTGCAAATGTGGAGAACTATTTTCCATTACATGCCCCCACTATAATATGGAGATGTTTAATACAAAATAAGTGTGGAGGTCAGGCCTTTTTGATATGCCCCCACTTATATGCCCCCCTTTTGAGGTGAAGGGAAGTATAATATGGTAGTTACCTTACCTTAAAAATATAAGACAACTATATAAGTTGTGTATGGATTATGTAACATATAAGAGGAACATGTTTAGGTAGATATAATATTGAGGCATGTAATATGTCATCAAATTAAGTCATAAGATGGATGATGTAGATAATTGAGACATCTAAAGAGTAATATTACAAGCTCAACAAGCAATCAATCACACACACAAGGAATTCAAAAGTAATGAAAATAATAGAATGGTCCAAGGAGACCTCATATAAGGGGCATGTTCAAATACCACACAATCAAAGGGACATGAATTAATAAAATGTCCACAAAGCATAGAATAACATATTTAAATATCCATTTAATAAATAAGGACATATTCAAATGCCAAAATATGTAAATAAATGTATGAGGGATAAAATAAATGGATCATATTTAAATTCTCAAACACGAAATACAATGAACCTAGCATAAAATGGAAAATTAGGATAAATATATTAAATCATCATGAACCTAGCATACTAGTTCCTAAACATATGCATTTACAAGTAATGTTAAGTACATATCATATGAAGTACAATGTGAAGGGTATAAGCATGGATAAAGGTATGTTTATGTATATATAAGCTCAAACATGATAATGGAAAGTAATCATTGAATAATATAATCTAGGTATATCATGATTGAAGAGGTAAATTACCCCAATGTACTTAGGATGTGAGTGGAGATAAGGCCAAACATTTTTATGTGCATATATATTATGATCAAAGAGGTAAATTCCCCCTACATACTTATGATGTGAGTGGAGGGAAGGTCCAACATATATGTGTGCATATATCATGTATCTAGGTATGCCTGTATCACACTCAGATGAAGTGTGAAAAATATGTGTATATTGGAAAGGAATCATATGATATCTACTAACATGAAATAAATAATACATGCATAATAAATAGTAAAACTAGTAACATATTAAAAAAATGGTATTTTTGAATTATTTGAATGTTTTTATATTTTTGGAATATTCCATTTTTAAATTTTTCTAGAAAAGTCAAATTTTAGAAAATTATCCCATCTAAAGGATGCTCATCTAGAATTGTTATGAACACCGAATATGGTATATCAAACTAGTGTTCCTACTAAGGATGATGTGTAGGTGTAATATGGAATTGTAAAATCTGTAATGCTATGAATATGTGTCATAGGTATTTGTGCTCTTGATGAGGTAATATAGGAAGTAAGAGTTCATGAAACCCGTTATTTTGTGCTCTATAGTGTATCTAAATTATCAATAATATGAACATGCTTAGTTAATATAATTGAGTATATTATGTAGTATTAGATGAGGATTCTATATAATCCATTATTTATCTATGAGGAAATGGTATCTCGAGTATAAGACACCTAGGGAAGAGGATTGCTTGTTACTTACCCTTTCCCAAATAATTTACCTTAGTAGGTATTATAATTAGCTATCTTGGAGTAAAATTCTACTGTTCAAGTGGATGTTCGTATGGAATTCTAGGAATTGTGACTACTCTATTGGTATGAATACATTTAATACACCTATGCACTTTCAAAGGTACATCATGGAGTTTATGTATCCAATTTTATCATAAAAATTTTAAAAGACCCTCATGTATGGTATAAATAAGAAGGTAGGTATCACATGTGTTGGGACAACCTATAAAGATAAGTCAATCTCAAGAAGAACATGTTGTGAGGTCCCATAAAATATTATGACCATTTTGGTTGAAGACTGTAAATCATCATGTGTATATCCCAAATGTGAAGGTATTGTGAAAACATTTTTTATAGCACCATTATAAATCATATCACTATTCATAGGTTGGTGATAAAGGTATTCTTGAATTAATAATGAATAAATATCTATTTTATTATCCAAAATCTCACTCTCATCAAAAGTAATAGATGTTTTTTGAACCATAGGAAGCATATGCCATGTATAAGTACCAATAATACCATTTAATGGGTTCCTATAATGTAGTGTATGAGGATGTGCATTATGTTCCATTTTCACTTTTTAATTATTTTAAGATTGATATTGTAATGGATCACTATACATATTTTGGTTTTGATGGTCACCAGGTTGTGACCATGAATCTTTGGGAGGATTATCAAATGTAAGCTTTTCATTATTGATAAGGTTTTAATATTATGAGTCAAGGTATAAAATTATTTAGTATAATACCCAAGGCTCTGGTGATAGTCACAATAAGCATTGGAATCACATCCATGAGGTAGAGGACTACTCATATCAACATGTATGTAAGGAGGGAGAGATATGAGATGAAAATTTACAAGATTCTTAAGTATAAAAATTGGAGACTCAAAAAAACATGTAAATTATCTCCTTGGTACATTAGATAAGGCAAGCTAATTAGGTTGTTTTAATTTTACATTAACAATTGTAGTTGTTTCATTTCTATGTTATGTAGGTTTTACCTTATATCTTGGTTTGATTTGAAACTTGGCATTGGGTTTAGTTAGTGTGTTTGATACATACTAAAGCTTGTTCAATGAAATAAGTTCCATTTCATGATATCACACAATATGGTATAAGTCATTAAAATACTTGAGTTTTTTCAAAACATTAGATTCATGTAATGGGGAAATAATTTTTTTATTGAATATGTATTGAAGATCTTTATCTACCATTTTATTTGCCATTTTGGCCAACATTATATTTTACCTGAAGACATAATCATTGATAGCTTCATTGGTTCTTTATTTCATTTTTTCAATTTGGGAATATGATACCTTTTAAAATATGTTAACAAATAAGTGTGAAAAAAATTTACCCACAATAGGTTTGAATGCTTTCACTAATTAGATTGGTAAATCATTTAACTATCATAGATAATAGTCATTGATGCTCCCTGTAAATAATTTATTCAAAAGTTTCTCATTTGAGGCATAATCAAGGCATGTTACATAGAAAGATAGAAGATTTTGTTTAGGATCACCATTTAAATCATAAAATGTGAACTTAGGTGCATCAAATATATTTGGTAATGGGTGTAAAGATATATTAGGTGCAAGAGGGTTATGCAACACCTCTTGTGAATCAATAGCATAAGGTGACTTCAAAGATTTTTTCTAAATATTTATAACCTTAGATTATAAAAGTTTTAAAGTTTGGATAAGATATTGCACATTTTTATCACTAATGTTTTAAGTTTGATAAATTACCCAAGGTGGTGTACCCATTGTTTGATTCTATATAGTTATTGAAATTGATAACTATGTTGAAGAACCAATGTTTCCCATGGAGGATATAACAATAGTAGGATTTATTTTGGAGAACAATAGTGTAAACACATAACTCATGCCCCCCATTATAAGTATGAAGGGATGGTGTGACTAAAAGGAGGCTTATTGATATATATTTGGTTTTATTACCACCTAAATATTCACCATCACTAAGAGACAATTCCTTAGACTTGGCATGTTAACAGAGGTTCTTGGAAAAATCCAAAACATGATAATTATAGGGATATTTTGTGCAGTTAATAATAAAAAAAGTAATAGTTGCTAGTATAGTAATTGAGACTAAATGGAGATATTAAAGACTAAGTCAATTTCATTATATGAAGATATATAAAATTAATGTCACAATTTATGGGTTGAGTTAGCCTAAGCCAACTTAGTTCAAGACCTAATGGAATTATTTCCCACTTAATAAGGTCTACTAGGCTGATTGTGTCAACTAAAATTCTAGAATTTCTTAGGGTCAAATTAGGCTATATATACCCCTATTTCACCTCATTTCCAAGAGATAGAATCATTCATTTACACTTCTTTATCTGCATTTTTTCAATTCTATTTGAGTCATTACTTAGGGTTTCATGCTTCTTGAAGAAGAACCTTTGTATTGTGAAAGATTGAGATTCACGAGGAGGTCCTTCGCTAGACTATAGTCTATTTTCCATCCTTATATTTTTAAATAATAAATAATAACCTCTTTAAAATCACTACTAGCTAAGGGAGAGATTGAAGTTCAATGGGTTCATCTTCAAGGTAAGCATTCCTAACTCTTACTCTTCTATTTTATTAGATAGATTTACATGAATAATGGCTAATAAATGTATTGTGTCTCCTAGCTTAGGATTACCTCTGCATTGACTTGAGTAGACTTTTAATTTTCATGTTTATTATTTTTATACTCAATTTTGTGCCACAAGATTTAGTGAACACTAGATTAGATTTACTTTATTATTGCATTATTATACCTAACTAGGGTTATTATGTGGTGTTGCTTGACTAGCATCTTTGGAACCCTCTCTAGCCATATTATATGATAACATATACCTTATGTAGGTTTAAAAAATCCATATTGGTCATGACATAAATTATCTAAGTATTTTTAGTGGTATATTTAGTTGATTTATCTTCTCCAAATTAGGATTGATTTGTAGATCAACTTCACTTTCATTTGCATATAGTTTCTACCTAGACTAAATAACCCAAATTGGATAAACAAGGTCGACTCAATCTAGAACCTATTGAGGTACTTTACACATTCACTAATAGGCTAATATAATGAGAGATTGATTATTTGATAAGGTGGAAGAATATGACATGTGAATATGTTACATGGCAGGATGAAAATGTCTTGAAGAAACTTCCAAATTTTTAAGGGGAAAGGCATGCTAGACCCTTAACCTATAGTGTTTCTTAGGATATGTGCATCCAAATTATGGATTACATAACCTTTAATATTATCTTGTCACATTTAAATATGTTTTTATATTGTTAGTAGGGTTAACATATGGAATAACCATGGCTTAAGTAAAGTATATATAAGAGGCAAAGTTAGTCTTTGATCATAATATTGTGAATTTTAATCTTATTGCATGGTTTTGGATATTTACCCTTCAAAGTTTCTCAATCATATTCATCAAGTATTTTTCTCTTGCATCAATTATTTTTATTAATATAATTACTCTACCATAATTATGTGATATATTATTTTATTTATGTGAATAATCTAATTAATTTCATTACAATGAGTCCATTAAAAGTAATTTATATGTTTAAAACAAATTCCATTTTATATTATTTAGGTGCATTTAAAATTGCATTTTATCCCCTATTTTTTATCTTTAGGATATCACCCCAATTTTTGTTCTAATAGGCATTTAGAGGTAAATCAAGGCATGGGAAATTAGGAAATTACAAAAGGAGAATGCTAACTGTATCATCTAATGGACAAGGATCACCATGCTTAAATTAAACATAGATGATGTTGATGTATAAGTAAACATCTATGGTTGTATTTATAATAAATGATGATCTTCATTCATTGGTTTTTGAGGAAAAAATTGAATAGTCCCAATTCTTGGACACATTTTCCCCTAAACAACTATATGTGCTTAATTATTTTTGTTACACCTGATATGCTTAAATCAAGGGATAGAACTAGCACAAGAGTGTATGTTTCTTAGAAAATTACAAACATGATGGTGGGACCTCCAAAATAATTAAAATTTATTGATTGTTTCCATTCTATTTTGGTTGATGTTGTCAATTTGCACAAGGTCATTTTTCTAGAAAGATGTTTTATTAAAAAAATAAGTTTTTTTAATTTATTGTTTCACGGGAATGACATCTAGAAAATAACATGGAATCCAATAATGACATCTTGGAAGAATATAAGCTACTAAAAACATATTGGAAGTGTCTAATCACATTATAGTATAGATAATTTCAAAATTTTCAAGCTCCCATGCCTTCCCATTTTCTTATGTTTCTCTAATTTTTTGACCATTTTGTTACACACCTAAGTTCCAAATTTGAGTAGCGAATGCAAAAATCCAATGACCAAAAAATCAAGATAAGAATACACAACAAATATTTTATATAATAAAAACCACATAGATAATGCTTGGGAAAATCTAATATCTCCATTTTTGATACAATAATATCTAAGATAAAATTGGTATATATAATCCTAAAATAATTCAAAATTAAATTTATGAACTTTAAAACTGATTTGAATGACCTTAAAAATTATTTTTTATGATGTTTAAAATTTTATGGTATGCATCTAGGCTAGATACTTTAGTTACTACTTGTATATAATTTCATTTTTCTATAGGAAATCCATTTGATGTAAATATTTTGTTTTATATGTCATAAGTAGTTTGGAATGCATATGAATTGTGTGAAATTTAGTATCTTTCATTACTAACTCTAATGTGTTTAATTATGCATACATTTAATATGGCCCAAATAATAATGAAATATAATTTAGAGCAAAACCATTATGGGATATCAATGTCATGTACTAAGAAATGATACTTGATGCTCTTGGTGCAACATTTACATGTTGGGATTAAGTGGTAAGGGTGGAAACAAATTCTCAACTCATTAAAAAATATATTAGCATTGAATGGAATTTTAAAGATATGAATTTTATTGAACTACATGATAAATTAAAGACTCTATAAAAATAGTTGTAAAAGTCAAGGTAATATACCCTAACAATGCCAATGATGTGAGTAGGAAGGAAAATTGGACCTAATACTTAAGTGGTGAGAGCTCAATATTTGAGCATGAAAAAATAGTTAAAAATTAATGTGATGGGTTGAAATTGAATGTCCATAAACATGCAATTAATTTTGAGGAAAATGGGTTTTGTAATGCATATTCATATGTAAATATTGCCTATATAATATTATTTTTTGGTGTCATAGAAACATTGTGTGTAATCTATACTATTAGTATATAGTTTGGAATAACCACACCAACTATAGGGGGAAAGAGAGGGTGAGGAAAAATCTCAATTGTTAGTGAGGATTCCCCTTTATTCTTCCCTTCCACCTCTCTTGAAAGGAAATAAGCTATGGTAGAAACTCCCCTAAAGTATCTACCTACCAATTCATGGCATATCAGATACATCAGTTGGTTGATAAAATATATTAAATACAAGGGGCCTATTGGAACTTTTCTTGAAAACTTATTGCAAGAGATATTTGGTATATATTGCGTTCAAAATAACTAGCTAGTTTAGGATTGCCATATAACTTAGTAATAGTTGGCACATGTCCCTAGTCTACTAATTTCACTAATACATAAAGGATAAGTGATATAATTAACATATAGTCCTAATAAATCTTGGACAATTGACTACAATTCAAACTATGTTCTAAAGATAAAATAACAAAGATATAAAAGAAAGAGAAAAAGAGATAGAGAGAGAGGATAAGGAGAAAAGAAAGATGAACTCAATTTATAATGAGGCTAGTTTTAGTAATGTTAAATGGATAAACCTCTTTAGAAACTAGTCCTTGTTTGGCTAGTATAACACAACTAGAAAACAAGGATGGTGAAAGAGTCTGAGGATCAAAAAGTTATGCAAAATAGTGAAATAAAGCCACCATAGACAATGAGTAGGTAGAATATCAATTATAGAGCTTCCATATAATAGATAATTTATGAAACACAACACTAAGATTAATTAATGTGTAGACAAACTACAAAAATTCCATCAAATAGCCTTTTCTCATGCTCCAATGAAAATATAAGCTATGAACGTAAGAAATGATAAGTGAAAGACAAAGGGCCAAGTCTTCTACTCTAGGTCTTAATTGTAAATAGGTCAACCCTCATTTCAATAAATATTTGGTCTATTAAATGACACTTAGTCTATATATTCATGAAGCCAACCACTAATAGGTGATTAGGGGTAATTAGTGAGATGTGCCTACCTCTACTTAATTTTGAAACACACCAACCATAATCCCAATGAAATTAGGATTATGGATCCAGTAGCTAATTTTTTAATTGAATAATGGGTAATTAGAGTTGATGGAGGTCTCCTCATGCCATCTAGTTGGCTACATTTGATCTATCATAGCCATACCTAATTAATACAACTTGTTGTCATTTGTGTCCCAACTTAATCCTAATGACCACACAAAATATTTATATTTAATGCTAGTATCTAATCTAACTAAGAACATATGTCTATAAGAACCATTAGTCTCTAAAAGATAGAATGATTCATGATTGTGCTAGTCTAAGTTGATTTACCATCCCATTTATAAGTTTTGATGGTTTAAATGGGTAAAAAAATAAATATGGGCACCAATTTTAGGCCCATACTCTATTTTTTGAGGCCCATGTATCTTCATCATGAAGGTTATTCCATGTGTCTAATCCTTTCTACTCAAGAAGAGACAACATATCATTTATTTTTCAAGGTCCTACTATGTGTTGATCTCCTGTTAACTCACAAGGTGCTAAGTGTCTAAACCTCCTTAAATTTTACACTACTCAGATACAAAGGGATATTGATAAGTAGTAAGACATCATTTACTTGGAGCTTAGAATCCCCTTAGTCTTTGTTTTGTGTTGTGACAGATTAAAAGCCTTGAGAACATGCTATGTGGCTTGATCATGGGGATTGACCTAGTATTAACCCTATCTTACTATTTTCATTTGATCTAAAGGTGCAAATAAGTGGGATGATACCACATGGTGTCATCCCATTCACCTAGAAGGTCCCTGATTGCTTTTTATGTCCTAATCATCATAAGGGCCTAGAACTCTAGGATCATGCCACCTAGTATGATCTTAGGAACTTGAAGGGTAAAAGGTCCTATCACTTGGCCTTAATTTTGATAAAGGATTAGATATCTAATATGTTAACAAGTGGTATTTCCTAGTTGAGTCTAGTCATGCAAACAAAAAATAGCTATTAGCTTTCGAATATAAGGACTAGCCATTAGAGCTTGTATTCATAAAAATTGACTAAGATAAAAACTTGAACAAATATATTACAAGAAAATTAATCTAGAAAGGGATTTTTACTAAGAATACAAGTGTTCCAGTTTATTATATAAATAATTAGGTTCCTTTTTTATTAATAAATAGATACACCTTATTTTTTTAGATTTTCAATCCCTATAAGTAATGAAATGAGACTCAGAATTGATATATTTAATCACATTCAAATAGTTAGGGCCTAAGTGGAATGGTATGCAAGTTCTAATAAAGTCTTGATGGGCTAGATAGCCATCAATTTTAAGCTTATATAATTATAATGTGGACATAATGAACTATCGAGTTGGTAGTCAATTCCATTTGAGATCCATTAATTCACTCATGGATTGATTTAAAATTTATTTAGGATGATGATTTAAAAGCTCACAGTGATGTGATATATTGACATGCATCGATATCTAATTTACCCTTTACTTAATGGTGGACTCACAAGGATATTAACCACTCGAGGTCCTAAATAAATGGGATTATACCACTTCACATGATCTTGATTATTCAAATTGTTGATGAACATAAGAATTATAAATACTACCTCTAAGGGATTGAAGAAATGGGATCATGCCACATGGTGTGATCTTGCTCATCTAGAGGGGTAATAATCTACTAAAGAAATCAAAGAGGCTTGATGGAAGTAAGGACATGATATTTTTTCATGAAACACAATCTTGGGTGCCTAAAAGATTTAATCAAAATGGCTAAGGCATAACAGTCTTGGGAAAATGAGTGAGCACTAAGTGGCAGCTCCTCACTTGTTCATGGACTCGTGGGTAAATCTAGAATATCATTGATCTATGGGAAAGCACATACCCATTATAAATATGAATTTAAAAACACACGGATAATATTATTAGTTCAAAAGTGATTAAGTATCATAAATTTAGTAATAATTAGATGTTCAGTCAATTTCAAATCTAATTAAAATTATTTTCATGACAAAAGACTAAACAAAGGAGTAAGACTTTAAGAACACTTTGTCATTTTAGATGAAAATAAGGCAAAAATAAACTAGGTTGTCTAGGAAAAGTAGCAATAAATATGAGAAAACACATAGTCAAATCAGCCTAAAAGGGGAAAAGAGACCAAAACAGAGATGAAAAAGTTTGATGAAAAGGTCTCACTTGATGAACAACTAAATCTAATTTAATATGACAGTTCATGAATAGATCAAGTTTTATAGGTAAATCAAGTGGGGATGATCAATCAAACAAACAAAATTTAGGAAATTCCATGCCAATTTACTCAAATAAAAGACAAAAATACATCAATGGTTAGATAATTTGCATGAACTTGAGATGAAATAGTCTGAACAAGAGAACCCTAATGTAGCTTAGTACATGATTAAAAATAGACCAAGACTTATCAAATTAATGATAGATTCAATCAATTATGTTTATGAAGATTTAAATACAATATCCTAAACCAAGTGTATGGAAATTTTGAGCTAAGACTTGGCCTAAACATAAAATATTAGACTACTAAGCAAAACTCAAAGTAAAATCCATTTTTCATTGCTACCCATTTCTCACGTGGGAGTGAACTTATACACACTATTTCCACATTTAAATTATTTCCACACTTGGATACCATTATGAAAGTTTTAAATATGATTGTATATCATTTATTAATGTGAAAATAGGTTTTAAAAATTCTATATGGTGAGATTTTGTGATTAAGAAGATGCTTAAATCATCAGATACGTCAATTTTCATGACTGTGCACTTTGTGCAAGAGAAGTAATTTCATGTGAATTCCTTCACAAATGTATTATAATTAAATTATAATATTTTATTAAAATTTTTAATGATAATATAATGTTATTTAGTCTTGTGAAATTAGATTTTAAGAGTGCATACTAGCTTAATTTGGTCACTAGAAAGATAGAAAACGACTAAGTAAAAATCAGTATTAAAACTGATTTTTAAAGATGTGAATTTTTCACTTGGGAGTTAATTTATGTGAAATATATTTTATATTTAATGATAATGACATTTTAATACCATTATGAGGAAAGTTTTAAATAAACAAATATTTTATTTTAATGTGCCAAACCAACTTTGAAACATGTGCACTGGAAAGATTCAACAACTAGAAAGATGTAGAAAATGACTAAGTGAAATTCAATACAAAAGATAGTTTTGATTTATAAAAATTTGGATCATGATAAGTAATTTCATATGAATTTGATCATATTAATATTATTCCCACATTTGGCATCTATTAATGAAAATTTTATGATAAATGGACATGACTTAATGGTGCAAAAATATAATTTAAAAGTGCCTAATGGTAGCAAATGGAAACAACACTGCACACCCAAAATGCTTGAAAAGTAACTTAAAAAACTAGAATAAAATTTTAAAAGACACAAAAAAAAGTAGGTTCTATGATTTATAAATAACAAATTATGGTGTTCGTGAAATAAACAACAAATGGAAACTCTATTAGAAAATACTCCAAAGTACTTTAGAACACTGAAACCCTATCTACAACCCAAAATCTTTGGCTTAGCTTAATGCTTAGAACAAGAAATATATTATATAAAGACAAGAATGGGGTAAACTATAGGACCCAAAATAGATAATATTGTTTACTAGTGTGTGCTTGTGTATTCATTTTATTTTTGAAACTTGCAAGGACTAGGTGTTACAATTAGGGTCATCCGATTATTGAATTCTACATTGGAACAAATACCTAGACATTACTCCACTACCAACTAGGAATTTATAGCCCAGATAGAGTCATCTCTGGTCCTCCACAAAGCCTTTCTCTATTTACATCTATGTGTCCATATCCCTAATAGAGGTTTCTTGAGTCACCCAAGATTGAATTTTTTTGAATTTGTTTTCTTATTTATTTTCTATAATTTTATTTTTATTGAACATGCCAATCCTGGGTTGGGGACCACCATGGAAAAAAAAGATCATAATTATAAATGTTTCAACTTAAAACTTTGGCTATAAAAGTTTTATTTAGGCAAGTTTAGGAATCATTAGAGTGTTTTTTATAGGTCTTGAGAAAATGCATTAATGTATTAAACAACCCATCCCCAACTTATCAAAGGTAAACATATTCAAAACACAAAAAAATAGCTACAATTTTTAAAACTAAGTTGAAGATAGAATCCACTATAAAAAACTTTAAGTATATCCACATAAGAATACCATATTCACCACTTACCTAAATTCATGTCACTCTTCACCATGACATTGATTGAATGAACCATAGGGAAAATAGTTGGGGAAAGGCCCAAGAAGGATAAAAAAACAAATAAACAAGAAAAAAAGACCCAAACAACATATCAAAAATAGAAAACAATAACAATAAGGAAGGGAAAGAAAGAAAGCTAAGATAAATTATTTATAGAATGAACCCATTCCATTTCAAGCTTGGAAGTAATGTTTGAGTAATTATTCATTGACAAGCAATGGAACATCCTCACTAGTTAGACACCTTAGGTGAAAAACATTTTCACCTAATATTTCAAAGATTTGGAAGAAGTACTAACCAAAGGGCATCAAAATTTCTATGTTAGCCCTTCTTTTCATGAACCCTATCCTAAATTATGACTAAATAATTTTTTTGAAAGGCCTTCATTTTGGCTCATTTGTCAAACTAGAATTTAACAACTCCTTATTGCTTCCTTAAGTACAACATGGTTGTATCATATTTTTATTCAAGATATATCAAGTTCATGAGATGAGCCTTTATCTTGTTATGAATGACTAGGTAATCTTCAATGAACTTCAAGGTTAGAATTTTGAAGTTTATAGGGAAGATAAGGTCTTGGCCATATACCAGATGGTATGGGGAAGTACCTAAGGTAGACTTAATCTTAGTCATATGAGAACAAAATACAAATTTTAGAATAATATTATAGTCCCTATGATTTCTATCAAAGACTCTCTTTATTATGTCTAAGAAGTTCTTATTTGTTGATTTAGCTATATCATTAATTTATGGGTAGTAATTGGATTAAATTTTAAGAATTGCCTAATTTTCATAATCCCACTGAGTAAATTATAATTAAAAAAGGCCATTATCATGTACCAAGATGAATGGCATACTAAACCTTATTATGATGTGGTCCTTAAGGAAGCTAATCACCATTTTAGTTTTGTAATTTTTGAATGATTTGGCTTTAGTCCAATGCATGCATAAATGATTTTCATTAAGAATGAATTTGTGTCCAAGGGAGGAGTTGGTATTGATAGCCCCCATAGAATCAAGTCCCCACTTTGTAAATAGATGAGACTCAATAACCGGTTATAGTGCATTACTTATGTGCAATAACTTGAAAAATGTGGTAGCTACTTACATGAGCATGGGAATTTGTGAAAATATGAGACCAATAATAGCCTAAAATAAGTATTTGGTGGGCTATGTCACTCTCTAAACCATGACCAATCCCAAACTTCCCATGAAAACTAGTGAGTACTTATGTTGCTTCAACTTTGCTCAGGCATCAAAGGTAAATTCCTTCATGGTTATATATATATATATATAACTCCTAATTGGTAATGCAACTACTAATTTTAGGCATAATTATCTCATCTAAATTGATTTTAAATGAGTTGTGCACTCATTATTTAACAAATAATAGACCACATCCTAGTCCCAATCATCATTTATTATACTTTATATTGTATAGTGTCTGCATATGATATATGGAGCCACCTAAGCCATGGTCTTGTAGATTCTCTGGCCTCTAACAATATTCATTGACTATAGTTCTAGGTTAAATTCTAGTAGGATAGTCATCCATTTCCCACACCATTCACCTAACTCATTCTACATTATCATTGCCTTCACAACATAGTCATCCATTTCCCACACCATTCACCGAATTCATTCTACATTAGCATTGCCTTCAAGGCTAGGTTAAGAACCATAAAAATTACCTTGTTGCATATAATGTAGTGACTAATATTTTTTACCATTTTGATCAAATAAAAATCCTATTTTTCAATGGTTGAGTATCTTAGCTTAGTATTTATAAGTGGGGCACTCATAAATGAGATATGCCTTTCATCCCCATCCCCTTTTATTTGTGTTAGGACATTAATAGTTGAGTGTTCAAAACCAAATGAATAAATGTAGAAGGGGTTCATGTAGTTAAGACTGATAAACACCAACATCTTTATAATTGTTGTGATTTAGTTGTCTACTAGAACTTATCACCCTTATTTAGCATGTTTTTAGTGGTCTGACTATCTCTTCAAACCCTAAGATGAACTTCTTTATGAAGTTGATTTTTTTGAAGAGTGACTTTAGCTCTTTTTATTCCAGGCAATGTAATTTTTATAATGTCTTCCACTCTTTATGATTCTATTGAGATACCCTGTTTAGATATAATGTGTCCTAGTAACCTACCCTTTATGACCCCAAATATGCATTTCTTCAGGTTTAGGAAACTTACATGGTTTCTATACCTCTATAGGACTGTTCTCAAGTATTTCACATGGTATTATATTCTCTTGGAAAAGACAATAAATTCATCCATGTATATGACTATACATCTACCAATAAGGTATTTGAATGCAATATTCATGGCCCACAATAAGGTGGTACCCACATTGATTAGGTTGAATGACATATTTTTGTATGTGAACATGCCCCACTTAGTTGTAAACATTTTATTTATCATATCTTCATGGTTAACCATTACTTAATTGTGTACTGAATATCCATCAAAGAATGACATCATTTGGGAACCATACACTATTTCCAAGACTTTATATAGTGAAGGCAATGGGTGTTTTCCTTTTTAGAAGCTTTATTCAAATTTCTAAAATCTACACAATGTCTGATCTCCCTATCCTTTTTTTGAAAGGGCACCAATTTGGCCACTCGGGTGGAGTGTCTAATATGATAAATGATCTTTTTAGAAAGAAAATTCTACAATTATTTGAGAATCAAAGGCTATATTAATGGATTAGTCAACCTTTGCCTTTGGTGAAATGGTTTAACTCCATGATTTAGTAGAATTATATACATGAGGATGGAGGTGTCAAACACTTTCAAATTTTCATATCTCCATGAAATAGTGTCACCGTATTCCCTCAAACTTTGCATGATCCTTTAATTTTTAGTTTGGGCAAAAGTTATGCCTAAAATCACAAACTTTGATTCTCTAGCATTGCCCAAAATAAATTGTTGACCAAATTTGACCATATAGGTCAAATTGGGACCCCTATAATTAAAAACTTGATTTTTAGGTGTTTTAGGGATCTAACATTATGTCATGAGGTGTATTATAGGTCATTTCATGTCACATTAGCCTTGTTATTGGTTATTTTAAATATTTATGTCTTTAGAGTCATTTGGGGGTAAAAATGGAGAATTAAATGAGTTTTACATCCTCCTTGGGAAGTGTGAAGGTGTCAAAATGTGATGTCACATGCCACGTTTCCTATTATGTCTTAATCAACTATTATAACTAAAAAGTGGTAGGTCTTTTAGGAGAAAAGTTAATTTTATTAGAAAAATTGAGCATTTAATGAGGTGTACAAAATTTTATAGCCTCCTATATATAAGGAAACTTCAATAGTGTCTCTTGGTCTTCCACACACTTATTCTAGTGATTAGTTTGATTAGAAGCTCAAATAAATTAAAAACCCCACTTCTCTCTCCTTCTACTAGGCTTGGCAAGCAAAAATGGTCTTTAAGTGTGTGCTTAGTATAGCCAATAGGGGAGATTTCAAGAAATTTATCTAAGGGGTGTCTTCTACACTCAATCAACTTCCATTTTATTTTTGGTTTCATAATAATGGTTACTTATTCTTTATGAACCATTCATTAAGTGTTCACATATCTAATTTGCTTACTAAACTATGCACCCTATAGGTTTTAATTTGGTTTGGATAATTCCACACAATCTAGCTACTAAGATTGATTAAATAGGTATTTTACTCCCCTCTCATATGTTTCCCATACTTTGTTTCAAGTTTGGAGTTCATTTGATGAGCCAATCATCTTAGGTTTGTAGATTGGTCTCGTTTAGGATGGCATATAGGTTTCCATGATTTTTAGGATATTCATGCTTTGATAATGGACCCAAAGGGTTTTTATAGTTTAATTTCAATGCTATAAATGTTTTATTAATTCATAACCTTTCAATCTCATTATTCAAGGCAATGCTCCATGAGGGTGCAGTCATAAACACCATATAATCAACTCTTTTCTCACTTTTACTTAAAATCATGGTGAAACATGTGTATGGAGCCTATATAACATGTTCATATAGGTGTGACAAAGGTTTAAAATCTTTGGTATATATTTTATCAACATAGGTAGTGAGTCAATGTTTCATGTGATGCAAGAAAGAATGATTGTTGCAGTCATGTGAAACATTTACATACAGTTACCATGAACATGCACCTATAGGTGCTATAAAGGAAGGCTTCAACATTGAAAAGAAAGTGTGATAGATTGTTTGAGATTTGAATCATCCTAATGTTTCATATAAACACCATGAGGATAAATCAATTGACATGTAAGGCAAATTTCTTGAGTATATGGAACATTTCATGCTTACTACCTACATGCAACTCTAAATGCACCTACAAGTGCCCTCATGGAATATCTAATGTTGAAAAGGAGTACCTGATATAAAAAATCCATAAATAATGGAGAGAGATTATATTTTAAATATTTTTTATAGACCTAATTCTCATGAAATGTTAAGTATAGTGCACATTGCTCATATTCACACTTTTTGCTTGTACATTAGAATATCGACCTAGAGGTGGTACTAGTAGAAAGCCAAAAATGTTGATTATGGAAGATTTGGTATAATTTGAAGAATACATAAAGTATTTTGGATTAATTTATAGTATGAAAAATATGATTTAATATTTAATTAGATGAGTTAGAATGAGAAACCATGATCAAAGGTGAAAAGAATGTATTCAGTGACCTTTTCCCTAAAAGATGAAAATAGAGTACCTTGATGTTTTGTTGATATCTTGTAATAGGGGTAATAAAAGATTTGAATAATATATATGTGTATAAATTTTATCCCCCACATTATATAATATATATGAAAAATTTGGAGGACAAATGATCAGTGGAGGATGCTTATTGAAAGGCCCCAACATGCACTTTTTTACACTAATTTCAAGTAGTGATCACCTATAGTTTTCAGCCTAAGGAGACCTCTTCACCCAAAGTTGTAAAAATAGATCATGATATCATGTATAAATGGTTATAAGTATTATTAATAAAATTTATTATCTAGATACCATCAAGAGGAGTTTATTAGTGATGTTTCTAGGTCTAGTCTACACTTACAGGTGTTTGATCATGAAAATGTTCACCCACAACTGATTATGAAATTTTATACTTTTCATGAGAGATCCATGGAGACACCTACATAATTCATGAAATATGATATAAAATTACTAAAAAATACATAAATTGGGTCATGGTTCATGTTTTATATGTTCTAAGGTGAATTTTTTATCCATAAAAACCCTACTCTATGATACACAGTCAATTGTAGATGACAATGATCCAATTGATGACTATCCTAGGTATTTGGAATGGAAAATGCATATTATAAGTAAATAAAATAAATATGGGATGGAATTAAAGTTTAATAATACCTTATAATGAGTTAACCAACTCCAGATGTGTAATATACTCCTACATGAAAGAGAAGACACAGTCAAGAAGTTGACCTCAGTCCAAGATAATTATAGTAAGGCATGAAGAAAGTAGATTTTCTAAAATTTATAATGGTTTAAATGATAAATAAGAGACCCAAATATAGGTGAAAATTTCTCATGGATCTCTCATGGTGAATATGGAATAGAGAAGTGGCTCTAAATAATGCAACACACAATCCATACAGTTGATCCCTGCATAGTCTACCTTTTTAAGGGTATGTTTTAGAATCTAAAGGAGTTTGGGGTTTATTGATAATAAAAAGTATTAAAAATTGGTAAAAAACATATATAATACTTTTAAAACCTCATAAAATAATCATCATTTTCTAATAAAATAGGGGAGTGCCCTTTGTTTTGTCTCAGACAGAGGGCATTCCCTTTATGCACAAACCCTATAGTTTTAGAAATTAGGGTTGAAAGGTGAGCCAAGGAGATGGTTTAACCTTAAAATAAGGTTTAGGAAGATTTTATACACCTAAAAAACCATGATTAAACTTTTTTATAATGGATGATCTCAAAAAGGTATCCCAGACCCTCAAAGTTGCAAGTAAGCTTATTAAGCAAGGTTTTGGCCTAAAGCCCAAAGGGTAGACCAATGGAACTTAAAACTTTAGGAGTGGATTAAAATGGAAAAATAAATTTTTATGGGATCATAAAATATGTTTTAAATATTTTATATTTCATAATTCATAACGAAATCCATGTTGGCTCAAAGCTACATCAGACTTGTACAAAATGCAAAAATAAGATCGATAAGGTAACTTCAAATGCTCACATATTTCATGATGATTTTCATGGATATTAAATGAGTTTAGGGAGTTGTATTGAGGTCTTAAGATTTATATATATATATTATTTTTTAGTTCCAATGTCTAACCTACATATATAATCCTTAAGAGTAGAAGTGACTCAAAACCCTTGTAAGCCCTAGTTCTAGACATGATTAGGAAAACAAATTTGGAAGGATATAAAAAAAAGATGGAATGGGAATGAAAATTATTGAAACTTATATTAAACTCTCAAATTACCCTTCCCATCCACTTGAGGTGTTTCATACCTGTATAGATAGGGTATAAAATTTCTCTTTTTGATTGTTTCATGCATTGTGTAGGTTTTAAGAGGTTCCAAGAGATAAGAAAAAAATTTGGAGGAAGATTAAGAATTAAGATAATTCCCCATGTTCATTTAATTAATCATAAAAAATTCTAAGTGTGTGTACTAGATATTTCATCTTAGCCAATCTGAATTGGTATAGTGAACATGGTAGTGAGAAGAGTGAAAAGCTTAAATTAAACTAATTTTATGGTGTGCTTGATGCCTCTAAGGCCATGGAGGGTATTTTAAAGTGTCATCCACTCCCTTGGATTAATTTTCATGGAAAATTGATGCCTTTTTATAAGCCAAGTGAAAAATGTGTGTGAAAGAGGAGTTTCTTTAAACACAAGTGATAATGGCTCACTTCCAGATGATTCTAGATGACTAGGAATACAACCAATACATGGAGAAGCATGTATAAAACCATTACCTCTTATTAAAATCATTATACCTATACATACTAAGTTTTGATATTTTCAAATAAGGGTGAAAAATGAAGGTAGTTTCCTTATGAAGAATGAGAATTCCTATGTCACATTTCAAGAGTTTCATGCCTTAGATTAACACTTGTGCATCATAACATTGCATGATCAGTTTCACATTCTCTTATCATGCACATTTAAATACTTTTATTAACATGGAAAGTGTCCTTGTGACCTTTGTACTTCTTTCTCCTCTTCTCTCTCTCAACTTTGATGATAACTATCCCTTTTGGCTATTGTAATCATACTCCACCTGAGTATGGTGAAGCCTTGATCTTTTGAATACCATGGATCAATAAATCATACTAATTTCTTACTTCTTCCATGATTTTTCATATTTTTTTCACTTGAATGATTGATCTTGCTTATGTGATGACTACTATTTCCTTAGAAGTGTTGTCTCATTCTCCCACATATTTGTAGCTTGAAAACTTATTCTTTCAGGTCATGTGAAGTGTTTTATGATGTTTCAAGGTTAAATGAGTTAGTCTATTCAAATAGTGTCATTATAGGCCTCTTTCTTCCCAATGAATTTTTATGGATAATTTTGGTGTTGAATTTTGTTTTACACAAGTTGGTGAGATATCTCAAGCTTATGGCATTCCCTATTAGCTTTTGTGTGATTATTACTAGCCTTTTCATGATCCTTACCATCTAAAATATGACCCTTATCAACCTTGTCATGAGTTGTATCAGTCTTATAACCAACCTTCTTAATATCTTGCTCCTTTTAGTCAACCTAGTCACTTCTCAAATCAATTCATTTCAACTTTCAAGAAAACTCTCTTAGGATATGAGAGGTACATGATAAATCTTGACATACTAAGGGGACATAATCAAGATATTCCAATTCATCTTATTCATAATGTGAGAGATGCATTATATCTGGTTAAAAGAGAGTAGGCACCTATTGAGAGAGCAAATTGGCAAAGGATCACATGTGAGATGCTAGATGTGGGTGGCTTGGTTGCATATTTAGAATATAGGATAAGAATTTATGAGGATAAGCCTCACCTAGTCTATCAAAACTCATATCCACCTCCCAAACATTGTTATCAGTCCTGATTGACCCCTACTTATGAACCTAATCAAGCTTATATCTTTTTCCCAATTGGCTAGAAGAGAGAGTTGGAAAAACAAATTTGGTTTTTGAAGCAAACCTTGATAGGAAGATTGAGTTAAACAAAAATAATATGCATCAATCCATTTCATTAGAAAAGGAAGTGTAATCTAAGCCCTCATTTCCCTCTTCCATTACATCCCCATCTCAAGAAGAGACTTCTAGGTGTGAATTCCCAAGTTGGAGACAAGGTGGAGAATCTAAGCCTAAGGAGATCCCATGTTTCTTAAAAACTTCATCCATTCCTCAAATTTCATCACTACTTCATTAAGAGACTCCTAATCCTAACATCATAAATCATAATAAGGCATTGGAATCATGGGGAAAGAAAAGGGATAAAATCCTTGATAAAGAGTATGAAGTTGAGAAAGAGTTTGATCCTATGCAAGTCCCTCCCACCCTTCCTGAAGAAACCTCTAATTTTCCATGTCAACCCTCTTGTACTCCTTATCCTCATGATGATGCCTATAAACTTCAAGAAATAATTTTCCAAGAGAACCTAGCCAAGAAAATTAAAGAATTAGAGTTGAGAATGAAATTTCTAAGTCAAGGTGTGGTAGAAAGTTTAGATCCAAAAGAAGATGCTATGCCTAAACACACCCCATCTAAATTTCCTTAAGAGAGTGCTCAATCTGAATCAAATGTAAATGAAGTAATTGTTAAATGAAAGGAAGAAAACCAAGCTATTTTATCCCAAGGTCTACCTCCCCTTCCTTAGGAAATCCCAAAAGAATTCCCTATAATTCATTCTCAATCTAATTTTGAGTTCCATGCTCCACCTCCACCAACTAGTTCATCTTGTCCTCACCTTATCATCTTTTGATTTGATGGACATGTGGTATGGTAACATAAAGAGGAGAAGTTAGTTGATAAAAATTCAAAACTCTTGCTTGAAGAAAATAAAATATAGGTCCTTAATAGCCTCATTGGACTAAGTCACCTAAGTACAAGATGCCTAACATTGGCATCACCAAGAGGGAGAAATAAATTGAGGATCTTGTAGTCCTTAATAAGAAAAGTCATGTTATGAAAATTTAAATGAAACTTGAGATCCATCAAGAGGTCCTAAATTCTAAAGAAGAGGTGATTTCTTATGTTGAAAATTTTGATTGGATTGATATGGAAGAATATTTTCCATTTGCCAAAGAAGAGGAGATCATCATTGGTTCTTCCATAACTATTCATGATATTATAAATGATCAAGAACAAGTTTATAATCAGCATTGGGATGATTTGTTTTCAATTATTAGATCAGGTTATACTCCTCTTCAAGGAGACTATGAGCTAGTTAAAAATTGAGAAGGTAGTCTTGACACTCAAGTGTGTATGCAAAGAAAAAGAAATTTCTCAAATCTATATTCTCAAGAGGCATATCGATTCCATGATAAAATGTTTGAAATAATTAAAATGGGATATCATCGTCTCAATTAGTTGGGAGAAACACATCAGAATTTGAAGGATAGGATAAATTTATATTGGTCTCAATCTTCCAAGGAACAAGAGACCACTCCTCTTAAAGCCATGCCTACCAAGAAGATACAAGTTGATCATGAGATGAAGAGTGGGTAGAAACATAAGGTATGTGTACAAATTAAGAGGAATACATTTACATTGGAGACCTATTTAAGGATGATCTAATTGACATAAAATCAAGTGAAGTGCTAAGGAATAGGTATGATCTACTAAGCATCCAATCCAAAGAGTAACATGCTTGGCATTATGATCCATCTTATGAAGAAGAAGATTAAAGGAATTTTCCTTTTGATCTTGGAAAGGAAGTATGCTTAGTTTTTAGTTATGCATAGTTGTTTATTTTTATTTTTTCCCTAAGTGCTTTTCACACATGTGTCTTATTAGTGTGTTTGCTTTGCTTTGTGTGTATCCTTTATTTTATATGGTTGAGGTAATTATTTGTCTTGCCTTGGTCAAAGCCTTGTTCTCAAGTTTCATGTATTCTTATATGTTTCAAATTTTAGATGACTCCTTAAGCCCATAAATAGGATAAGGATACTACTTTTTAGTATAACATGCATACTAACCCTATGAGTCACCAATTTGTTGACCAAATTTGACCCTGTAGGTCAAATTGGGACCCCTATAGGTAAAAAATTAATTGTTAGGTGTTTTAGGGGTCTAACATTGTATCATAAGGTGTATTATAGGTCATTTTATGGTATTTCATGTTGTATTAGCCTTGGTCTTGGTCATTTTAAATATCTGTCTTTGGAGTCATTTTAGGGGTCAAAATGGAGCATTAAATGAGTTGTATGACATCTTTTGGAAGTTTTAAGGTGTCAAAAGGTGATTTCAAATTCCATGTGTCCTATTATGTCTTAATAAATTGTTATAACTAAAAAGTGGTAATTTATTCAAAAGAAAAGGTAGTTTTAATTTTAAAAATGAGCATTTAATGAGGTGTATAGAATTATAAAGCTTCTTATAGCTAAGGACACTTTGATAGTGTCTCTTGGTCTTCCACATACTTATTATAGTGATAATTTTTATCAAAATCTCAAATAAATGAAGAAAACCACTTCTCTCTCCTTCCAATAGGCCTAGCAAGAAAAAATGATCTTTAGGTTTGTTCTTAGTATGGCCAACAGGGGAGGTTTTAGGAAAATTTCTTCTATGGGTGTCTTATACACTCAACCAAATACCATTTTATGTTTGGTTGTATAAGAATGGTGACCTATACTTTATGAACCATTCCTAAGAAATTCACCTATCTAATTTGCTTACTAATCTATGTACCCTATAGGTTTTAATTAGGTTTGGATAATAACATATAATATATCTAATAATATTTATTCTAAAGGTCTTTTAATCCACTCTAAAATTTTTCCCATTCTTTTTTTCAAGTTTAGAATTGATTTGATGTGCTAATCATCTTAGGTTTGCAAATTGGTCTCATTTGGGATGACAAATAGGTTTCCACCATTTTTAGGATCTTCATGATTTGATAATAGTTATAGAGGGTTGTGATAGTTTAATTTAAATTTTATAAATTTCATCTTAACCCATCACCTTTAAATCTCATTCTTCAAGGCAATGTTCCATGAGGGTGCAGTCATGAACACCATGCAGTCAACTCTTTGCTCACTTTTACTTGCAATCATGGTGAAGCACATGTATGGAGCCTATATAACATGTTTAAAAAGGTGTGATTAAGCTTCAAAATCAGTTATATATCTTTTATCAACATATTTATTTATTTAATATTTCATGTGATGAAAGAAAGAAAGACTATTGTAGTCATGTGCAACATTTACATATAGTCACTATGAACACACACCTACAAGTGCCATGAAGGAAAGGTTCAACATTGAAAAAAGGTGTGAAATCTTATTTGATATTTAAATAATCTTGATGTTTCATATCAACACCATGAGGATAAATTAGTTGACATGGAAGGCATATTTCTTGAGTATATGAAACATTTCATGCTTGCTGCCTATATGCAACTCCAAATATACCTATAGGTGCCCTCATGGAAGATCTCATGTTGAAAAAGAGTATCTGATATGAAAAAGGCCCTAAATAATGGAGATAGAGTCTATTTTAAATATTTTTTATATACCTTAAATCTCATGAAATGTCAAGGACAATGCACATTTCTCATATTCACACTCTTTGCATGTACATTAGAATATCTACCTACATGTGGCTCTAGTAAAAAGCCAATAATGTTGATTATGGAAAATTTGGTATGCTTGAAAGATTTAATAAATTATTTAGGATCTATTTATAGTATGAAAAATATTATTTAAGTGTGAAGTGGACAATTTATAATGAGAAACCATGATCAAAATTGAAAAGAAAGTATTCAGTGACTTTTCCTTGAAAGATGAAAATAAAGTACCTTGATGTTTTATTAATATCTTGTAATAGGGGTAATAAATGATTTGAAGCATCCAGATGCATATACCTTATATCCCCCACAATATATAATAGTTATGAAATTATTTGAGGACAAACGATCAGTGGAGGATAGTTATTGAAAGGCCCCAACATGCACTTTTATGCACTAATTTCATGCAGTGATCACCTATAGTTTTCAACCCAAGGAGACCTCTTCACCCAAAGTTGAAAAACGAGATTATGAAATCATGTATAAATGGTTATAATGGTTTTTAAGAACATTTATGATATATATACCATTAGGAGGAGTTGATTAGTGATTTTTCCAGGTCTATTCTACACTTACAGGTGTCCCATCATGCAAATGTTCACCCACAACTAACTATGAACTTATATACCTTCTATGAGAGACTTAGGCATGGAGACACCTACACTATTCATGAAATATGATTTAAAATTACTCCAAAATACATAAAGTGGATCATGGGTCATGCTTTATAGGTTTTAAGGTGAAATTTTATCCACAAAAACCCTGCTCTACCATACATAGTCAAATGTAGCTGACAGTGATCCAATTGAAGACTATCATAGCTATTTGGCATGGAAAATACATAGTATAAGTAACTAAAATAACTATGGGATGGAATTAATTGTTTAATAATACCTTATACTAAGGTAATCAACACTAGATGTGTAATATACACCTATAAGAAAGAGAAGACATAATCAAGAAGTTGACCTTAGTCTAGGATAATCATAGGAAGGCATGAAAAAAGTAGAGTTTGAAAAATGTATTATGGTATAAATGATCAATAATAGACCACAAGATAGGTGAAAATTTATCATGTATCTCTCATGGTCAATATGGAATAGATAAGTGGTTCTAAATAATGCAACACATAATCCATACAGTTGAACCTTGCATAGTTTGCCTTTTCAGGGGTATGTTTTGGAATTTGAAGGAGTTGGGGGGTTTATTGATAATAAAAAGGACTAAAAATTAGTAAATAAAATATATAAGACTTATAAAAATCCTAAAATAATAACCATTTTTTGAGAAAATAGGTGAGTTCCCTCTATTTTTTTCAGACAGAGGGCACTCCCTTTATGTACTAACCCTATAATTTTGGAAAATAGGGATGAAAGGTGATCCAAGGAGATAATTTAACCTTAAAATAAGGTGTATGAAGATTTCATACACCTAAAAAACATGAGGACCCTTTATAAGAATGGGTAATCTCAAAAAGGTATCCCAAACCCTCAAAGTTGTAAATAGGCTTACTAAGCAATGTTTAGGCCTAAATCCCAAATGGTAGACTGATGACACTTAAAAATTTAGGAGTGGATTTAAATGGAACAATAAATGTTTATGGGATCATAAAAAATGTGTTAAATCTTTTGGATTTCATGAGAAATAACAAGGAAATCTAGTTTGGCTCAGAGCTATATCAGACTTGTGCAAAATGTAAAAATAAGCTGGATAAGGTAACTTCAAATGATTGCATATTTAATGAGGCTTTGCATGGAGATTTGAGGAGTTTAGGTAGGTTTATGTAGGTCTTAAAATTTTCATTTTTTGAATTTATTTTCAATTCCAATTTATAATCTACATGAATAATCCTTAAGAGCAAAAGTGACTCAAAACCCTTACAAACCTTGATTCTATACCTTATTGGGAAGACAAAGTTGGAGGGATATATTAAAAAAAAGGAATGGGAATGAAAATTATTTAAACCTATAGGATAATATATATTTAACCTTACCATCCAATTTAGGTGTTTCATACCTGTATAGATAGGGTATAAAATTGCTCTTGTTGATTGTTTCATGCATTATGTGGTTTTAAGAAGTTCCAAGAGATGAAAAAAACTTTGGGAGGAAGATTGATACTTAATAACTTACCATGTTAATTTAATTCATCATAAAGACTCCTAAGTTTTCCTATCAGATATCTCATCTTAGCCAGTCTAAATTGGCATAGTGAACATGGTAGTGAGGAGGGTTAAAAGCTTTAAGTAAACTAATTTTAAGGTGTGCCTAATAAATCTAAGCCCATGCAGGGTATTTACAAGTATTATACAATAAATATTATGAATTTTAATGGAAAATTGATGCATTTTTGGAAGCAAAGTGCACAAAGTATGTGAAAGAGAATTTTCTTTGACTGCAGGCAATGGTGGCTCGCTTCTAGAAGATGTTAGATGACTTGGAATACAACCATTACATGGAGAAGAATGCATATAACCCTTACCTCTTATTCCAATCATTATAACTATCCCTAGTTAGTTTTTGGAAATTTACTTGTGTAGAATGAGAACTCCTATGCCACATTTCAAGAGTTTCATGCCTTGGATTGACACTTGTGCATCCTAAATTTGCATGATCAGTTACACATTCTCTTCTCATAAACATGTAGCTCCTTTTCTCAATATTACAAATGTCTTTTTGACCTTTGGACTTCTTTCTTCTCTTCTCTCTCTCAAGTTCTATAATAACTAACCATTTTGGCTAGTATAAGCATGCTCCACTTGAGTATGGTAAAGACATACTCATTTGCATACCATGGATCAATAAAGACTATTGATTTTTTACATCTTACATGACTACTCATAGTGTGTTCACTTGAATGACTGATCTTGATTATGTAATGATTGTTGTTTCCTTAGCATTGTTGTCTCCTTTTCCACCTATTTGTAGCTTGAAAAATTCTTATTATAGGTTTGTGAAGTTTTTTATGATGTCTCAAGGTTGAGTAAGATAGTCTATTCAAATAGTGCCATTCTAGGCCTCTTGTCTAGTCTTACTAGCCTAAACATTTATCATAACCTCATAATGAAATATGTGAGAATATTCATATTGGAGAAGTGTATGTTTAGTTAGTCTCTTGGTCTCATGTGTGACATGAAACTGGTTGGTAGTCATCAATAAATTTGGTGTACCACCTCCTTTAGGATAGTTTAATTTTAGTTTTCTCTCCCTTTTCCATTACAAGCATACGTGTAATAGTGATCTATAAGTGGTACATCAAGGGAGCTATCCCTATCTAGAGATTCACCTCATTCTTAGGCTATACATAGCCTAGAGGTGTTTCAATTGTGCCACTTTGATGAGGAGAGTTGAGACATCTCCTCAAAAGGTGCAAATCCAAGTGACAACAAAAATGCTAGTGGGTAATCCCTTTGGTAGTCTTTTTTTTTCCACCCTAGTAATCCATGTCAAATGTCCTTTATAATAACTCCATGCCTTTCATTATGTTATTAGTCTATAATTTGATGACCCCTTCTTCATCCAGTTTGAATTATTACTTGTCATCCTCATCAATGATCTAATACTCAAATACATCAGTATTGATGATGAAGTCAATTATATGTTGATCATCATTGAAGACCTAGAAGTTTTTGATGTTGTTTGGAATAGGAGTAGAGATGATTTAAATTGAGAATCTCCCTAATATATAATTAGTAAAGGGATCCAAGGTACTTGTAATTATTTTAAACATATTTGAATAATAATTATTTCTTTATAGTAGTATTTAGATATTGAATGTGTAAAAATATTCAATCAATTACCATACTCTATTATGGTAGGTCGAAAGGTAATTGTAATTATGAGCATAGTAGTTTCTAAAATAATTGATAACAAGTTATAAAACTCCAAGTACTTTCAATTTTTTCAATTTTTTCTTTAGTGCATATTGGAGGCCAAGTACCAAGGCTTCATAATTAGCCACATTATTTGTGCAAGAAAATTGTAATCAGAAGGATAAAAAATATGAGTTTCCTCTTGGGTTAATAAGCTCAATCCCATCACCATGACCACTCTTTGATTTGGATCCATAAAATGTATAGGTCCACATTTGATCTTCTATTGTATGTAACAATTATTCAATATGGGTGTTATTGTTATGTTCACTTCCTTGTTATCCTTATTAGCTTCTAGGGATGGCATAACTTTATTTTCATCTATAAATGACCTTCTAGGTTGATATCCAGTAATTGACATGGGTGAAAAAATACTCAATAGGTAGGATGGGAAGTGTCTAAGCTCATGTGTTCCTTATTCTTATGTGAAGGGAATTTTTCAACCCATGTGTATGTTGGGATATAAATATATATTGAAAATAATTATAATGCACAAAGGTTCTCCTCCTCTTCAACTTGGCCCAACTCTTCAAATTTAGGTCCTTCTTGCATAGTCAACACATTGATGGATAATCTTCTATAAGCTTATGATTCCTTCTCGAGGGCATAAACTCCTCATTATTCCTCATATAATATTTTATGTCTTATTATATTATGTGATAATGTAATCCATCTTTGGATCTTTCTCAATCCTACTCTAATTAGCTATACCTTTCCATGGTAGCCACATGTGAGAAAAATTAGTGACCATATACCAATTGAGTGTCTTAGACCAATCTCAACTAAAAATCATCATTTATGCCTTGAGTATGTCCACCACTTGCATGTAAATGAATTTTTGTACTCTATGATCATAGTCCAGTTGTATGTGGATGTGATTCAATTCACCAACAACCTTAACTTCTAATTTTTCCAACTGAATAACTTTTTTAGTAGATTTGGTAGTTGTCAGTCCTAACTATTGGAATATGCCTTAAGACATCACATTCCCTGAAGCACCTAATTCCACCAAACAATTATGCAAGTTTTTTCCAAATTTTTTGATTGTTATCAAAAGTTTGAGTCTCCATTTTTTCCTTATAAATAATAATATGAGCATCAACAGTGTTACTAGCTTCATTCCTCCCAAGGGCAGATAATTATCTTAGTAACAATTTTTTCTATTTATACATTTAAAGTATATCAAACATTTTTATGTTTACCTTGGTTTCTTTAGGTGTTATACAATGTTATATCCATTTTTATTTGTTTAATGGGTTTATCATCCTAGGGAGGCACAACTTTGTTTTTTAGTTGATATGATGTAGTAGGTCCCTTAGTTGAGGCAGATTAGTAGAGAAATTTACATCAGGGGAATCTAAATGTTGTTAGGGGGAGTAGAAATATTTAAATGACCCTAAAACTTAATCCTTAATTGATATTAGTTCCCACTTTTGAAATATTTAAATACATGGACCTCATTAAGGTTATCCTAAAGCTCATTATCACTTTCAAATGGGATCTCACAGGTTTCTAAGGCCATGACAGTTCTTGGGTTGTCTTCACTAGTGTCTGGTTTGACATTGTCTAGTACAAGAACTATTTTAAGGTTGTCCATCTCTTTTTGGAAGATGTTTGAGGATAATGTAAATTGAGGATAGTATATTTCAACATGGTTTATTGTATTGTGTAGTCTACACCAAGTGGGAAAGGTTAGGTTTACCTTTTTTACTGAATTGGAGGCACTAGTATGGTTTTGATTGGTATTATAGAGGGGACTACGCATATTCTCATTATTAGGCCTAGTGTTTCACTATCTATTATCCATTTGAAAGTTATATTTTTTTATATTCTAGAGTGGGTTATTCATAGCTTGGTTAGTGATTTGAGGCACTTTTCTATGTAATTTGACCATATAATCTATTAATATTTGGACCATTTACTATATATTATCCACGTCAAGGCTCAGAAGGGCACTTTGGCTGACACCTACTTGAGGTGGTGGGATAGCCACCAGTGTATTAGACTTTTAAAAAGTAGGAATAATAAAATGCATGACCTTATGGGTATTTTTATTAGTTTTATAATTATTCAAGATCAAAGATATAACCTATTGGTTGTTATTAGGGGTAGCATAACTACTTGCACCAAGAGTGATGGACATGTTATTTTAGGAAACTAAAATGATTTGTTAGTTCATGGGCTACATCAACACATGATTTTAAGGGACATAGGGATGATTATTAGGCATAGGGTTCATGGGTATTAGGATATAAACTATATTTGGACTTTAATATATAACTGTTGAGATTAGATTCATTAAAAGAGTGACATTCCTAAAGGTTTAATTGATCACAGGAACCTAGTTATAGGCACTAGGTTATCCTAATGAGGGAAAGGGACCAGCACCATATCCTTGGGGTAGCATATGTTGTTCAATACTAACTACCTCATTATAAGATAATGAAAAATATGTGAGATATGTAGGGGTCCTTCTAAGGAACATGAATTCATGGGGTATAAGGCTCTCAAGTATGTTTGTATAGTATTTGGCTCATTCAACATGCAAGAGTGATTCAATATTTTGTATAACTTGTGAAACCAAGTATTTAAGACACTCATGGGTTTGTTGGTTTCTCTAAAGGAAGTTATAAATTAGTGATATAGAATGGTAATATTCATTGGTATTCTAAATTTATTAGTGAAATCAATCTAAAGGTCAACCCAAAAGGTGACGGATCCATCTAGGAGTCTTAGATACTAGCCATACACTGAATCATATAATATGTAAGGGAACATACTATAATAAACATATTCATTTAGACCTAAATTCTAATCAAGGTGTTCTTGAAGGTTTGTATGTGTTTTTATTTTCCCACCATGAACATATATTAGGAAAAAAAATTAGGATTTCTGGGCAAATTATGGGCTAGTCACTAATAGTAACTAAGTAGGGTTATCCATTGTTGGGTTTTAAGTGAGAAAAAATGGGGTAGTGAAATTAACTATGAGAGTGAGGGAGATATTTTTTGAGAAAGTTTATTTTGGCTTAAACTTCCCTTTGTTGGTCCTAGATATCATATGTCATGAGAGTTGTAATAGCTCAAAGTCACCCTCAACTAGCTTAGACCTTGTGAAAACTCTTCTATTTTCCAACTTTAGAAATCTATAACTTTACTTATCTAATAAAAATTCTAAAATATTTAAGATATAATTAAACATAAACATCAAATATTACTTATCTAGACCCTCATTCTAATGCAAATCTATTAGTGGTGCATTTGGCATAGCTACACCAAATCTAAGGGGAAGAGAGGGTGAGGAGAAGGCTCAAATATTAATGAATATTACCCATTATTCTTATATTCCATCTCTCCTAAAAAGAAGCAATCTATGACAAAAAATCCCATAAGGTATATGTGTACTAGGCCATGAGATTATAGATACATCAATTCATTGTTGCAGTTTGTTCGATACAAGGCCCCTATTATAATTATTCTCTAAGACTTACTACAAGAGATGTTTGGTCTAGCTTGGGTTCAAAATACCCATCTAGTTTAGGATTTATAATGAACTCACTATTGGTTTGTACCTACCCCTAGTCTATTTAATTCAACAATGGATAAATGATAAGTGATAGGATGAACATGCATTCCAAAAAAAGCTTGGGGAACTGACTATAATTTAGATTATGTTCTAAGTCTAAACTAAAAAAGATATAAAATAAAGATAAAAATAGAGAGGGTAAGGAGAAAATAAATATGAACTCAATTTATAATGAGGGTAGTTATATTTATGTTAAATAGTCAAACCTCTTAAGAAACAAATCCATGTTTGGATATCATAGCACAACCATAAAATAAATATGGTGAAAGAGTCTAAGGATCTATAAGCTACATAAAATAATGGAGCAAAGCAACCAAAGATAATGAGCAAGAAATGAATATAAATAATAAATCTTTCATATAATATATAATTCATGAAACATAACACTAAGATTCATCAATGTTCAAACAAACTATAGAAATTCCATTAAACATCCTTAGCTCATGCTCAAATGAAAAACTAAGCTATGAAATCAAGAAATTACAAGGGAAATAAAAAGTTCCAAGTTCTTTACTATATATCTTAATTTCAAATATTCTAGCTCTCATTTCAATAGAGAACTAATCTACCATAGGCCACTCAGTCCACATAGTGGTTAATCCAACCACCTAATAGGTGGTTGGGGCTCATTAGTGAGATGTACCTACCTCTAGTTAAATTTGAAATGATCCATACACAATCCCAATGGAATCAAGATTAAAACCCAAGTAACTAATTTTCTAATTGAATTTTGGGTGGTTGGAGTCGTTGGAGGTCTCTTCATGCCAACTAGTTGGACACACTATGTTTGGTCATGGCCATATCTAATTAAGATGACATGTTGTTTTTTGTGTTATAACTCAATACCAATGTCCTCACTTAATATTTATATTTATATTTAATTTTATAATCTGATTTTACTAGGAACCTACATCTAGAAGAACATTTAACTATGAGAAGATAAATTGATTCATGATTTACTAGTCTGGGTGGATTTATTGTCCCATTTTTGAGTTTTAATGGCTTAAACAATTAAATTAGGAAATATGGGTGTCAATTTTAGGCCCAAATTTTATTCATGGAGGCCCATGTATCTTATTTAGGAAGGGAATTCTATGAAAGAGACAACATGTAATTTATTTATCAAGGTCCTACTATGTGTGGATTTTTTGGTTAGTTTACAAGGTGCTAAGGGTCTGAATCTTCTTGAATTTTCCACTTCTCAAATGAAACATGATATTTATAGGTGTAAAAATCTCATTTATTCATAGCTTATCAATCCCTCAATCTTTGTTCCATGCTATGATGACTCTAGATTCCAAAGATCATGTCATGAGGCTTGATCCTAGGGATTTGCCTTGTCTCGATCCCATTTTATAGATTCTATTTGATTTGAAGGCATGGATAAATGGGATGATTCCATTAGGTATCATCCCATTCAATTAAAAGTCCCATTTCTTGATTTATATGTCCTAATCATCCTAAGGGACCAGAGCCTCAAGATCATGCCACATGGCATGATCCTGAACACCCATAAGATCAAAGGTTTTGGTGTTTGGGATAAATTCTTCCATGGGAGTGAAGCTTTGATATGCTGACAAGTGGCATTTCCTAGTTGATTCTAGGTATGTAGATAAAAAATAACCATTAGCTTTCAAATATAAGGACTATCTGATAGATCTTGTATTCATGAAAATTGACTAAGGTAAAAACTTGATCAAATAGCTTACAAGAAAAACAATCTATAAAGGGATTTTTTCTAAGAATACAAGTGATAAAGTTCATTAGATAAATAATTATGTCCCTTTTAGATTAAAAATAATAGATAAACCTTAGTCATTTTCATATTTTCAATCCATATAAGTAATGAAATGAAATTCAAAATTGATAGATTTAAGCACATTCAAATAGTTAGGGCCTAAATGAAAAGGATGCAAGTTCCAAAATTATCTTGAAAGGCTATAAAACTATAAATTTTAAGCATGTGGAGTTATTACATGGATGCTAGTGCATTATTTAGTTGGAATTCAATGCCACATGGTAGAAATTTACTCACTCAAGGATTGATTTAGTGCTTAGTTGTGATGATGATTTTCAAGCTCAAAATGAAGTGATATCTTAACACCCATCTATATCTTATTCACCTAGGACTTAAAGATAGACTCACAAGGATACTAACCACCCTAGGGGGAAGATAAATAGGATTTTTCCACTTGACATAATTCCAAGCATTCAAAGGGTTGATTAATATAGGAAGTATAAATAGTACTTTTGAGGGCCTAGATAGATGGGATCACACTATGTAGTGTGATCTTACTCATATAGAGGGGAGACGGTATAATAAGGAAATTAAGGAGGCTTGGTGGGATTATGGACGTGATATTTTACCAAGTTGCATAATTTTAGGTGCCTAAATGGTTTAGAAAAAATGGCTAAGGCATAAGAGTCCTAGGAAAGTGAGTTGTGCCGAGTAGAAAATCCTCACTTTCTCAAGAATTTGAGTGGAAATTTAGACTATTGTTGGTCACCAAAAAAGAAAATATCTATTAGAAATATGAATTCAAAAACATAAATCTAAAATTATTAACTTAAAAGTGATTAAGTCTAATTTTTTTCTATGACTTAGATGTTTGATCAATTTCAAAGCCAATTGAACTTATTTTCATGACAAAAGACTAAGCAAATGAGTAATATTGTAGGAACACTTAGTAATTTTAGATGAAAACAAGGAAAAAATAAACTAGGTTTTTCAAGAAAATAAATAACAAAGATGATAAAGACATAGTCAAATCAACCTAAAAGGGGTAAAAGATACCAAAATAGAGATGAAAAATGTTGAAGAAAAGGTCTCATTTTCATCAATAGCTAAAGTTAATTCAATCTAATATTACATGAATACACCAAGTTTTAAAAGTAAAAAAAATAGGAATGATCAATCAAATAAACCAAATTTATATAATACCATGCTAATATTCTTAAATAAAACATAGAAATCCAACAATAGTTAGACAATTTACATGAACTTGAGGTGAAATGGTCTAAACAGGGGAACCCTAATGCAACTTAAAACATTATTAGGAACATATCAAATTGGTGACATATTTGGTCAGTTATGTTGCATAAGCTTAAAATGAAGTATCATAGACCAAGTGTATGGATATTTTAAACTCAGACTTGGCCTAAACCCATAAGACTGCGTTACTAAGCAAAAATCAGCATAAAATAAATTTTTCATTACTACCCATTTCACATGTGGGAGTGAATTTTTATGCACTAACTCCATATTTACCTTATTTACACACTTGGATACCATAATTACATTTGTAAATATGATTATATATCATTTATTCATGTGAAATTGGGTTTAAAAAATATTCTCTGATAAGAATTGGTCATTAGGAAGATGCAAAAATCAGTGCACATGTCAATTTTCATGACTATGTACTTTGCACATGAGAATTAATTTTATGTGACATCCTTAATAATTTTATTATAATTACATTTGGATATTGTAATAAAATATTTCAATAGAAATAAATTTTTTTTAATTTCTACAAAATTAGGTTTTAAGAGTGTGTACTGGATTGATTGAGTCATTGGAAAGAGAGAAAAATCAATGCATAAGCTAATTTTTAAAGTTGTGAATTTTGCACTTGGGAGTGAATTTATGCATAATATATTTTCCATTTAATTATAATGAAATTTTAATACCATTATGCAATATTTCAAGAAAAAAAATTGGATTTGAATGTGTGAAAATAACTTTGAAACATGTGCATTGGAAAGATTCAACAACTGGAAAGATGTAGAAAATAAGTAAAAATCAATGCAAAAGTCAATTTTGATTTCTACAAATTTAGACTGAGAAAAGGAATTTTTTGTTAATTTTTTAACCTTAAAATTATTCCAAAATTTGGCCACTATCATGTAAATTTTCATAATAAGTGGACATGATTTAATGGTGCTAAAGTACGCTTGAAAAATTCCTAGTGGCAACAAATGGAAATAGTATTACACACCCAAAACTCTTGAAAAATAGGTTACAAAAGTAGAACCAAATTTAAAAAGACACAAAATAAAGTTCCATGATTGATAAATAATAAATTATGGTGTGTTTTTAAATCAAAAACATGCATAACATTTTGATTTATTTTTATATGCCTTGTTGTAAGTAGTGTATGATCAAAATCATTGATATGTTTGGGATTGTAATTTTTTTTTGTGTATGGTTTACTTCTACAACCTAATGTGATCGATGATGATTTTTTTATTTCCTCACTTCCTAATTTAGATTAAAAAAATATGAATATAAAACATAGCATTACATATTTGTCAAGGTGAACATCAATATAAATGCAATGAATAATTAAATAAATTCAATGTGAATTTTAATACATGCAATGTGAAGTACAATATAAGTACATTGAAAAGTTCAATATAAATTCAGTGTGAAGTTCAATGTTTGTATTTAAATATTTTAAATGTGAAGTTCAATATAAGTGAAATGAGAAGTTCATTTTAAGTGCAATGATAATTTCAATATAAATGTAATGTAACATTTAATGTTTGTAATGGCAAGTTTAAAATGTATATTTTTATTGGGGCAATATATGAATCTTATTATATTCAAGAATAATAGTTAAAATATTTAGGTTATAATATCTATTTGAATTAGTTGTCACCTAATATGTTGTTTTTAATCTTATATTAGATCTAAGTGGGAATTTATATTGTAGATACCTATCAAAATTCCCCCTTAGGGTCAATTCAGCTTTATGTAAGTAGAATAGATTAAATTGCATGAAAAGTCTACACAATAACTGAGTTTTGTATGCTATATACCAATAGACCGAGTTGATGTATTCATTAATTGGGAGGAAAATCACCCATATTATTCTACTATGAATCATTTAAATCATCCACCAATTCAATTACAAAATGTTAGAGTTAATAAAACTCTAGATTACACCATGTGAATATTTTTAAAGGTTATGTGCATTCACATTTCATATATGTTGTAATATTTTATTTAATATATTTTTTAAAAATATTGGTATTTGTATGGGTTAGAATACTTGAGGAATGTGGATGAATAATATTGTAACTTCATAAAGTTACAAAAGATGAGTAACTGTGTCTTGGCTAGACAAAAGCATTGGTGTCATGGTTTTTAATACCCTTTTTTCATGTTTTGGTGAAAGAAGACCAATATGGAATTATAGTATACAATGTAAAATAGCATAAAAACAATATTGGAAATATTTTCCATGGGCAGGAGATTTGGGGGTTCAGAAGCATGTGAGATTACTTTCCCTTAAAAAGAAGTGATAAATTGAAGATGTGGGTTGAGAAGTTGATAATGTTGGGAATGTTTGTGGAGTATATTCATAAAAATAATCATGATATGACCCATGTGAAGGTGGTTTTATTTAAGGTTCAAACACAAAGGGATTATTTTTTTGGTCTGGATGACATCACTAATAATGAAAATAAATTAAAGACATTAAAATTAAAATTTATAAAAAATGATTGTACTAATGTGAAGATGTTTGTAGAGAGACCTCTTGAAGAATTATTTTTATAAACAATAATAGGAATCAAATTTCCATATAAATTGGATTTCATGTTAAATTATACTCATATTAGCATGTTTACACTTGATTTCACCTTTGGGGAAAACAATATGAAGGTACAAATTTAATTTATTTATTTAATCCCTAGAAATATTTCAATGCTTCTTTTAAAACATTCCCTAATAACTTTGATCATGTGTGTATTTTATCTTGTACAACCTACTCATATTTTATAAATAAGATAATGGGGTTATTATAGCTTGGGTGTAAAAGTATAATAATTATGGATTTGATTTTTTGGATGTATAAATTTAATCCTTCACACATATTTTCTTATGTTGGATTGGAAGGTAAATTCATTCATGGTGGATGATTCCTTCACATAAATTATTGTGATAAAGTACCTAAAGATTAAGTATTTGGTGATAATGGTGTCTAGATAAATCATGCCATATATAAAATGTTAAATTGGTGGTAGGGAAGAATTTTTTTGTGAGGTCTATCATTATAGGTTATATTGGTAATTTGGCCTCCCAAGGCCAAGTGCCAACCCCTATAACCAAAAACATTTTGATGACAACCATATAAGCCTAATCATGGTGATCCCCTACATTGTCATGTCCTTATTAACCCTATTTTGAGCCTTATTAGCATTGTTAGTAGTGTCATAAGTTGTTTTTGACCCTGTTTGTGATTCCATTATGACGTGGATACCTTGAGTCTATTCAGTGAGGTGACAGTGGTTATAGTGGTCTTAGAGTGAGAGAGGAGGGATTCAAGATGTATTATGAATGTCTAAAGCTATTTTAATGTCATTATTCATGGTTTAGTCATTCAAGTAGTTTCAAGTTGTCATAAACCCCTTAGAAGCCCTTTCAAGACCCTTAAATACCTCATATGAGTCAATATGCCTTATAACATCTTTTGAAATAGGGAATATTTTAGTGTTTAATTGTTAAAAAGGGTTTTGAAGAGGTCCTATCCCCATTATATGTTCACGACTAGGCATTTCATATCCTTAAAAGTCCTTTTATGAGCTCATATTCACCTCTCACTAGTCAAATAGACCCCACATGTGGGAAAATATGCCTTTTTAGCTTCTCGCTTACCATACCATTAGTTTTAAAATGATATTTGACCCATATTTTCTCTTGTTATGACCTCTAATGGTGGTTCTAAGCTTGAAATGTGGAAAACATAGAAAAGATAGGGTTTTAAACTATTTCTCACATTTTGTATGGACTTGTATGATAAATTTGTATAGGAGAGGTCAATAAATTATAGGTGGGTTCATATCAGGTGTCTTGGTGAAGATTCATGGCAAAAATATGTTAAATAGGCCAAAAATTGACCTTCTTTCTCTACCAAGCTGTAATGCCCCGTGACGGATGGATGGGGATGCTCCCCATGCCATGCTAGCGGGCCCCGTCATAGCAAGTGATCCTAGCTTCCTGGTTGGTCCCAGACACTCATGCCAGGTGGTTGCTTGGGGGTCTTGTGTGACTGGCTAAGGTGAATTAGAAGAGGAGTCCATCAAGCCATGGTTTTTTGGTTTGACAGCCAGTCTCCCTTGGTATCAGAGTGTAGGTCTCAGGGTCGAGACCTTCCTGGGTGGGTGGACTATAATGCCCCGTGACAGGTGGATGGGGATGCTCCCCATGCCATGCTAGCAGGCCCCATCACAGTAGGTGATCTTGACTGCCTGGTTGGTCCCAGACACTCATGCCAAGTGGTTACCCGAGGGTCCTGTGTGACTGGCTAAGGTGACTCAAAAGAGGAGTCCATCAAGCTACAATTTTGTGGTCTAATGGCCAGTCTCCCTTGAGTTTTGGACTCTAAAAGCTTAGATCTATGAACTCCACCAGGTTAGAAATCTATTGACTCTATAGTCTGAAATCTATAGACTCCACCAGGCTTGAAATCTACTGACTCTACAGTCTAAAATCTATGGACTCGGTAGGCTAGAAACTATGGACTCTGCAGGCTTAAATCTATGGACTCTATAGGTAAAGAAACTATAGACTCTACAGGCAAGAAACTATGGACTCTACAGATAGAAGCTATAGACTATGCAAAAAACTATAGACTCTGCAAGTAGAAATCTATAAACTCTGTAGGCAGGAAACTACAGACTCTACAAGCAGAAAACTATGGACTTTATAATAACTACAGACTTAGCAGGTAGAAATCTATGGACTCACCCAGTTGCATATAGATGCTACAGTGATGGAGCTGCTATAGTGATGAGATGCTATAGTAGTATGGCTACTACAATGGCATGGCTGCTACAGTGGCACAGCTGCTACAGTGGTTGAGAGCACCAAACTCCAAAGACCAATCCCAAAGATTGATGTCTAGAGTGCTACAAATGAGAAGGATGTTCTCAAATTCCCAAATAAGCTGTAAGTGCAATAATTCTTTTCTTCTTATCCAACATACCCAAAGAAGCCACAAGCACTCCCCTATATCCTTTTCTCCAAGGGGCAACTCAACTCACTTGAGCAATGTGGGATAAAGGATGTGCAACAGTCCCTCATAAAGTAAATGTTCAAAGTGACACTCAATGTCTTTCAACTGGGTTAAAAGTTACCCTTTTTGTAGCACTTCAGGCCCCAAAAAATACTAGTAACTAGACTCTGAATGATGCGAGTGATAGCTTGCCGAAAAGCTCTCAACAAGGAGTATCAAAACCAATCATCAAAATTGGCCTCCATTGCATCTTAATAGCTTACTAAAAATAGTAAGTGTGATGGAAACTAAGTGAGCCCAACCACTAAAATGGGGACATTATAGTCCACCCCCCTTGAATTCACTTGTCCTCAAGCAATCTCAGCCCAGTCTGCTAGATAACTTGCTGACTTTCCCATGTAACATCCTCCTTCGGTAGGTCTTTCCATCTGACCAAATACTCCTTCACTATCTTTTTTCTGAGTTTCCTCTCTCTAGTGTCTAAAATAGTCTCAAGTTCTAACACGAGCCTCCCTTCCTCATCCAAAGGGGGTAGATATGCAGTAGGCACTACACCCTGACCAATGGCCCTCTTAAGCCTAGACACATGGAATACATTGGGCACTCGACTACCCTCTGAAAGCTCAATTTCATAGGTGACTTCACCCACTCTTCTAATCACCTTATAGGGGTTATAAAATTTAGGCTTAAGCTTCTCTGCTTTGCTCTTCTTGAGTGATGACTGCCTATATGGCTGTAGCCTCAAATACACCATGTCCCCTACCTCAAAACTGTGCTCTACCCTATGTTGATCAGCATCTAAATTTTTCTAATTTTGGGCCTACTGTATATTCTCTTTGAGCACTCTCAAGATATCTTGGCTATCCTTCAACGTGTCTTTAGCTTTAGGCACTCTGTTGTCCCCCAAAGCCATATCTATGAAGCTTGGAGCTTCATACCCATACAATGCCATAAATAGAGTCATCTTGATGGTCATGTGATGCATGGCATTATATCCTATTATTCTTGCCATCCTATGAGGTTTCATGCATCCCACACATCAGTACTACTTGAGAAACCAGACAAACCTAGACTTACAAGTTTTTTCAAAAATTGAGGAGGGTGAGCCCTTTGCAGTACCAACCATGGGTGACCCATATGAGGAGAGGGGAGAACCTAGCACCAAGATGATGCTCAGTGATCTTATTAGGGGGAAAAGGGAACTATAGACCACATTGTAGTAAATGGCCTTAGCAATTACATAACACCTGACTAGAGCAGATCAAGGCAATAATGTCAACCAAGGTAATAATGCTAACCAGGTAGGTGGATCGGGTAATGGAGGTAATGGAGATGTATCAATTAATAGGGGAGCTCAGACATACGCTAGAGTAGGTTCTTATACAAGTCCACTCATGCCATAATTCCCTCCAAGATAGAATGACCAAGATAATGCTGGTCATACACAGTAGGAGATACATGACCAAATACTAGAGGATTGGAGAAATGTTAGACCAGATTTTTAGGGTGAAATGTCCTTCAGGGAGTATATGGATGTTAGACTCAAGCACATTCCCATGAGAGGGAACAGGCAACAAAATTATGAGATGAGGAAAAAGTTAGGAAAGTTGTCCATTCCATACTATGATGGTACAGGGAAGACTTTAATGTGAACATGGGTCTAGAAATTAGACACTTATTTCCAGCTTAATCCCATGCCTGAGGAGGACGCAATTAAGTATGATACATTGCACTTGGATGGAAGTTCCCATGAGTGGTGGCGCCATGGTATGGTCACGCTTGGCCATAACCAGGTAGATACTTATGCAGAGTTTACTGAGAGACTCATTGATAGGTTTGATACTAAGGACCCAGAATTGCATTTCAAGGAGCTAGCTCAGCTTAAACAATGGGGTTCTATGGAGGCCTATATCACTGAGTTCCAAAATTTGGCAATATTGGTGATGGATATATCAGAAAGAAGACTAGTTGTTCTTTTCATGGATGGGCTTTCCGACCCCTAGCAAGGATGGGTAAAGGGACACAACCCCTCTTCACTACAAGAGGCCATTAAGAAAACTAGAGACCTAGCATCTTCTTCCTACAAGAGTAAACTCCACTCTAAGAACTCTCATTTTAGGAAGGATAAGGAAAGGAAGATGTTTTAGAAGGACCCTCAGTGGCCTAAGGGGGAAACAAAAGGGTTAGACAGTGAGACCCTCAATGAACTCAAGAAGAAAAAACTATGTTTTCATTGTAGGGAGCCATGGAAGCTTTCCCATGAATGTCTTCTTAAAGTGAAGGCTAAGCCCATGTAGTATTTCTTAGCAAATGAATCACCATCTAAAGATAAGGGGTAGCATTTAGATTTAGAATCTAGTTAGGGCAATAGCATTGCTGAGGAGAGTTTAGATGATGAGAAGTCTCTTGCTCCACTAACAGGCATCCAAAAGGCCATGACCTTTAAGATAAGAGGGCTGATTTAGGGGTAGCATGTGGTTTCCTTGATCGATATAGGGGAAACGCATAATTTCATTGATGCAAAACTGGTGGCCAAGAGGGGTCTTCAGACCGAAGAGCACACAGGGTTCAGAGTCATGGTGGCTAATGGCCACAAGTTATTATGCACCTAGAAGATTTCAAAACTTTACATCAAGTTGGGAGGAGATTATGAGTTGGAGGATGATTTCTATGTAGTTGACATGGATGATTATGATGTCATCTTGGGAATGTTGTGGATGACTTCTCTGGTAGAGTTCACCTTCAACTTGGTTAAGCTAGAGATGAGGTTTCAGCATCAGGGTAGAAAGGTGGTGCTCTGAGGCTTACCTAATGGGGGGTTCAGGGTGGTATCCTTGAAAAGCATGGAATGTTTGTTCAGACATGATGATGTCAAGTGGGTAGTTTAATGTTTGATCATGCTTATGCCTCCAGAGCAACAGGCAAAGAGATATCACCCAGATATATAGGAGATCATTTCTAGGCATGATAAGGTGTTTGGTAGCATTCCACATGGGGTCCCTCTTGAGAGGGGTGTAGAGCATGTTATCAAGCTGGAGGAGGGGGCTAAACTAGTCATCATCACCCCCTAACACCATCCAAAAAAGCATAAGGATGAAATAGAGAAGTCAATAAAGGAGCTATTGGAGATGGGGCATATTAGGCCCAACAAAAGCCCCTTTGCTTCAGTGGTGGTTTTGGTGAAGAAGAAGGATGGGACAATGCATATGTGCATTAACTATAGAGCTCTCAATAAGAAGACAATTAAGAATAGGTACCCCATCCCTAGCATTGATGAGCTGATTGATGAGTTGCATTTTTTTATTATTTTTTTTTTTCAAGGGAGACTAGTCGTCAGACCACAAAATCATGGCTTGATGGACTCCTCTTCTGAGTCACCTTAGCCAGTCACACAGGGCCCCTGGGTAACCACCTAGCACGAGTGTTTGGGACCAACCAAGCAGCCAAGATCACCTGTTGTGATGGGGCCCACTAGCACGGCATGGGGAACATCCCCATCTGCCCGTCATGGGGCATTACAGTCCACCCACCAAGGAAGGTCTCGACCCCGAGACCTACGCTCTGATACCAAGGGAGACTGGTCATCATACCACAAAACCATGTCTTGATGGACTCCTCTTCTGAGTCACGTTATCCAATCACATAGGACCCCTAGGTGACCACCTGGCATGAGTGTTCGGGACCAACCGGGCAGCTAGGATCACCTGTTGTGATGGGGCCTACCAGCACGGCATGGGGAGCATCCCCATCCGCCCATCACGGGGCATTACACAAGCTCTTTGGTAGCCCAAGATAGCCTTTCAATTTTATGGGAGGTATAGACATGAGAGAGAATATGGAGGTCTAATATTTTGGGAAAAGGTATGGACCTTAGATGTATTCAATATTTGGGATTTTTTTCTCAATTTTAATCTCTCTCCTTTATGAAAAAATAATTAACATGTAGGGCACTCACAATGTCTTCTACATTCAAGCAGGGCACTAATTTTCCATGTTTTCTCCTATCCTAAACATGGTGAAAGAGATATTTTCATGGGTCTAGACCAATTTCCCACAAAATTATCCAACCTCATATTACATGTGTGAGTGTGTGGGAGTAAGGAAAACATTCTTACTCTTTGTTTACAAACTGTACATAGATTTACACATGTTGTAAGGGGCTTAAAGCTTGATAATGTAGGTTAATGGTGTTCATGGGTTGTGTAATATTTAATTTTAATTTAATTGATCTTATATACCTCCCATTATTAACTAATCCCACCAGATCCAATAAATCTTCATAATCATATCTCAAGACTATGACTACTATGTATGAAATGTGAAGTTCTTTGTTATACTTGTGAAGGGTCTTAGGATTGTTCAAAGGCATAAACATAAGCCAATATTTGATACATTATTTATTTTTTTGTCTCATATTCACCTTGACCTTGTACATTAACCATCCCCACCCTTAATCCACCATATAAAAGTTAGACGTCTCACCATCAATTCAGGGTTGTACTTGCACACTAAATAGACAAAGGTCTATTAATAGTTAGAGGGTTGAGTTATACTATGGGTTAGATGTTTAGGAGTCACAAGATGATTTTGGAGAGATAATTATAATATAAAAACCCTATGATGAAGATGAAGGCATTACTAAGTTATTGTTATGAAGGGTAAAAAGAACATTAAGATAGTTAGATAGGTCTACCTAAGAGATTTGACTATCTCATGGGGGCTTAAATAGAGTTTGAGTGTCCTGAAGATGTGGTTTTAAAATAATATAAATGGGAAGTATTTCCATAAACAATTATTATTCATTGTAACTTGGATAGAGTTCTTGAATAAACTTAACATCAAGGGCAAGTTGAGAAGGTAACGTGACCATAACCATTTGTAGACAACTCAACAAGGTCCAAAGAAGTATAATGGGTAAGTTAAGTGCATGGAGAGAATATAAGGAGGGAGAAAATTATATACCAATACATGATAACCAAGAAGGCTCCATTGATGGTTAGAAACACCATACAAGAAGAGACTCATCTTTCATACATAGTTAAGAAGTGAGTTTACCACCTACAGGTAGAATGAAGAAGACATGATCAATCATATATGAAAAGTGATGGAGTATGTTTGATAAAAATAGCATAGAGAGGTAAGGAGAGTTTGGACCTCTCTCTTAATGTCCCTGATCTTTCCCATAAAGTGTCTTACTTATTCAATGTAACAAAACCCTTGATAATTGGCTCTTTTAGGCCTAAACTAGGTAATTACGTACCAAATCATGCAAGTAAAGGGTATTTATGGGTCCAAAAGTGTTGGTATATTTATATAAATATAAATAAAATATGTCAAAATGTGTACAAATTATTTTTAGTGACAATAACCCAGGTCAAAAGAATAAAAGAGTCTAAGATCCACATAGACCTTTTAGGCCTATATATACTGAAGACCAATTTGTACATGCTAGTTGAAGAATTATATATATTTGAGGGATTTTTTGAAGTTGTAAAAGCATAGGAGGAAGGTAATTTTTTTTTAAAATTATCCAAATGCCAAAGTCTCTGTTTTGTAGAGAGAGATAATGGCCTTTTAGGGATGTTGGACCTAAAAATGATAAGAACAAACTTGTATATCAGATTAGAGCTTATGAATGAGGTTGAAGACACATGAGAGGAGAAGTGATAATTATGATAAAAATTCATAAGGATATGGAAGTAAATTTAAGTATAGAAATTATTAATTCAATCACTAGGGCTAATAGGACTTGACTCCTCAAAATCCTAGGTGAGAAGAGAAAGGGGTATGCAGGTTTGATAGAAAATTATACCAAAGGATATTACCTAAATAAAAAAATAAATTTTCTTAGGTAATAAAAATCCATAAAAATATTAGGAGAGACATAAATCCATTCAATTCTCTAACATACTAACATCAACCACATAGACTTAACAAGCTTGGTAGTGTCACCTATAAGCAGTCACATGAACTAATGGAGATAAGTGGGAATATGGGCATCCAAAGGTAGATGAAGAACTATATAAATAGGTGATAAATGGGGGTTTATTATGAGAGTGTGTCCCTAAAACCACCTATAATCCATTTAAACCCTAACACTCAATATTAGGCCTTTTAAGCCTAAAGCCAGTCTTAAGACCCAGAAAGCTCCCACCGCTTTGGGGTACACTCAGAACCTCAAAAGAAAATACAAGGATAGGATAAAGTATAATAATATATTATAGGCCCTATGAGAGATGTTTCAAGTAGATAAAAGTAGGTATGAGGGCCAATTTAGTCTTGAATACTAACTTGAGTCATACAATCAAGGCAGCCCACTTTGAGCCATTATTTCTAGTGCTTAGATCTTCCACCACAAACAGACTTGATGTTGATTACGAAGCCCTTTAAGGATATAACATGAACATGATGGTATGTTTTAGGGTCTTATAGAGCTCTAAGGATGTGAGGAGCACATTTTGTATTTACTCCTCTTGTGTGAATATTATTAAATTATTATTTATTAATTTTCATGTTGACTTCCATGTTTATTAAAAGTGGGATTGATTTCCTTGTTTTAGGTAATTAATTATTATATATTTAATTTCCATAGAAGGATAATGTTATATTTATTAAATTTTATTATGTATTATGGGAGTGGGGTGGACTTTCTCATTAGAATTTATGCAAACCTTGATTGGAGGAGATGACTAGTGTGTTTCTTCTCAAGGAGCTTGTGGATAAGCATTGCTTAGGTGGCATATGGCATGTTTCCTAGGTGGATAAGGATGGTGATTTTCTCCTTGTGGGGTTGATTTATTCATCATTATATATATATATATAGGGTGTGGTGTGACATTTTAGAGGTTGTTGATGATTTGATTTGAAGGTGTGGCTTTTGAGAGACAAAGTCAAAGTGTAGATGTTTTTCAAAGTCCAAGTGTTAATTTATAAGGTATGGAATAACAACTTGTGAGATACAGTATTATGCATGTGCAAATGAAAGTTTAGCATTTATTTGTGTAGCATATTCTACATGAGATTTTTCTATCTCTATGAGAGTTCATTGTAATCTTGTTTTAGATTACTATTTTATTTGAGGACTTTCTTTGTGGATGTATCCCACATTGGGTGAACCATGGTATATTTTTGTTATGCGTTATTGCTAGTTTTTTTCTCTCCATTTATGATTTCATTTAACTATGATTTGAGGAATTGTTTCCATGATTCATTTTCATGCATAATTAAATCCAATTTTCACACATTTAAAATCTAGCTATGTGATTTATGGTGATTTAAATTTGGTCTAAATTCTTTTAATTCTGAGAAATTGGTATTAGATCCATTGGTTGTGTTTTTATGAAGTGGTAAATCATAAGAAAGGTTATTATCTTGAGTGGGAGTTATGAGATAAGAAATTAGATTCAAAGTTGAGAAGTTTGATGGCAAGAATTTTGGTTTGTGGAAAATGTAGATGGAAGATTACCTGTATCAAAAGGACCTTCATCTCCCCTTAGAGGGGAAAATAGAACAACTTGTAAGTATGAGTGATGTAGATTGGTCATTGTTTGACAAGAAGGCATTGGGAGCCATACGGTTATGCCTTGCATCTTATGTTGTATTTAACATTTTTGATGAGAAAAATACAAAGGATCTCATGGATAAACTTGGTAAGTTGTATGAGAAACCCTCAGCTTCAAACAAAAATTTTCTTATGAAAATATTGTTTAACATGAAAATGTTTGAGAATGGTTTAATTGCTAGTCATTTAAATGATTTTAATATGGTTGTAAGTATGCTCACTTCTATTGGAATTAAGTTTGATGATGAAGTTAGAGCTTTGCTAATTTTATGTTATTTGCCTGATAGTTGGGATAGTCTAGTTATGGCTATGAGTAATGAAGTCCCTACCAAGGGAAGATTAAATTTTGAGGATGTTTTAGGTGTGATTCTTAACAAGGAAATGCAAAGGAAAAGCACAAGTGAATCATCTTAAAGTAATGCTTTCTCTATTGATACTAGAGGGAAACAAAAGGATGAGTAAAGGAAACTATGGAAAGTCAAAAGGTATATCTAAATCTAGATCTAAAGCCAAGATGATATGTTGCATTATGGGAAGAGTGGACACTCAAAGAAGGATTATTGGTCACTTTAGGATAAGAATTCCAATAAGGATTAAATGAATGAGCTAAATGTTACATCAGGTAAATCACGTTAGGATGCTTTAATTCTTTCTATGAGTAGTTTTTTGAGTCTTGGGTATTAGATTCAGGGGATTCTTTTCATGCCACCCAACATAGGCATTATTTTACTGATTATGTTCAAGAGAATTTATGGCATGTTTATCCTTGTGATGATGAACCATGTGAGATAGGAGGGAAAGGTTATGTTCAAGTTAAATTGTAGAATGGGAACACATGGCTACTTAAGGATGTTAGACACATGCCTATGTTGAGACAAAATTTGGTTTTAGTGGGGAAATTGGGTAGTGAGGGATGTTCAATATTGTTTACTATAGATTATTGGAAACTTACCAAAGGTGATCTTTTATTTTGAGAGGTAAGAAAGTTGGTAATTTATAGTTGACTAGTAGTGTTGATTATTTTGATTTAGTTGCTATAGATGGAGATGCAACTATGTGGTATTACATGCTCAGTCATATGAGCAATAATGCATGAATATCTTAAAAGATAATTAACCTAGATTAAAATACATTAATTTATACTTATATGAGAATTGTGTGTATGGGAAATGAAATTAGGTTAAGTTCCTGAAAGTTGGACCCACAAAAAAAGAGCACAAGTTAAAGTTGGTACATTTAGATGTATGGGGACTAGATTAGGTATCTTCTATTGATGGTTCCAATTATTATGTCCCTTTTATTGATGATAAAACTAATAAAGTTTAGGTTTATTTTATTAAAAATAAATTTTATGTATTTGACACTTTTAATAAGTGGAAAGACTTGGTTGAGAATGAAATAGGTCTCAAGTTGAAATGTCTCAGATCAGATAATGGAGGTGAGTATTATAGTAATGCTTTCTTTGATTATTGTTCTAATAATGGAATCTATAGGAAAAGGATGGATCTAGGAACTCCATAGCAAAATGAGGTATCTAAAATTATGAATAAAACAATAATGGAATGTGATAGGAGCATGAGGTTACATGTAGGATTTCCTTTACAGTTTTGGGTAGAAGCAGTTAACACAAAAATATATCTAATTAATAGAAGAAATTATATGCCTTTGAATGGAGGTATTCTTGAACAAGATTGGTCTAGTAAGAATGTTGATTATTCTTTTCTTAGAGTCTTTGGATGTGAGGCCTTTATTCTTATTAATAAAGAGGATAAGACAAAGTTAGAGGCAAAATCAGATAAATGCACATTTGTTGGTTATAGTGAGGATGACTTTGGTTTTCATTTATGGATCATTAAAGATAAGAAAATATTTCAGTCTAGAGATGTAACCTTTAATGAAAAATTCATGTATAAGAATTAGTTGTAGGAATAGGAATAGGAATAGAAAGAGTACATAGTATTGGATGACATTATGGATGGAAAAGTATCTAATGATTGAGTTTAGGAACCTTCTACACAAGGACCCAAAACTCATATGGTAAGGTATTCTAGGGTAATAAGAGCACCTAAAAAAATTTATCCTTGAATTATTTATTACTCATTGACAATGAATAAATATAATATTATGAGGAAGCAATGCAAGTAAATGTTAGGATGAAGTGGGAACAAGTCATGGATGAAGAGCATAGATCTCTCATGGAGAACAAACTATGGGATTTAATAAGGCTACTTGAGTTCAAGAGTGCATTACCAAACAAGTGGATCTTTAGAATAAAAGAAGAAGATGAAGGGAGAAAAAGGTATAAGGCCAGGATGGTGGTCAAGGGGTTTGTACAAAAATCAAGTATTGATTTTGATGAGTTTTTTTCTCTTGTTGTAAAAATGACTTATAATAGGACTTTTCCTAGTTTTGTTTTAGTTGAGAATTCACACTTAAAATAGTTAGATGTGAAAACTAATCTCCTTCATGGTGATTTGGATGGAGAGATGTATATGAAGTAGCCATAGGGATATGAGGTCAAAGGGAAGGAGAAATTGGTGAAACTGGAGAAGATTCATACTGGCCAGAATCCTATAGATATGATGACCAAGTTGGTCACATTAGACAAGTTGAGACTATGTTCATATTTGGTTGGTCTTAGTGATTATGGAGTAGTGATAGATTCTATTTAGGATAAATAGTCTATAAGTGGGAGATTGTTGAGTGTGGAGCCCTTTGGGGCTATCACATGACCATGATGGTATGTTTTGGGGGCTTAAAGAGTTTCAAGGATGTGGGTAGTGAATTTTTAATTTACTCCTCATGTGTGTAAATATTATTAAATGCTTATTTAATAATTTTCATGTTGACTTCCATGTTTATTGGAAGTGGGATTGATTTCCTTGTTTTAGGGAATTAATTGTTATATATTTAATATTCATAGGAGGAGAAAATTATTAAATGTTCTATTTAATAATTTTTATGATGTATTATGGGATAGAATTATTAAATGTTCTATTTAATAATTTATGTGATGTATTATGGGAGTGGGATGGACTTTCTCATTGGAAGTTGTGCAAACCTTGCTTGGAGGAGTGGAATGGCATGTTTCTTCTCAAGGAGCTTGTGGATAAGCATTGCTTAGGTGGCATATGGAATGTTCCCTAGGTGTATAAGGCCTCTTTGGATAAGGATGGTGAGTTTATCATTATGGGTTTGATTTATTCATCATTTGTTATATATACAAGGTGTGGTGTGGCCTTTTATAGGTTGTTGATGATTTTATTTACAGGTGTGGCTTTTGAGAGACAAAGTCAAAGTGCAAATGTTTTTAAAATTGCAGGTGTTCATTTATAGGGTGTGGTATAGTAGCTCTTGAGATTTAGTATTGTGTAGGTGTAGGTGAAAGTGTACCATTTATTTGTGAAACATATTCTAATAGGGTATTTTTCTATCTCTATGAAAGTTCATTGTAATCTTGTTTTAGATTACTATTTTATTTGAGAAATTTCTTAGTGGATGTAGCCCACATTAGGTGAAACATGGTATATATATGTTATGTTTTATTTCTAGCTTTATTCTCTCCATTTATTCTTTCATTTAACTATAATTTAAGGAATTATTTCTTTTATGCATGCTAGTGCATAATTAATTATGATTTTCACACATTTAAAATCCAGTTATGTGATTTTATGGTGATTTAAATTGGGTTTAAATTATTTTAATTCATAAAACTTGATGAAAATTCTCTTAGTAGAAATTGAGTACCCCTATATAATTTAAATCCATGGAGTGAGTTGTATTCAGGGGCATAGGCTTATGAATGAATGCTAAGATTGATGAAAGGTCCAGACTGCCTAGGAAAGAGCTGCAAGTCTACCAACTTACATACATATCTTAACACACCTTTTGAATGAGAATTGAAGTTGTTTAAGAAATTTTAAGGGGTCAATGGACTGAAGATCCATAACAAGAAGTTATGGTTTGGAGGTCCATACTGTATGAACCATCATTAAGATGGTGGACCTCCAAAACCTTATTTAAAACCTATAATAGACCTGACCTAAGGAAAGTGAATATTTTTTCAACCAAACACTCATAAATGACTTGATAAACACTTGAATCATAAACTCAACTTAGAGAAGACCCTGGGAATGGTACTGTGTTGTATGGAAACTATCTGGAGCTATCATAAAATAGTAATGTTTTAGGAAAAAGGCAAAAAATGATGTATAAGAAACTTTAAAGAGATGAAAATCATTTTATGGGGGTTTTGACACTTGTATTATCTTCTCAAGTAATTAGATGCCCAAAACTATGCCTAGAAATGTCTCTGTAAGCTCCATCCAAATAGCTAGTCTATAAATATGAGAGAGAAGGTGACCTAATCACCTAATTTTATAAGTTTTCAGGTGTGAACTACTCAATAAGGGCTATATTATGATATGAGACTTTGATTTAGGACTAAAACTCATATATCCACCTATCCTAGAGGTTTTTTGTAGGTTTTATGGCCACTTAAGTAGCCAATAGTCAGATGACTAGGCTTAGTTGGCCTAATTAGCCTACTTGGTTAACAAAGAAGCTAGAAAATAGTGTAGAGAGGCTATTTAAAGGGTAGATATAGGGATATTATGCCATGTAACTAATCCTTAAGGGGAAAATAAATCACATCACATGGTCATAATGGAAGAAGTTAGTTTCTTGACTTGGTCAATATGCTTAAAAGGTGAATAGGTTGTTATATGCTTTATTATGGCTTAATTGGACCTATTTAATGTCTTGTAACTATAAAATAGAGGGAATTTATTTAATATGGAATGCATAGACCTTTTCATGGTTCATATTTTACTAAAAGTAGACTTTGACCACCTTAAGGACACTCTTGAAGACACTTAAATGCATGGATGAGTATGGAAGATTATTATAACTATCATGTGGAACAAATAGTTATATTTTGAATTTTTCAAATAATTATACTCCAATATCCCTCTTCTTCTCTCCATATACTTCTATTTATTGAGTTCTAAAGGCCTAATTTTTGAATCACTCTCTTGGGCATGAGGAAAATCTACCTAGATTGACACTTTGTAACCTTTTAAGCTAATGCAAATGATTATTTTTAGACTCTTTGATATAAGTTTACTATGTTCTAATTAGTTTTATTTGCACATGTGATATTTTTTCTCCCTCGACAGGTCCTAATCCCACCTAGTTTCTATTATATGATCTTATGTTTAAATGATAAGAGGTTAAGCTTGTAGTGAAGATTTGATTGGTTAGTGCCTTGAACCAAGCCTTCTATCATTACCCTCATGTTTTGATCACTTAGTGAAACCTTTATGTGAAACATATTTTCATAGGATTTCTTGGAATTAGAAGGTCCAATCACTTATATTACTTACTAGTGTTTTTTGAAGTCCAAATTGAGTGGATGAATGATTACATTCATGCATCACCACCCCTTAGAGTATATTTATTTTATGCACTTTATATCCCTTTTCACCCCAAAATGAGTAGGTCATAGTTAATTAAGACCAAATAAATGCACCAAGAGAGATAGCCCCATAATCTAGAGGTCTGGTCTAGTTATAACGTCACCCACAACCTTTAAGCCATTCTCATATTAGTCTAGGTTTGAAGTAGAAGTAACAATCTCCTTCAGAGGGTAAAACTTGGATTACTAATAGGTTGAATATAACGTGGGATTGGATAAAGCAATTGATTAATAAGATAAAATATGGTGAAATAAGGTAATAATTTTTTATGTGTTTTGGTCAAATATTTCATACCTATTTAAATTAAAATGTATAAATGTTTGAGTCACAGTCATTCATTTAATATTTTATTTCCAAAAATTCATATATAAGTTACTGGATTGAACATTTGGTCCACCATATAGGTATGTGGGTAATATGTTGTCATATTTTTCCACATTTAGGCAAATGAAAAAATGTTTCCTTTGAGATATATCATCCACATTTAAAACCTTTCTTTCTAGATAGCACCAAAGGTGCATCACATCACAAATTGGAATTGTTGGTAAATACAATCACTAATGTATTATTTAGTACTAATGGGTTTAAATAAACAAGGGCAATGAATTCTACATAGATTTTAAGTTGGATATATAAGAGAACAAGTATTGATTAAAATCCCAATCCATCCCTAAAAATGATGTATATATTGATAAAATTGATTAAAAATTTTCACAGTTTAAAATTTATTCAAATGGTAATAATTATTAATAAAATTTTGTGGCAATTAGGGATTTCAATAATGTGTGTGCTTCCCTAGTCAATAAAAAGGTATGTGTGCAAGCACATTATTATGGTGATATATGTGATGAAAAAAATAGGCTTGGAAAATGTGTAAGAACCTCTAGCCAATGATAATTTAAGCATAATGGTAATTTTAAATACCAAAAATCATATATACTTCAATCAACCAATATGTTATGCTCAACTCTATAATCAATGGCCATTACAAGTTCTAGATGTGTAGGGGCTAGGTTAAAACATTGACCCATATAGTGAACAATTTATGGAACTCATATAATATGATGAATTTGTAGACACATGAATTTGGTCACATATATTTTACAATGTTTAATCTTGACATAATCCAAAACACATGAATTATGCACAAATTCATGACTCATATTCACCTTTCGCCTAAGTTATTTGTATAAGTGTGAGATCAAACCTTTATTTATCATTATCAATGGAAAAAAATATAAGTTTCAAATGCTCAAGATATATAAAATCACCTTCAAACTATCCCAATAATAAGATAGTTATCTTTGATCCTACTGAATAGGTCCATACTAGGTGGACAAAGGCGTAGTGTGCCCTTGTGTACTTGTAGTAGTTATGTCTTACACCAAATAGCTAACTTCCAAATTTCAAAACATCATTTAAGGTATTCCAACACATTTAACATGGTTCAATAAATGAATTTGTCAAAATATTTACATATAAGTACATGTCAAAGGTCATTCATTATTTCTATTTACTATTCACTTGGTTTAAACATATATATTTCTACACATTAATTAAATCTTCCCTATTCTATCCAAATTATGAATCACCCACAAGGAGCTACCATAAGCCAAGTAAAGATACCTCTAAATCAAGTCAAATTCTATATTTTTTAATTATCAAATCCATGTTATAGTTGTATACACATAGTTAAAGGAACAAAATTGCACATTTACTCTAAGTGGGATAACTGTGTAGTCTTGATTTCCTCCTTGGAGTATTGAATAGTAGGTAGTAGTCAATAATCAAGGAGGTGATTTAGGTCATACCAACCCATTAAACTCACCTATTTTTATTACATGTTTTAAAGATACCAAAGTTAGTTAAGGATTTTGAATATAGGAGAAGAAAAATAATGATTTTCATGTATCTAAACCCTAATTGTAATATATCAAATTACTCAACGTCTACAAGTGTAGAAGGTGCAATGATCAATTTTAACATAGAGTCAACTAGGACCAGTATGTGATCAGCAAATATTACCACACTATGGCATCAGACATATACAAAAAATCTATCCATATATATATCTTCCACTTATACTTATAATCTATCATTTCCATATTTCTATGTCTTTTATTTATTTCTACCTATAGTGTGTCAAAAATCAAATGGGATAAGTCTGAAGTTAATGGAATAAAATGAAATATGTTTTAGTCCACTTACAGTGAACCTATTTAGATCTTGTTTCTAATTTTGTGTTTGATATTGAGCCTATACAATCACCTCTTCTAATTTTCATAATCAAACAATCAGAATAGTCAACAGATATCTACGTGTGAGATAAGTATATTTATTCTTAGTAATTTTATAAAATAACAAGTTTCCATATTTAATAATTTCTCAACATCAAAATAGTTGAATATTGTATGCTTTTATTATTCTAATGTTTCTATTTTTTCACATATAATCACATAAAAAGTTTATTTTTTAATCAAAAATAAAGTTAAATATAGTGGTGAATTGGAACCTTTATTTTTGAGCCTTCACTTTTGTATTTCATTTTTTAAAAATTTTGACTTTATTTTTCTTTGTTTTCCCTAGAAACTACATTTCAATAATTTTAAAACTCATAGGAATTGTCATTTTGGGCAAAGTAATTGTCATTTTTACCTATGCCATGGTGTGAGGAGTACTTCCCCAATACTCAAACCATTAAACAACAACATATATGGATATTGGTTTTTGCTTACCTCAAGATATATTAGAAATTCCTAGAATTTATTTATCATCCAAAGGAAGCCTTCATTTAATTATTCTTGTAGTGCATCAGTAAGTGGTTAGCCCTTAAAATTTACTCTAAATGTACCCTAGAGATTAGATAATATGGATACAAGAATTATGGAGTCATATGTAATTAGTTCATTTGCATCCATATTCACTATTTATGACTAAGATCAATACATATGAGAGCTTATAAAATAAGCACACCCTTAACTAGTTTAATTATTTCTAGGCTTATTAGAAAAAATTTAAATTTGGTATCATGCTTCCAAATCCCTTAGTAATTAAAAACCATTAATATAATCCTCTAAGTAATTCAATATCCAAAATAACCCCTAACTAATTAAACACCCTCTTTCATTTTCATACTAATTCATCCAAGTCGATCTTATTAGGGATTGAGCACATGTTATGAAACTACATTGGATAGCTTGACCTAGTACAATACTTAACAACTATCTTTCCTTCCTAACAAGATTAATTTAGTTGATCTTATTGGATAAATTACTAAGAGGGTTTAGGATAAATATTTATCCATAAATAACACCTTTGATTAAATATAATAGAGATGAACATTCATTTTTTCATTATTATAGCTCACAATTCTTCTATTTCTACATTTGAGGAGTCATTGCTTAGGGTTTTCCCTTGGAAGGAAAGAAGATTATCTTTTGGGAAATTATTGGATGAAAAGTAGGAGTATTTTAGCCTAGATCTGATTTATATAATGTGATCCTTACAAATCCATAAAAACTTATTGCAAATCACCATTGGCTAAGGGAGAGATTGAGGCATGACATATTCATTCAAGGTAAGTATTCCTAATTTGTACTCTTTCATTTGGTAAATAGATATTGCATAAAGTAATAGGATGAATGTTTTAATACATGATTAGTTTACCTCTATATCGAATTTATTATAGTTCTATTTACATGTTTTGTACTGTTTGTTTAACTATCTCCCTTTGTGACACAAGCTTTAGTGAACACTAGATTAGGTTTATTTTATGTATTATAGACCGAACTAGGGTTAGTACATAGTATCATTTGAATAGAGGCTTTGGAACCCTCTCTTTTGGTATTTTGTATTAAGACACCCCTTGGTTAGGTTTAGAAGATATTTATTGGTCATGTCCTGATATAAATAGCTATATAATGAGTTATTTTGGTAAGATTACCTTCTCTGAGCTTAAAATGCACTAAGTAGACAAGTTACAAATTCATCCTAATTTATTACATATATTATAGTAAACTCGACATGAATCTAACCCTTATAATTCATAATTTGAAACTTTAAATTATAGTTAACTAGATCAAGTATATCAATCTAATTTTATATTTTGCTTACAAGTTTTCAACTAGATCAAACCTATCAATCACATCTTACCTTTTGTGTACAAGTTTTTAACTAGATCAAGTCTATCAATCCTGTTTATTTATTTTTTTGAAGGGTTTAAATTTTAATGAACTATATTAAACTAGTTTATTTAGTCATATATCATGTCTCTCATGCCTAAATAAATTGACCATCTCAATTTTATTCATTTATATATCTCAATTTTAGCTAACTAGATCGAGCCTTACCTTCATCTTACCTTTTGTGTGAAATTTTTTAATTAGATATATAATGTTGATCCCATTTCATTTTATATGTGTAGTGTTTTTAGTTTTATCTAGTTAGATCAAATTGGTTGATCCAATCATATATCCTATCTTTTGTGCCTAACTAAATCAACCAACTTGATTCTATTTATTTTTAAATATTTATATTTTTAGCTTTACCAAACAAAATTGATGTGATTGATCTAGTTTCATTATCCTATTTTTATTACATCAATTTTATTTAGACTAGATCAACTATATTGATTGTATTCAATAACATTTTTCTACCTTTACATGATTAAAAACCTACATGGATGACCTAGTCAAACAATAATTCAACACTCTCAGTAAAACAACTAAATTAACCTAGTTGATCTTGTTTTATTCTCTAGGTTTATTCTTAACATCTTAGTATTTATAATTTGTTAATTTTAAATAAATTATATTCCTAATTTTCAATTAAAATTAAAATTTCTTACGATTTCTCTCAATTTTTTAGTTCTATAAAATTGTACCCACACTATCAACTATATTGACTTGTTTGATATAATTATGTGTTTATATTTTTCCATCAAACTAAATCAAACTTATTGATTTTATTTGTTTAGACCTATTTTTTAATAGAATGAGTTAACTAGATCAATTCCATTCTATATTGTTTGCTCAGCTAGATCGACCTGCTCGATCTTGTTCTCTATATTTTATATTTTGAATCATTAGCATAGGAAATTGTTAAGAATATAAAACATAGAGAAATATTAATGAATTAAAGATAGAAATAAAATTCAAAAAACACAACACAATAGAGACACATATTTAACGTGGTTCACCTAATATGATGCATGTCCACATAGAAACAACCATTCTTTCTTATTATTCAGTCTAATAAATGAAGGTAAAAACCTACAACACATAGACCATTGAAATATCATTTTCACTCACACACAGTATGTTGTCATGATTAAAATGCCCTTATTATCAAAGGAGGGTACATATTAGGGAAAAAATGCACAAACATAATTTGTACCATTAGTTATGTGACCTAATAGTGAATGGTCTAGATTTAATATGAAATTATAATATTTTAAAATGTATTTTTAACAAAATTTTACTTTGGGGGTGCTCCCCCCGAACCCCCACTAGAGGGGCTCTAAGTATGGACACTTAATGAAATAAAAAACTAATAAGACAAATTCAAATTACCAGTAGGCCAAATTTTAGAACAATAGTTTGTATTGAGTAACTTGATAATAATTACAAATTTGAACCATGCTTGAATAAGCCTCAACTCAGCACTACGAGTTTACAAGCAAAATAAAAAACTAAAATCTCAAAAAACTTCTTATTTTTAGAAAAAACTAAAATCTATATAAAAACTATCATTTTTGGTATCTTTTGCATAAAAACACACACAGCCCTAAAAATTTCCCAAAATATCCTAAATACTAAAATTAGCCTATGGGATTAAATTCAATTGAAGTTGACTTTCGATTCTAAAATTATGCAATTTTGAAAAATAGAAAATTCTAAAAAAAAAATTAAAAGTTAATTTTGGACCCTTAGATGATCATGTTTGGCGTCCAAAAAATATCAAAATCAAATCTAAGTGGATATATTAGCTTAGAGCTAAATTGAAATTTTTGATACAATTGTTTTGGCATGTGGAAGAGCTCAAATGGAGTTACGATTCAAAAGTTATGGCCTCTGAAAGGTTGGCCTATTTTTTTTGCATTATTCTCCTCTTATTAAAAACAAATCATCTCTTGTGAGTTTCCCTAGTTATATTGCTACCATTTTTCCTTGTCAATCTTCTTCAACTCCCATTCAATAATCCATGTATTGTCTTCTTTCTACAATCCTTCTCACTACACCAAATAATTTTTATAATTTCTTTGCCTTGTGCTTATTGTCTTCATATCCAAAACTTGCACTATTTTTTCTTTCTTCTTTGGAATTTGCTGCTCCCAATTTAAGTCTTCATCTTCATCATCTTCACCATCTTCTCCTTGAAATTCATATAAATATGAAACATTAAATATTGGAGCTATATCAAAATTCTATGGTAAACTCACCTCATATGCATTATCATTGATTTTGTTCACAATTTTGCATGGTCCAATTTTCTTATACTTTAATTTATTATATGTGCCTTTTGGAAATATCTCTTTCCTCAAGTAAACCATTAAAAACTCTCCTTCTTCAAATACCTTAGATCTTCTTCTGACATCTACTGCTACTTTATATTTCTTATTACTTTCTTGCAACTTTCTTTTTACTCCCTCTTATAATTGTTGTATATGTTCTGCAAATGCTTCTACATCATCACTAATCCGATCTACAATTGGAAATTATACCAAATCTAGAATACCCATATGATTTTTGCCATAATTTTTTTTTGAAAATATGACTTTCTTATTGATCTATTTACTAAACTATTATATACAAACTCAGCTTGTGGTAAAGCTAAGTCTCATTGCTTCGGTTTCTCTCTCACTATGCATCTCAATAAATTTCTAAAGCTCCTATTGACAACCTATGTCTACCCATCTATTTATGGGTGATATGCACTACTAAATTATAGATTAGTACCCATCTTCTTCCATGAAGTCCTCCAAAAATAACTTAGAAATTTTGTGTCCCTATCTGAAGTAATAGTTTTTGGAACACCATGCAATCTCACAATATCTTTAAAAAGCAATTTTATAACTCTAGTGGCATCATTGGTTTTCTTACATGAAATGAAATGAACTATTTTATAAAATCTATATACAACAACAAAAATTGAATCATTTCCTCTCTATTTTTTTGGCAATACCAACACAAAATCCATACTCAAATCTATCCATGACACTCTTGGAACTGGTAATTGCATGTAAATTCTAGTATTTTGTATATTTCTTTTAGCCACCTGACATATTCTACACTTTGAAACATACCTTGTCATATCTCTCTTCATCTTTGTCTAAAAATATTTTTTCTCCACCAAAACTATTATCTTCATCTTACCAAAATGTCCAGCCAAACCACTGCTATGTAATTCACTTATTATATTGTCTTGTAGAGAACCAACTAGAATACATAATTGTTTCCATTTGAAGATATAACCTTCTTTCATAAGATACTCATCATGATTAACATTTTTCCCACCTGTTAATAGATTCTTGCACTTCTTAATGACCTTACTAAAATATGGATCAGTATCATATAATTCTTTAATAGATTCAAATCTAACTACTTCACTCACCATAGTAGTTAATAATGTTTCCCTTCTACTCAATGTATCAGCTACCTAATTCTATTTTCTTGATTTATGTTTCAACACAAAATTATACCCCTGCAAGAAAGAAATCCACTTTGCATTTCTACTATTCAACTTCTTTTGTGTATTCACATACTTTGAAGCCTCATGATCTATAAATAGTATAAAATTCTTAGGCACCAAGTAATGCCTCTAATGTCTTAATGCTTGTATAATTGCATAAAGCTCAACATCATAAGTAGAATACTTTTCTCTTAACTCATTCAATTTCTCACTAAAATATGCTATTGACTTTCCTTCTTGACTTAGCACAACAACAATTCCCATAGATGAAGCATCACAATCAACCTCAAACACTTTTCTAAAATACGATAATGCTAAATTTAGCCTTTCTATAATCTTCTTTAAAATTGCAAAACTTTATGTGGCTTTTCTAGTCCATGCAAACTCCTTCCCTCTCATGCAATTTGTTATTGGTGCCACAATAGTACTAAAATTTTTAATAAATTTTTGATAAAAAGTGACTAAACCATGGAAAATTCTCACCTCTATAATGCTTTTTGGAATAGGCCACTCAACAATTGCCTTTATATTTTCTTCATCCATTTTCACACCATCTACTGAAACTACAAATCTCAAAATACCAAACTATTTTGCATAAACCTGCACTTCTTCAAATTTACATACAACTTCTCCTTTCTTAATAGATCCATTACCATTCTCGAATGATGTAAGTTTTCTTATTTAGTCTTAATAAATATCAAAATAAACAACCACAAACTTACCAATATATTCTTGTAGTATTGTATTCATCATCCTCATAAATGTGCTAGGTCCATTGGATAATCTGAATGGTGTCACCATACACTCATATAAACCATCCCTAGTCTTGAATACAATTTTCCACTCAGCTCCTTCATGAATTTGAATATGATAATAACCACTCCTTAGATCAATCTTGGTAAAATAGTTTGCTTTTGTAAGCACATCCATCATATCATCTAAATAAGGTATAGGAAATCTATACTTTACTATAATTTTGTTAATTGCTCTACTATCCACACACATTCTCCATCCTCCATATTTATTTGGAGTTAGCAATGTTAGTGTTGCACATGGACTCATACTCTCCCTTATCACCATCTTTCTTAGCAATTCAATAACCTATTTATTTAATTATGCATATTATATTGGACTCATCTTATAAGCTACTTGATTAGGTAAAGCTAATCCTAGAATCAAATCAATGTAATGTTAAATATCTCTCTTTGGTGGTAAACCATCTAGTAGCTCATTAGGCATAACATCTACATGTTATTTCAATACTCTTGCTGCTTCTATTGGTATTGTCACCATTTCTATTTCTTCTTGTTTAACTACTAATGCATAACAACAACCTACTACCTTCATATCTTGGATAAATTATTTAGTAGAGAGCATGCTTTCTTTATTTTCTTCCTCCTTAAGAGGTAACAAAACTATATTTTTACCACCTTTCCAAAAAGTGTATGTGTTCTTTTCTCCATCATGAATTACTTTCTTATCGAATTTCCATGGTATTCCCAATAACTGTTTCTAACTATTTTCACTTTTCTAAATTCAAAAGATGAAAGAACCTAAGATGAAATGGTCAAGGGTTTGTACGTACCCAGATGAAGTTTGCGCACTGTTATCCAAACATTGTAGGGACTCCTCTTTGGCTGTGGAGGAAAGACTTAAATAAATAGATTGTTAGATAGATGGATGGTGGACTGCCAAGCAAAGCTCGATCCCAAAAGTGCAAAGACTTCCTCAAGGGATGACAGTCCACTTTTGATAAAAGAGAATGTTGCTAGACAAAAATAATGAAAGACTAAACAAAAGAAATAAAGGTAATGCATACTTATATTGTGTTGTCTACCTTCCATAGTCACTGACGTCAATTAGTTTGCCATCGTCAGTTGGTCTAAGGTTATCGACGTTGGTTAGTCTGTTGACATCGATAGGGGCAATGGACCTGGAGGCTGGCATCAGTTGGGGCATTGGGGCTTTAGATGAGTTTCAAGGTTGTCTGTGGTCGATAGAGAGACTCTATGGGTTTAAGGGGTCTGTGCAGGGTTGTAGGGAGACAAATAAGGTCTAAGGAAGGAGTCAAGTAAGAGATAGGGTGTCAAAAAGGGGCAAGGGTGTGAGGAAGGCTTCTCAGCCTTTCTAGGAAGACAGTCAAGGATGCTTTAGTTGATAGCCAGGTCTGGGTGATAAAACTTAGAAGGAGTAATAAGAAATTAATTACAAACACATTCTAAGTTACTAAAATGAAAAGAGAGAAGAAATACTTAGCTTTGATATGCTAAAGAAGGAGTGTGGAAGACTTGTTGCTGATGCGGTTGATATACCTGCAATGTCTTTAACCCAAAGTCTAGAGCTATTTCTGTAGAGTGCCTATAACCTGTGATGCTTGTTGTGCATCTGGAAGAGAGGGAGAGAGAGAGAGGTCAGATTTTGGGAGAGAAAGAATTCATGTTCGGGCCAAGAAGATTGAAGATCAAAGATCAGCATTCTGGGCACAAAATGCAGTTTTAAGGCAACCGATGCCAGTAATACCGCTGACGCCGGTCAACTATAGATCAATGTCGATGGCTAGAAGACAGGTAAAAAGGCTAAAAATAGCCTTTTGTCCATTTTCCCATCTGTCATGGTTAGCTGGTCATGGTTAAATAGTCGAAGGCAGATTAAATGAGTGTGAGAGACTAGTGGAAGGGTTGAAATGGGGGTTAAGCAATTAAGATTTTGCATGGGGTGAGGGAGGCATCTAAGGAGAGGTATCCAAGGTGGGGTAAGGTGTCATGGGTGATGTGTCAAGGGGGTTATTAATTTAAAATAGTCAATTTATTTTAAATTAATAATTGAGTGGGTTAGAAATGTTTATAAGTGGACCAAGGGGACCAAGGAGGATAATGACCAAGGGTTAGACACGATTTCGGTGTCTACATTTACCCCTTTTTGTCTTGTTGGTTGTTCTTGATGAACTGTAAGATAAAAATAGGAGTTGATTGCCCCAGGTATGGGATGAGGTGTTCCCCCCTCAAAGTGAGAGTTGAGGGAAGGGAACTTGAGATCGGGTGTCGATTTGACAAAGAGATGGATGGATATGGTGAAGATGGAGTGTGAATACTGCAATAGTTAAGATTGCGTGCATACCACTTCATGAGATGGCCAAGTCAAATCATCACAAGTCAGGGGTCGAGGAGTGCTAAAATCAAAATAACTGAGCCCCAGCATTTAGTCATAGCTTATTGGGTTATTCGATCCAAGCTGTAGCTCTAATGGTCGTCATGTTCCAAGTATCTCAGGCTCAGGAAGTGCTCTTGGAGAACATGAAAATGTCACAAGTAGTGGGGATCAACTTGCTCGTGATCCAATACTTATGAGGGTCGAAATGTGGGTTGTATAAAATTTTGCTAACCATTCATGAGGTAACATATATGCAATCAAAACAACCAAGGCAGAGTTGTCTCGAAAGTGGTCGTGGTCTGAGGAGACAGGTGCGATCTCCAAGGTCATTGGTCGAGGTGAGTTGAGATAGTTGGTCCATTAGATGGATAGATGAAGGAATGACATGTGACAAAGGAATGGCTGAGCTAACCTCAAAATACCCCATGTCAACTAAGTGCTACCTATATAGCCCTGATCGTTAGGGCCTCAGACCAATGTAGTTCTCCATAAAAGGGAGGAAGAGGGTCAGTTGTGGATGGGGTCAGACTAGGTTAAGTCATGGTTAAGAGTAAAAGGGGTTTGTCCATCAAGTAGATGAACAAATGGATGTGGCTGAGCTAACCCCAGAAGACGTCATGTCATCTAAGTGCTACCTATATAGCCCTTGTTGGAAGGGCCTCAGACCAATGTAGTTTAGGCTAAGAGGTAAAATGGTTGATGATTGGTTTGGTCAGGTTATAAATGGTGAGGGTAATAATGATGTTATAGCCTTTTCCATATTATGTGATGGTGTATTCTATAACATTTGTTAAGTGGTCTTTCATCCCTAGCAAGTGTCCATATCGGTGATGGATGGATGCTAAAAATGAAATGAGTCTATTTATGCTTCATCAAGTAATGGTTTTCGCTTAACATAAATTATGTTTGGTCGATAGTTTCCATGTGTATTGGTGTCCATAGAAACTATGTGAAATGGACTATGTCATGTTGGTGGTCTAAAAAAAGGTTTGATTGGTTGGCAAATGATTTGGTTGGATTGTTTGTGACCAAGATGTATAAGAAGTGAAAGGCACATTGCTCTTTCATTGACAAAGCCCATAATGATAGCATAAATAGGGGGTTTTTAGAAATTAAAGCCCTGTTCATGCATTACGTCATTGACCACTGGTTGTGTTAGAGAAGTAATCAAATCACTTTGACATTAAAATGAGCTTGAAGTCCCTTGAGTAGGTGATGTGATATGGTAGGATAGGGTAACCCTTTTGAGTAGGGATAACTTTGCCCCCTTTTATAGGAGACCCTGAGAACGACTACAAGTCAAGTCCATGACCTTTTTTTTTTTTTTGGCAGACTGATCAATGCGGGAAGTCTACATAGAGATGTCATTTTGTTTTGTGGTCATTTGTAAAGCTGATCGATGTGGGAAGCTTCTGAGAGAGTGTTGTTTATATCAAGATTTTTAGGTATAGCCATCCTTCGAGGGAGTGGTCTATATTTTTGCTTTATATAAATGAGGGCTTTGAATAGCTATCCTTCGAGGGAGTAGTCTATTAGCTACAACAATGATGATATAGCTATCCTTCGAGGGAGCAGTCTACATTTAGAATTTATAACTTTTTGATATTTTGACATCCAAATTTATTTTTGATAAAATTGTGAGTCATGGACAAGACTATAGAAGTTTAAGGGCTCCCTTTTATTAAGACAAAGCATTCATACTTTATAAAAGGGTTGCATACGGTTTGCTTAGGGGAATAGGATTGAAAGGAATGAAAATTAAGAGGACTAGGATTGCTCAAGGGATGAGCTCAAGTTAAATGTCAAGTGAACGAGTACTCGACTAACAGTAGAATGGTCACAGATGCAAGGCATTAAGAGGCTCAAGTTCTAGTCAGCCTTCGAGAGAAGACAGACAATAAGTCCCTGATCCATACTTGTGCATAATGATGTAAGGTCTGAGCCAATTAGGAGCAAACTTGCCCCATTTGCTTCTTTCCAAATTGGTCATGTGTTGGTCGATGTTGGACATGAAGTTGGTTGATATGTTGTTGGCATGTTTGGTTGGATGATGTTTGGTCAATGCCTGGTAAATACTTGATCAAGGCTAGGTTGATTGATGGTTAGTCGAGGCTTGGTCGATGCTTGGTCAAGGCTTGGTCGAGTCTTGGTCGGCTGATGTTTGGTTGAGGTCATGATAGTCAGGATAAAGTCAAATTCCCCCAGTTACTTATGTGACAAGGAGAATGTCTGGTAGATTTAGTTTGAGAGGGCAAGATCCTGATATGTTAGAGGTTGGAATCTTAGAATGACTGAAAGTGATGGAGGCAATGGTAGGTAATGATGTGACCAAAGCAGCCAGTGGTTGGGGGTCTTCGGGTTGGACCTTCACTGCCTATAAGGCTTTGATCAAAGTTAGACAATGCTACGAAGAGTTTTGTATGAGGTCATACAAAGATGTCTTCATAGAGATTTGGCAATGTTGTTTCACCATGGGGTCATTAATTGGGTTTGAATAAGTTAGTCGAGATGTGCCCAAAATTGAAATCTTGGGTCTTGATGGTTGAGGAGACTTGACAAATGGATATGTTTGGGGGAGAGAAACCTTCTCTTTCCCTTTATCCTTCATGGTTTGTGACCCGTTGGCCACATTGATGGTGTTGATTTCAAATAAAGGGGTTGAAGGTGATCGAGGGACCACAGTTTGATGATGGGCCCCCGATTTAGGTGAGGATGTTTGAGAGGCATGGGATGATATCGATGGCTTGGTTAAAGGGTGGTCAAGAGGATCCTTAGTGAGAAGGGTGTCCTTTTTGATGTGTTGATGAATGACAGCCTTAAGAGTGTAACAACGATCAGTGTCATGTCCAGGTGTGTGATGATATGCACAAAATTTAGTGTCGTCGAACCAAGATGGCCTTGATCTAGGAGTTGATGAGTGTGACGATGAAAATGTTTGGGAGACATGAGACAGTGTTGGAGATTTGTTGATAGTATCCTCAACAAGAGGGGTGTTTTTCTCCATGAATTGGTAGATGGCAACCTTAAAGGCACAACAATTTTTGGTGTCATGCCCAGGTGTACGATGATATTGGCAAATTTTGGTGTCATCAAACCAAGATGGTTTTGGTATGAGAGGTTGAAATGGTTTGATAGGTGGAAGAGTGATGTTAGAGGATTGCAAAAGTTAGCGTAACAGCAAGGTGTAAGAACCTGCTAATGGGTCTGTGTGTTGTGTTGTAGTAAAAGTTGACAACTTCTATTTGGACGTTGTTGAGGGAGTGTTTCATACCATCCTTTTGTTTGGCGGTGTGGCTAAATGCGTAGATGACACTTTCGTGGTAGGAGGCATTTGATTTTTTGAAGGAGGTATGTTTTTTGTTAGCTATTGGTTGTAATGGAGGTGATTTTTTTTGTTGGGTATTGGAGTAGGAAGCACTCCTGTTAAGGTGGATGGGTGTGGGCCCAAAATAGAGGGCAATGGTGATAGTGAGAGAAAAGTTCTCTGATGGGGTTTAGTAGACTTATTTGGTTGGGTGTGAGGACTACTATTGTGAGGGGTGAGGTTCAAATCTACCCTCACCAGATCTTCTTCAGTCAAAGTGGGTGAGGTGGCTAGTTCCTCTTTTGACAGAGAAGGGATTAGAGAGTTTGGCTCTTTAGGTGGAAAGAGCGTAGGGATGATAACGGCTTCGGTGTGTGGTCAAGGTGTGGGAAAAGTGTGATCTTCCATTGATGATAAGAAGTATGAGGGTGAGGCTAGTGGCATTGGTATGGTCAAGGCATCCTCCAATATAAGAGAGGTCAATGGAGAACTAACAGGAGAAGATGGTTCATCCACCTGTGTAAGAGAAGTGGGGGAAGAAGGCTCTTCTTCTTGTGATGGACCAATGGGTGGGCTAACCTCTTCAGACTATGAGAGAGGTTAGTTAGGCATAAGAGGAGAGACAGTGTTGACTGTGCGTATATTATGCTCTTGAGAGTTATCGGCCATGGTCTACACGTTGTTTTGGCTAGGGGGATGGTTTGGAAAAGGTTGTTTAAAGATGTCTATGCTTTGATTAGGTGGCACATTTGGGTTATCCAAAACAAGATCCCCTTTATCTATCATGTCTTGGACAATGTTTTTGAAGGTCTTGCAGTTGTTTATGTCATGGCCCTGGACACGGTGATAATGATAAAAGTCATTTTCCCTGTACCATGCAGGGATAGGTTTTGATGGGTCAAATTGAGGTGGTCAAATTTGGGGGAGATTGAGGACCCCCTATTTGACAAGTTTATCCAAAATGGAAGCATATGATTCTCCTATAGGAGTATATTGACACTGTATATACCATTGTTGGAATTGTTAGGTGATGCTTTGAGATGTGGAAGGTTGAGATTGGTTGATTGTTGTTGAAGATGATGGTCTAATGACTACAGCATTTTTTGATGCCTTGGGTTTGGAGTGTGAAGAAGTATATTTGGATGAAAAAGGGTCATTATATTTTGTGTTAGTATTTCTACTACGCAATGTGACCTCATTTTCTTCAACCGCGCGGAGTTCAAGCTTCTTAGCCATAGTGAAAGCTTCATCAAATGTGCGGAATATTTGGACCCACAAGGTAGATGAAATATGTTTGTCACACACCTGTGAAAAGAGCTCGATGAGCTCGGGCTGAGGTAAAGAAAAGGAGAGTTGGTTGATTAAGCCTCTCCAATGGGCAACAAAATTGGCTATCGATTCATCGTCAAACTGTCTGATAGAGTATAGATCTGTGATAGAGACCATTTTGGTGATATTGATCGAGAAGTGGTCAAGGAAGAGCTAGGATAGTTGGGTGAATGTGAAAAGAGAGTGTTTAGTGAGAGAGTTGTACCAGTCGAGGGCAGCACCAAAAAGCGACATGGGGAATGTGCATAGTAGTAACGCATCATCATGTGCTATCAAGTAACAAGCATGTCTGAATGCTTGTAGATGTTGTTGTGGGTCTTCCTTACTCTAAAAGTGAGTAAACTTAGGAAGTTCCCACTGACTGGGATACGGCCAGATTGGGATGGAGGGATGGATTGGATCATTACAAATTTGGTCATATGAAAGGACATTGCTTGAACCAAAAATGGATGTCTCAAGATTAGACATTTTGTCCATCAACATTTTGATTAGATCAGTTGATGGATTTGTAGATGGGGAGCCCCCTAGATTGTAAGGCACTTGGAAGGGATTAAAGGGGCATATGATGTAGTTTGTTGCACTTGTATAGGTGTAACATATTGATAACTAGTCATAGGGATAGAAGTTGAAGCCAAGGGTGGTTGTGTCATGAAGGTAGAAGGCACGACTAGGCTTGATGTTGCCACAGGTGGTTGGATGGTGGTGATATTAGCCAAAGGATGAGTATCCACCCTGGTGTTGATGGGGGCAAGAGTAGGTGGGATGGAGACAACAAGGTTTTAGAAAGGCGTAGAACTTTGTTGAATAGTCTACGGTTGATGGGGGACTGAAGCCCCAATGGAAGTGGGCCCAGAGATAGAAGGAGAAGCCACACTTTGAAGATTAGTCATGGGTAGGTTATTGACTGAGGCAATGGCTTGGGTGTCTATGGGTTGAACTACAGACGTTGTTGATATGACTGTCATCTCAACTAAGGAGGTTGGCATCCCATAAATTGGGTTGCCTAAAGAGTCTCACGTTTGACTTCTCGTGAGATAATGTTGAAGGGCCTTGACATTGAGGTCAAAGAACCTTTCAAAGTCTTGGTCCCCTTCAGGGACAATAGGGGTCTGAGTCGGGGTTGGTTGGGTAGGAGTTAGTTCAATCTCTAAATGATACTCCATTAGAGGACTTGTTATGGAGGGTGAAGGTGAAAGTGGTTGTTGCCTTGCGTGGTCAACAAGAGTCTTGGTTTGACTACGTGTCAAAACTATTCAAGGCAAGAGGTTCAGGTTCTAGAAACTATGTTTTTCAGTCTCAAAAAACCAAAATGGGTGTTGGACAGCAAGAAAGTCAGGTTTTAAGCTTGCTATTTGAGAAGAAGAATTTGGACAGTGACCGATGTTGGTATAAAGACTGATGTCGATGAAACAGGTTGCTGATGTTGGTCAGATAACCGATGTCGGTGAAGATGGTTGTCAATGTTGGTGGAAAAACTGATGTCGGTTACTGTGTTTTTCCAAAAACTCAAAAAATTTGTAAGTTTTTAGAAAAAAGAAGAAAATGTCCTTACTAGCTCAAAAAACTAAATAAAAATAGAAAAGTAGATGAAGACAAGTAGACCCTAAACGTTAAATCCTAAGAATAAACTTTTAGAATCATGTTGGCTTATGCCTTAGAGTGTGTTTGGGAAGTTGGCTTTTAGAACGGGCCCTAGAAGAAGTAGTCTAAGGTTGGTTTTGCGTTAGTTTTGGTGTTTAAAGTTTGTGTTAGGTTCCATACATGGCCTGGTGCTAAGGAGTGAGCTCCCCTCACTTCATGAGCCCAGTGATAAGCTGGGTCACTTAGCCAGTATATACTTCCCCTAGAGTTTATACTCTGCCAGAGAACAAAGTGGGCTCTCCCCTTGGTAGTGAAGTCCAAGTGGGATTACCAGGAAGGGTAAGTTGGCTTTTAGAACAGGCCCTAAAAGAAGTAGTCTAAGGTTGGTTTTGGGTTAGTTTTGGTGCTCAAAGTCTATGTGAGGTTTTGTACATGGCCTGGTGCTAAGGAGCGAGCTCCCCTCACTTCATGAGACCAGTGATAAGCTGGGTCACTTAGCCAATATATACTTCCCCTAGAGTTTATACTCTGCCAGAGAACAGAGTGGGCTCTCCCCTTGGTAGTGAAGTCTAAGTGGGATTACCAGGAAGGGTAAGGTATTTGCTAGGTGATGAAATCCTAGTCGGACCTTGTCTCAGGTGTGTTTAGATGTTTGATTTGTGATAGTGGTCTGGATGCGTAACATAAGTGTGCTATGATTTATTCATAATGCACTTTTAAGTTACTAGATGAGCTAAAATGCATTCAGGTAGGAATGAAATGCAATAAGTTTTTAGCCCAAATTGAAATGTGTGTTCGTATGCAGACAAGTGAGAAAAGGTTAAGAGTATGACTCCACTACTCTAAGATGCAACAAGGAAAGGTGACAAGAAGAAAAAGAAAGATTATTTTTAACTTGCTAATGGTGTCTTTTTGAAAGAGATAGAAGAAAAGGATGCAAGAAGAGACCTAATGCACCTATATGAATGGTTTTCTTTAGAAGAATAAAGTATGAACCCAAGAAAGACTTCTAGGGTCCCACTGGGCATGCCAGAATATTTTTAACTATTTTCGCTTTTCTACATTCAGAAGATGAAAGAAACTAAGATAAAATGGTCAGGGGTTTGTATGTACCTAGATGAAGTTTGCGCACCATTATCCAGACATTGTAAGGACTCCTCTTTGGTTGTGGAAGATGACACCTGTAGAGATAAAGACTTAAAGAAAGAGATTGTTAGATAGATGGATGGTGGACTACCAAGCAAAGCTTGATTCCAGAAGTGCAAAGACTTCCTCGAGGGATGACAGTCCACTTTTGATAAAAGAGAATGTTGCTAGATAGAAATAATGAAAAACTAAACAAAAGAAATAAAGGTAATGCGTACCTATATTGTGATATCTGCCTTCCACAATCGTCAACATCAGTTAGTCTATCATCATCGATTGGTCTAAGGTTGTCGACGTCGGTTAGTCTGTCGACGTTGGTAGGGGCAATGGGCTTGGAGGCTAGCATTGGTCAGGGCAATGGGGCTTTGGATGAGACTCTGTGGGTTTAAGGGGTCTGTGCAGGATTTTAGGGTGACAAATAAGGTCTAAAGAAGGAGTCAAGTAAGAAACAAGGTGTCAAAAAGGGGCAAGGGTGTGAAGAAGGCTTCTCAGCCTCTCCAGCAAGACAGTCAGGGATGCTCTAGTTGATAGCTAGGTCTGGGTGATGAAACTTAGGAGTAAGAAGAAACTAATTACAAACAAATTCTAAGCTACTGAAATGAAAAGAGAGAAGAAATACTTAGCTTTCATATGCTGAAGGAGTGTGGAAGACTTGTTGCTGATGCGGCTGATATACCTATAATGTCTTTAACCCAAAGTCTGGAGCTATTTTTGCAGAGTGCCTATAGCCTATGATGTTTGTTGTGCATCTGGGAGAGAGGGAGAGAGAGAGGTCAGATTTTGGGAGAGAAAGAATTCATGTTCGGGCCAAGAATATTGAAGATCAAACAATAGCATTTCGGGCATAAAATGCAGTTTTAAGGCAACCGACGCTGGCAATATCGTTGATGTCAGTCAATAATTGACCGACATCAGTGGCTAAAAGATGGGTAAAAAGGCTAAAAATAGCCTTTTATCCATTTTCCCATCTGCCAAGGTCAGCTAGTCATGGTTAAACATTTAAAGACAGATTAAATGAGTGTGAGAGGTTAGTGGAAGGGTTGAAATGGGGGTTAAGCAATTAAAAGTTTGCATGGGGTGAGGGAGGCATCCAAGGAGAGGTATCCAAGGTGGGGTGAGGTGTCATGGGTGATGTGTCAAGGGGGTTATTAATTTAAGATAGTCAATTTATTTTAAATTAATAATTGAGTGGGTTAAAAATGTTTAGAAGTGGACCAAGGGGACCAAGGAGGAAGATGACCAAGGGTTAGACACGATTTCGGTGTCTACAATAACACATGAAATGCATCCATCAAAATAACATCACACCATATTTCATCATTATAACTTTTTCCTATAGAAAACTTGATTAAGCACCTTTTATCTACTATAACCTCATTCCCTTTCTTAAACCATGAAATTTGATAAGGATTAGGATGATTTTCACATTGTAGATTTAGTTTCACTATCATTTCTTTAGAAACTATATTTTCACAACTACCACCATCTATAATTACTTTACATACCTTTCCACTTGAAGTACATTTTGTTCAAAAAATATTTGATCATAGCCATGCATCACCACCTTCTTTGTTATGCACTTCATCCTTTCTTGGAGCAATCATGGTTCTTCTCATCATAATCTCCAACATTTGGTAGTGCAACTTTAGTATTCTGCTCTTTTATTTCTCCTTCAACTAGATTTATTCTTGGGTGATCTTCTTGCCTTCTTTCTTGATTTTGATAATGTGAACACTCAAATGCTTTGTACCCTTCTTCTCCACATTTATAACAAATATAGGATCTATGTTGATTCAAAATCCATCCTCTAGCACCACCATAATCTCATCCTCTTTGAAATCCTCTTTGAAATTCTCTTCCTCTTTATTGGTATTGAAACCCTTGCCTATTATCATCTTGCCTTTTTGCACCATGTGATGATTCACCTTTATTGGCATTAAATCCACCTCTATTAGTATTAAACCCACCTCAACCCCTTATTGGAAGGGATCCACCTCTTTTTAGACCAGGAGATGTTCTTCTAAAATATTGTCTATTTTGCTTTTATTCCACCTTTAAAGCTAATTGATAAGCCTCCCATGTTAAGTATTCTAAGCATGGTTAATTCATCTTGAATAGAAAATTTCAAACTATTTACATACCTTTCAGCCATTTTTTCTTCTATTTCATCATGTTCCACTCATATAAAAAGCTTATAAAATTCATCTGTATACTCTTATATATTATGATCTTTTTGCCGCAAATTTTGAAATCTTCTATATAGGGTTTGTGTGTAATCCATAGGAATAAATTTTTTCCTCGTCTTATTCTCCATCCTTTTCCATGAATTAATCTTCTCTTTACCTTTTCTCTATCTCTCTTTCTGTAGGTGATCCCACTAGATCATTGCATGACCTTTCAATTTCATGCATACAAACTTTACCTTCTTATCTTCTCTCATAGTCTTCCACTCAAATAAATTATTCACATTATTCATCCAATCTATAAACTCCTTTGGTTTTAAACTACCTCCATAATCTAGAACTTAAAACTTGATTCCTTCATTCCTTCCTTCTAAACCTCAAACCATCCTTTCTTCCATCGATGGTGGTTGCTCTTGCTATTCATCTTCTTGGTAAACTTCTTCATCATCTTCCTCATCATGATCTTGTTTTCTCTATTGATTGGTGATAACCTCTATTAATTATTGAACTTGCCTTTGTAGATCTTTTATGATCTAGTTCATCTTTGCAACACCTCTCATCCTCTCACCATTTCTTACTCCTTCAAGATTCGAACTGACTCTGATACCAGATAATAAAACCAAAAACTAACAAGACAAATTAAAATTACCAATAGGCCAAATTTTAGAACAATAATTTGTATTGAATAACTTGATAATAATTACGAATCCAAACCATGCTTAAATAAGCCTCAACTTAGCACTTCAATTTTACAAGCAAAAAATTGAAAAAAACTAAAATCTAAAAAAACTTCCTATTTTTAGAAAAAACTAAAATCTAGAAAAATATTGCTATTTTTGGTATCTTTTGCATAAAACCACACATGGCCCTAAAAATTTCTTGAAATATCCTAAATTCTAAAATTAACCTTTGGGATGAAATTCAACTAAAGTTGACTTTCGGTTCTGAAATTAAACAATTTCAAAAAATAGAAAATTCTTGAAAAAACTTTAAAATTTAATTTTTGACCCTTAGATGATCACATTTGGCCTCTAAAAAATATTGAAATCAAATCTAAGTGGATAGAGCAACATAGGGCTGAATTAAAATTTTTGATATGGTCATTTTGACATGTGGAAGAGCTCAAATAAAGTTATGAGTCAAATTTTATGGCCTTCAAAATGTTGGCCTATTTTTTTTGCATCATTGCCACCCCCTAGACCCCCATGGCAACCCTATTGGGGGGGGTGTTGCCCCCCCACACCCCATGTCAAGAACTAGGCATTATAATAAGATCAGGTTCCACCATCTAACAAAAATTAACCTCTATTTTCATAGTAATTATAAAAACACTTTTATATTCAAAAAAAATAGCTAGTTGTTTATTTATTTGTTCATCTTATTTAGTTTTCCATAGAAATTATGTACCTATAGCTTTAAAACTACTTAGTTACTATCATGAAGGGTTACTCAATATTATGTTTATGGTTCTTGTCTATCATTTATAGATATCATGGTGTAAGGGTCTTGCTCCAATACTAATAGACATAGTACATAGCTAAACATGATCTTTAGTTTCCACATAACTCATGGCATTTTAGAAATGCCTAAGATTTCTCTTTGTATTGAATTTTAAAAATCCAACCATCCATTTGATTGTGTGGTGCATTAGTTAGTGGTTAGCACCAAAAATTTACTTCAAAATTACCCTTGAAATAGGTTTAGTGGGCTATGAGAATGCTAGTTCCTCAATAATTATTGATCTAAAACATTGGACCATCACTATCCAATAGATAGTACAATATATTTGGAAGCCGACATTATAACATAACATTTAATACAATCTACTGGTCTTCTTTTTAGATAATTAGTAGTTAAAAAAATTATATTTTTTTTATGCTTGTTAATCTATGTTGTATTTTAAAATATATCAGCTAATGTTGATGCCAGTTATGTACTATGTGTTCCAACTAGATTGACTAGCTCAATCTAGTTGTATGTGTATTTATTCTTTCGTTATGTTTTTAAACTAAATCATCTAGTTTTAAAATAGCTTAAAATTTATGTCAAAACATATAAATTGATCAACCAACTTGATTAAGTATATATATTTTATCCTATTTTTATAACTAGATCGACTAACTCAATCTAGTTGGTTTATGATTTTTTTTTTTTACTTTTTCTAACTAGATTGATCAGCTTGATCTAGTTCCTCAAATTTTAGACATTGACATCAGTGGCATAGTTCCCACTATCACTTAAAATGGATCAACTAATTTGTACTTGTTGTCTCCTAAAAATAATAGTCATTTTTGGGACAACATTTGAATTATTTTCATTCTACAAACCAAAATAGTATCTTCCATTTTAAAAATTTGTCTTAAGTATTCAGATTTCTCATTTTTAGAACTTCTCAAAAAACCTACAGACCCTTGCAGGTAGTTTTCAATCAAAGGAATTGATTTTCAACATTTGTTCATTTTCCAAGAAAATTTCAAAGTTCAGTCGCTTCAACAGGTTCATTGGCTTCCAAACATTTGGTCACATCAAAATAACTTGAACCGTTGAACCAATTCGGTTCAAAGGTTCAATGGGTTCAATGGTTCAACAGTCAGTTCAACCAAAGGAATAGTTCAACATCCAAGTTCAACCAAGTAGTTCAATGCTTTATTTCACTCAGATGGTTCATTTCCTTTGTTTTAGCATCTTTTGGTTTGTCAGTTGGTTCAAAGCTTTCTGGTTCAATGGTTCAACATCAAGTTCATCACTTTTTGGTTCAAAGGCGCTTGACGTGCTTCATTGAACCTTTGAACCAAATGGTTCAATGTCCAAGATTCAATGAGTTTCATGATTTCTACAAGAATTTTCATCAGTAAACAATTAGCAACAGGTTCAAAGTTTAGTTCATCCTTTGGTTCAACTTCAAACAGTTCAAAGGCTTGGCACTCTTCATTGAACCTTTAAACCAGTTCAACAAAGGTTCATCAGCTAGGTTCAAATGGTTAGTTCAAAGCTAAAAGGAATTTTTCAAAGGACAAGTTTCCTTGTGGAGGACACTTAATTGACTTTAGCACCCTTTGACTTGTTCAACGGATATTCAAAGACTTGTTCAAAAGCCCGAGGGAATTTCACCCAGACTTTTTATCCGGGGGATTTCACCCAGACTTTTTGCTCAAGGAATTTCACCCAGGGAAAATGTCTGCAGGAATGTTCAAAGGAAAGTCCAGGGGAAAATCCATAGGTATGCATAAAGTGAATGGCCTGAGGAGAAGCCTGGGGAAAATTTGTGAAGGGCCAACAGAATCTGAAAGATCATTTCTCAGCGCCCAAAGGGGCAAAGTGAAGTCTGGGAAAGTGCCAAGTGGAAGATAAAAGGAGACCAAGGGATGACGTGCCCAAACATGTCAAATTCAACATAGTCAACTAGCCGTTGGAAACACAATGATGGGCATGAAAATGTCAATTTTAGAGACAGTAAAATAGTCATTGATCCTTTTATTCATAGAATAGAATACATTCACAATTCTCAAGGCCAAGACTAGTAAAAAGTGGGAAAGAAACAGAACAGCAAAATTAAATCCAGTACCCGATTTAATTAGCCAAATAAGGAGGAACGATGAAGATATGATCAGATTGCCAGGTGGAACATTGGAAGTGACAAACTTTCAATAAGTGCAACTTATTTCCTTGCACTGATAAAATAAAATGGGTAAAGTGCCCCTAAATTCTAGCATGTCTCTTTAACATATTTCAATGCAAATTGATGTATTGATTGTTCCCAAGTCCTTTTGAAGAGACTATATAAGGGATTTTTCTAGATTGTAAAAAGGATCTTCTTTTTGATAATCTAAACGAAACTCTACCAAAATTGAGAGGCATCATTGAGACTTTGTGCTCAGTCTATTTATCATATTTTGTTAATGAAAACAAGGGTCTTTTTTAGATTTTGTGCTGTGACATCTTGTTTGTTTCATTGATTTAATAAGCAGAATTAGTAAATTTGTCAAGGTGTCCTGAAGAATCAACTGTGAAGAGACTTTGTGCTCCCATAGCTGCCTTCAGTGTGTTTGTATTTTCATTGCTATGTAAAGAACTTTGGAAAGACTTTGAGCTTTTATTGTTCTTTGTGTATCACTCTTGAGTATTTCATATGTAGACTTTGCGTTGTCTCTTGATTTGCTAGTTATCATACTTTAGTCATTTCCAATTTTTTTTCCAAGAGTATTCTTGTGGCTGGTTGAACAGTTCTTCTGAAAGAAGAGGAGTGTTATTTGTCATTCTCTTGAGTTCTTCCTTTGTTTTGTATACATCATCTTTGAAGAAAGAGATATGGATGTCTGGTCCTACCCTTGAGTAATATTTTTTGTTCATATATATATATATATATATATATATATATATATATATATATATATATATATATACACAGCATATCCATAGGGAACCTCCCCTTGATGAGAGAAGAGAGAAGTCTCCTTCTGATGTGATAAACTTACACATTAGGAAGACTAATCTTCTTACTTTGGCTGATAAGACCTATTTTTTTTACTAGTATGCTGATAGACAAAATAATCAACCAACAATTTTTGGCGACTCCACTGGGGATTTACCCATTATCCATTTATAGTCTATCCATTCCATTCACCTCCACCCCACAGGAAAAGAATGCACAGTTTAAAGCCTTAAGCTTTAACTGAAGCAAAGTCAATTCTTTTCAAAATTTTGTTTTACAAATCTGACAGATTCAAGATATACACGAAGTCAAAGAGCTAAAGGTGTCATTGATCCTATGTTTGAGCAAGTATAGCAAAGTGATTTTGATCTATTTTCTTCGCCATCTCATCCATAACAAACAAGGAGCTTATCTCCTACTAAAGCCAGATCTCTATTACCAGGCAAAATATCAACTTCTGCTATTGATAAAGCTTCACCTATAATTACCCCATTAAGATTTGTTATCCTTCCTTTTCAGCACCCTATAATGGCAGTTCAAGGTCCCTAGGGTAATGCTTTTGGCCCTCTCAATCTTACTCCTCCTCTACATGAGCTTCCATGTAGTTTTAGGAAGAATTTCTCAAAATTCCAAGGTGATGGGAAAGTTCATCTTGATGAACATATTGCAGCATTCAGTATAGCTTGTGGAGTAATTGGGGTAGAGTTTGAAGATGTAGCAGTCAGGCTTTTTGTTGAAACACTACAAGGTCCTGCTGCAGATTGGTTTTACCATTTATACGCTCGATCTATGACAAATTGGAATACTTTGAAAGATAAGTTTGAAGCCAAATTCAAACCTATAGAAGATGCACATACACTTCTAGCTCAACTTACACAAATGAAGAAAGAGCCACATGAGCCTATGAGAGACTTCATAGATAAATTTGACAAGTTGAGAAATAAAATTCCTATGATTGCAAAACCTATAGCTAAGAATCTCAAATGCTTTTTCATTAATTCTCAGCTACCTGAAGTCAGTTTCCTCTTGAGATGTGCTGGCCAAATAGATCTCGAGGCATCTCAACTTTTGGCCACTGAAGTAGAAGATGATCTCATATTAGCAGGGAAAATAAGAAGAGATTCTAATAGAAATAGAGCTTCATCATCATTAGAATTTGCATCTACAAGCACCACAGATCCAATGGTGTAGAAATTAGCTAACGATCTCCTTGCCCTCAAAAAGCAAATGGCTCAAGGAATGTCTTTTACTCTTACATACAGAAGAACATTCCCAAATCAATCATATCAGGGCAACGTTGCCAAAAACCAAGGAAAACAAAATCATCTTCCTCCTCCACAAGGAAAACTTGCCTTGGAAGCTCCTCCAACTAATTCAGCAATGGGATATCTTGAGACAGAATCAAATTTTTCTTATCAACCTGAATTATATCAAGAAAATGATGATGATATCATTGAAGACAGTTAAGAAGAATTAGCTAGAGACTCCCACATTGGTTTCCTGAATTATCAAGATGAACTCGGAAGCAAAGGAGAAGCTTTATATGGATCATATGTAGTGTTTACTAGATCTAAGAATCAATCAATCCAGCAGGTTGATAAAGGAAAGACAAAAGAGCAATCACAGCCAACAGTCACAATTGCCAAGCGTGGGACAGTTCTGCCCTTTCAACCAAAAGATCCAGTAATCACTCAAAAGGTAATTACATCTATTTCACCTTCTCCTTCTACTTCTAATTCACAAACTAGTATACCACCCATTCCTTCTAAAACTCAGAAAGCTAAAGTTCCTTTCTCTATACCTAGATTGATTTAGACATTTGACATAATTGATCATGTCAAAAAGACAAAAATACAAATTTCTGAATTTGAGTACTTGTAGTCCAATCCAGATCAATTGAATAAGTTGGTCTAATATGTTAAAAATTAGACCGTCCCTGCAGTGAAAAAGGCCAAAAAAGTGACTTTTGATTCCCCAATAAATACGCCTAGTCCAAATAATCTGATTATTACTCCTCCAGCTGCTTCTAAAAAATAGAACCCTTCTATGTTTCCCTGTTAATCAATGGTCACAAGTTGAGTAATTGTATAATATATTCAGGTGCATCTGATAATGTCATGCCTACTAAAGTTGTTGAGTCTCTTGGTCTCACATTGACCAAGACATTTGGCAGATGTTTCTCCATGGAGAACAAACAAGTGCCATTGTTGGGGCAGATCAAAGATGCTCAATTTGCATTTGCGGCCTTTTTGGACAAGAGGATTAAAATGACTGTATTAGTGGCTGAAGTCCCAACGTCTTATGGTATTTTACTTGGTTGGAATTTTTGCAAGGACGTGGGAGGAGAACTAAAAATGATCTATCTGAGGCAAGGATCCCTATCCAAGGCATGATGAAAAGATTACTTCGTGAAAAGGAAGTAAAGTATGTGGTTACCCAAACATCATCCCCGATAGCACAAATTCTATTTGAATCTTCAGGCAATGGTAATTATTTCTTTACCATAGAAGATGCTCATGTTCCTACAAATGAAAGTTCTATAGTTGACAATCCAAGAATTGATCCAAACAAGATTTTAGGAGAATTGGTAGAGTACAGTATAAACAAGGAAGGATCTTTCATCTCTAATGAGGAGAAATTTGATAAGAGATCAACTTTTGATGATGACAATAATTCTTCTACCAATGATGGAGTTGGGACTATGTTGATATCTCCTTAAAGAGATATTCTTCCTTCATGCAAATTGCAATCAGCAACACCAACAACACAGCTGGAGGTAAATTTCTATTGCCTAAATTGAAGATTGCTCAAGATGAAGAAATCAAACTCCTTGACATCAAAGGAGATGATAATCTGACAGTTTGTTAGGAATTTGACTTGGAAGATCCAATCATGTGCTAGGCTGGACCAGCAAAATAGCAAGTTATAATTTGGACCATGCTGCTGCAAATCAAAATCAGGTAAAGGAATCCATCACTAAGACAACAAGGAGTGATAATTTCTAGTTTGAATATCACATCCTACCATGGGGCAAGAAGAGGAAAGAGTCAACAAGAAGATTTAAAAAATTAGTTTCTTCATGGAGAGCTCTATTCGCTCATCACCATTTCTGGGGACAAAACGATTTCCTACTGGTTTACCAGAATAGAACATTATTTTCATTGTCTCCCAAAAAGTAGTTTTTGAAACACTTCAGTTCTTGAAGTGTCAGATCATGGCCTCTATATATATGTCTATTTATACAGTTTTAAATTCTATTTTGTTTTGTTTGTTTCCATTTTTGATGCCTTTCATTTCTAGAAAGCATGACTCTGAAGCCCAATGGTACACTTGAAGACACTAGAGATTCTGAATTCTACTCCTTTCAATTCGCTTTGTAATTGACAGAAGCTCCCCAACCGGAGCCAGCTATTGTCTCCTAAAAATAATAGTCATTTTTGGGACAACATTTGAATTATTTTTGTTCTACAAACCAAAATAGCATCTTCCATTTTCAAAATTTGTCTTAAGTATTTAGATTTCTCATTTTCAGAGCTTCTCAGAAAACCTACAGACCCTTACAAGTAGTTTTCAGTCAAAGGAATTGATTTTCAACATTTGTTCATTTTTTGGGAAAAGTTCAAAGTTTAGTCACTTCAACAAGTTCATCGGCTTCCAAACATTTGGTCAAATAAAAATAACTTGAACCGTTGAACCATTGAACCAATTGGGTTCAAAGCTTCAATGGGTTTAATGGTTCAATAGTTAGTTCAACCAAAGGAATAGTTCAATGTCCAAGTTCAACCAAGCAGTTCAATGCTTTATTTCACTCAGATGGTTCATTTCCTTTGTTTTAGCTTCTTTTGGTTCAATCATTTGGTTTGTCAATTGGTTCAAAGCTTTCTGGTTCAACGGTTCAATAGCAAGTTCGTCACTTTTTGGTTCAAAGGCGCTTGATGTGCTTCATTGAACCTTTGAACCAAATGGTTCAATTTCCAAGGTTCAATGAGTTTCATGATTTTTGTAGTAATTTTCATCAGTAAACAATTAGCAATAGGTTCAAATTTTAGTTCATCCTTTGGTTCAACTTCAAACAGTTCAAAGGCTTGGTGCGCTTCATTGAACCTTTGAACCGATTCAACAAAGGTTCATCAGCTAGGTTCAAAGGGTTAGTTCAAAGCTAAAAGGACTTTTTCAAAGGACAAGTGTCCTTACAGAGGACACTTCATCAACTTTAGCACCCTTTGAATTGTTCAACGGATATTTAAAGACTTGTTCAAAAGCCCAAGGGAATTTCACCTGGACTTTTTGCCCAGGGGATTTCACCTAGACTTTTCTTCTTGAGGAATTTCACTCGGAAAAAATGTCTGCGGGAATGTTCAAAGGAAAGCCTCGGGGAAAATCTATGAGAATGTTTAAAGGAAAGCCTAAGGGAAATCTGTGGGTATGCAAAAAGTGAATGGCCTGAGGAGAAGCTCGGGGAAAATTTGTGAAGGGCCAACAGAAGCTGAAAGATCATTTCTCAGGGCCTGAAGGGGCAAAGTGTAGTCTAGGAAAGTGCCAAGTGGAAGATAAAAGGAGACCAAGGGATGACATGCCTGAACACGTCAAATTCAAGACAGTCAACTAGCCATTGGAAATACATTGACGGGCATGAAAACATCAATTTCATAGATAGTAAAATAGCCGTTGATCCTTTGATTCACAGAATAGAATACATTCACAATTCTCAAGGCCAAGACCAGCAGAAAGTGGGAAAGAAATAGAATAGCAAAATTAAATCTAGGACCCGATTCAATTAGCTAAATAAGGAGGAATGATGAAGATAAGATCAGATTGCCAGGTGGAACATTGGAAGTGACAAACTTCTAATAAGCGCGACTTATTTCATTGCATTGATAAAGTCAAATGGGTAAAGTGCCCCTAAATTCCAGCATGTCTCTTTAACAGATTTCAATGCAAATTGATGTATTGATTATTCCCAAGTCCTTTTTTAAGAGACTATATAAGGGATTTTTCTATATTTTAAAAAGGATTTTCTTTTTGTTAATCTGAACGAAACTCTGCCGAAATTGAGAGGCATCATTGAGACTTTGTGCTCAGTCTATTTATCATATTTTGTTAATGAAAACAAGGGTCTTTTTCAGACTTTGTGCTATGACATCTTGTTTGTTTCATTGATTTAATAAGCAGAATTAGTAAATTTATCAGGAAGGTGTCTTGAAGAATCAATTGTAAAGAGACTTTGCGCTCCCATAGCTACCTTCAGTGTGTTTGTATTTTCATTGCTGTGTAAATAACTTTGGAAAGACTTTGAGCTTTCATTGTTTTTTGTGTATCACTCTTTAGTATTTCATATGTAGCCTTTGTGTTGTGTCTTGATTTGCTGGTTATCATACTTCAGTCGTTTCCACTTTTATTTCCAGGAGTATTCTTATGGCTGGTTGAACAGTTCTTCTGATAGAAGAGGAGTGTTGTCTGTCATTCTCTTGAGTTCTTCCTTTGTTTTGTATACATCATCTCTAAAGAAAGAGAGATGGATGTCTGGTCCTACCCTTGAGTACTATTTTCTGTTCATATATATGTATGTATGTATACACACACACACACACACACACACACACACACAGCATATCCACAGGGAACCTCCCCTTGATGAGAGGAGAGAGAAGTCTCCTTCTGATGTGATAAACTTACACATTAGGAAGACTAATCTTCTTACTTTGGCTGATAAGACCTATTTTGTTTACCAGTATGCTGATAGACAAAATAATCAACCAATAGTACTTACATTTAAAATCCTCCAAAAACTTATATAAATAATGTGTTAAACTTAATCATTTCAATTCCACTAAGCTCTTAGCTAAAATATTCTTAGGTGATGCTCTAGACTGGTATAATCAACTCAAATTTCATTCTATCTCTAGATTAGAAAACTTAGTCAATGCATTGATTCAATAATTCCAAACTAATTATCTTTTTTAAAATATCCTAGCGCATTTTATCAATTATAAATAATTAGATCCTAAAACAACCCAAGTATTTGTCAAATGATGGAAAGATTTGTCCAAAATAATAAAGCATAACATGTCTGATGGCAATATCTTTCACTTATTCACTAATTATCTTCACTCTAAACTATAATATCATGTCAGGAGTCTTTCTCCAAAATCTTTAGAATAAGCCCTTGATCAAGCCAAATGTCAAGACTTTCTTATACAAAAAATTGAGCTCCATTCCCTCCTATAGGAACTCTAATGCTTATGAAAGATAAAAATATACATGCAACCAATGATGGTGTTATAAATACCTATTATTACATAAAAATAATTCAAGTCATTACTCTTAATGGTCCTATGGAACCAATTATTTCATAATCAATTTCCAACAATCTGCATCCTAGTTCTACATTTTCTCAAGTAAATAATTTAGATATCCATAAACCAATTTACTTATCATATATTCAAGTACATATTCCTCAACCTTCACACAAGATCTTGATCCTACTCGCCCTACCAAACATTGGTATGATCCACAAAAATTCTTTTGGTATCATGCAAGTTGGGGTCATTCTCATGAAATTTGTCACCAATTAATAACCTTGGCTATGGAATACCTTCTTGGACATAAATTTGATCACGAATCACTCATATATACATGCCAACAAGCTTATGAATTAATATCTAAGGCTCATGAAACCAAAACTAAACATGAAGCCCTTCATCAAGCTAATATGCATTAGCTATTTATAAGGATCTCCTTATTAATCATCAAGTTAGTACTACCCAACCTACCACTACCAATAATGTCAAAATTTATACTGATCCTAACACTAACATGCATGATGAGAATATTTTAATATGAATAATATGAGGATATTAATTTCATATATCAATCCTTATCCAACATCCAACTATAAAAATTTTCAAACTTTCTGTACTGTTCAAGATTCTTACCCATCTCATCTCATAAAATTGGGGCACTTGAAACCAATTTTTATTAATTCAACACCACAATATATTTACACACAAATGTCAAATCAAACAATAAAATTATACATTGACTCACATATTATCGATATAACTTCTACCCCTCCTTTGATTAATATATCTCACTCATAGACACCAAAATCTTCTATGATTAGTACTTATTCATCTCATTCATAAGACACAACCAATTATTCAACCATGTCATCTAATACTACATAATTGGATACAATAATTCAACCCACATTAACTAAATCCCTATCGAATACACCTTACCAACATCAATTTAAATACACGTCTGCTATACCCTTAAAGGATTCACTCCAACACTACACACCTTTATCCAATAAAATTCTAATGGGATATGATGAATGGGATCCTATAACTAAACTTTTAAATATCCCATCTCAAATCCCTTTCTTATAACTTATGATAACTTCCTCTCATCATCATAATTGTGTAATTCAAAATTTAGTTGAAATGAACATCTCACATCTCCCAACTGTGGGGCAAGAAACTACTTTGTTAGGGTTTAAAGATAGCATTCTTCAATAGTGTGAATAAATGTCTATCCATGTTGATTAAATGATAGATACTTCTCTTTCACTAAAATTCCCTATCACTTCAATGATTCTCGATGAGATATTGATTCTTGTGGATGATCCTCCATTATTCATTAGTGTCCAAATAGGAAATATCCATGTCAAACATGTTATGATTAATTGAGGTTTGAGCACTTGCATGGCTTCCATCAATTTTATTAAAATAATTTGATATTCTAAATGTAATCTCAAATTACATGTCAAGAATATGATAGAAGACAAATAACTCCTAGGATGTTTTTGGATTCCTATCATAGTTCCCCCTGTCATGGTGTATATCAAATCCATGATATTTAATTTTTGACTATCATATAACATTTTACTCAATTAAACTTGGATACACCACATGAGAGTAGTAGCTACTTTAACATGTCAATGTGTTAAATTTCCTCATTATGGTGTTATATACAAGATTCAAGGAGATACCAATCCTTACAAATTTTGAAAAATTCTAAGAATGAGGTGTTTTTAAAATATTTACCCTCGAACCTTTACCTGACATCCTTTTTCACGAATCACAATACTTTAATTACCCCATCAACTCTATGATATTTTATCATGGTCACCCTAAATTAATAGGTAACATTCCACCCAATCTCTTAGATTTAGATGATGATGAACCTAATGAGTTAAATTTAAAAATCAAACCATCTAATCTCTTTCCACACATAATTTCTCAATTACCTCCTTCTTTATGACCTTGATCTCATAAAAAACCATTAGATGAAATTCATGCCACTCTATCAAAAACTAAACACTCCATCCATCATGCTTCTTTGATCGATAAAATCTTCAACATGTGTATTATTGATTTTCACACTCTTGATTATAATGATGGATATTCTTTAGATGATCCTTTTTTAGCTAAAATTTTCTCAAGATAAAAATGCATGAATACTTAGATATCATTATTCTTTATAGCATGCTTTTCATTTTATTCATGTAGTTCATTTTCCTTATATTGTACCTGATATTAGTTATTCTTCACTTGACATTCATAGGTTTGAGATGGAGTGCACACACACTAATTCTCATCCAGTCACTATGGAGCCCTTCAAAGTATGATTTTTAACCATGTTATGATAGGACCTTACTACTTCAATAGATTCTCAAATCCTTCTAGCTTATTTCCTCTAGAGTTTTTAGTTATATTATGTTGACCTACTTTGAGTTCATCTCTTGTAGTAGCTAGACCTAGTCCTAAACCTATTCTAAGTTATCCTCCTATTATTGATGTTATAATTCCTTGTATTAATCTCTATCCTATACCAACATGATGGGTAGATTATCCATATTGTGAGTTTGATAGAGTTATTGATCATTGGTCCAATGATTGTCATGCATGATAGCAATAACAAGCTTCAAGATCCAATTCTACTATAGATAACTAACCTTCAAAGTCTACTCCTAGATGTAATTTTTACTTTCATGGAACATGCACACATTCTTCCAGTCACTACCTATAGTTTTGGAAATAGATTGATACACTTCACCCAAATAAGGCATAATCTATAGACAAAATCCTAACTCTTCTAAACATACTTCAAGAATACATCCAAAAATATAGGGAAGTTTATTATCTTTAGCATTAGTGTACCACACATCATATCAATAGATGTCAAGTGCTACATAAGTATTATGATTTTCCATGACCCATAGCTTCACCAGATTAGTTTCATACTCCAAGATATTGAGAACAAAAGCTAAACCTTTGTTGCAACCCATATTTTCTCATAAATATAAGGATATCCATCATAACTTGAAATCATTTCCTCACATTGATTATCCTTTAAACGAGTTACCCCATGAGTATAATTCTTCTTCTATCATACCCACTTTCTCTATAGAGATAATGTGTCGAGAAGTCTTTTTTTTAACTATCTATAAATATTGATGAGATGTTAATTAAAGTCTGATTAAAATTATGGAAAGATTTATCAGATATTATGAGTGATGTTTACCATTAAATTTATTATTACTTGTGAACACATCATAGTGTTTCATCAAATTATTCATTATAATTTGATATGATTTAGATTTGATTAATGAGCATATAATAATATTATGTTTCACTTATCACTTAAAAATATTTCATGTATTAACTTCATTTTCATTTATTTTTCCCCTACTTCTATTTAGTATGATTTTTTTTCATTGGTTACATCATTTATTAGAATTGGATAGTAATTATTGTGATATGCTTTCCATCCCACACCCTTTAATATACTATATTTACCTTATGATAATCTCACAAGAATATTTGTCATTATATCATTGCATGTAAAACATATATGATTTTCACTTTCTTATTATTTTTTACTTCATACTAAGCACACATATGGTTAGTCTTGAGATTGCATACTTGTTTATGGATAATCTTAATAATTTAGAAAACTAACAAAATATTTAGGTATTTTGTATCCTGTAACCAAAGCCTAAAGCTTATATGTGTTTTTCACTTTTATTACTCATGTTTGGTTATTTTGAATCTATATGGAGGAGGAATAGAAAAATCCATAAAAAATTTAAAAGCTAAAATCATTTAAACAAAAAACAATTATATAAAGGATAAAATAAACATTAAAAATTAAAAATCACACCAAAAGATGTTGATAGGGATTCTAAGAGATGAACACATAATTAATTCATGCATAAAGAAGCTAGAGATACATAAACAAATTATTTCAATACAAATAATATACTTCTATGATTTCTCTTTAATCTGAATAATAATACATCTGAGACAAGTTACATATTTATAGGAGTCATATTCCTATATTTTCTCCACTAATTTATCACCCAAAATCTTTTTGATATTCTCTCACTTGAATCCTTTAACTAAGCAAATCTATTATGATATATTGTTATAAAAATAACAATATATCTCAACAATGCAATGTTCTAACTAATGTAATATTACCATATTAACCATATGGTTAAGAAAAACTAATTACTATTTATCTCTCTCATAAATATCCACCTATTAATATTTACCACTCAATAAATACCTCAAATTTACACAAATGTAAAAGTTATTCCTAACATTTCCCCCCCATAGTTTTTACATGGTGTAAAAACATTCACACTCTTATCTACATTATGCTCACCTCTTTTAGTATGCCTTATTTATCTCATGACCTTGATAAAGAGAGACTCACTCCTCCCATGGTTTTACAAGTTTACCACAAACCTTGAAATAAACATGAAAGACATCTAACTCCAAGAATTAGCATGAACAAAACTATATGCCACTACATACTCATAGGTTTATATACTAATGACATAATTTTGATGCACATGACCACTGTATGTGAAGGAACACATCCAAAATTTACATTACATGACCATAATGGACATGTCACTAAGGATCATATCTATAAATAAGTAAGGCTGCCATGAGATCTCTATAGTAGCTACTCTCCTAACTATTCCTAAAACACTACTCACCTCATGTGGTTTTTTGGATCTCTACCATACACCCTTTCAAAATCCATGAACTAAATTAAATTGGTGATTTTTTTTATTTTTACAATGTCTTCACATCAAGGAATAATTTTTGGAATTTTCACACACAAATATCATGAACAAGCATTATTCTTTTGTTCTTATTTGCACAAAAAAAATGAAAAACACACGACACTGAAAATAACACTCCACACTATGTCACCAAAGTTATATGCATTCCCATCATTAGAAATTGAATAGACATCATTGATATAACTCCATCCTCTATGTATATTCCAACCTCTAGGTATATGATTTTTTCAAGGTAAATCCTCCCCACAATGCAGACATTGCATACAAGTGAAAATGCATCCATAAGGTAAATTTTTTTTTACAATTTGGACTTTTTGACAAATGATGACATAAATATTTGAAAAAAATGACTCTTTCAACAAATACATTATTATTTACACTTGAACAATATTAAAATTTAACATTTAAATAATAAATAATTATATAAATGATAATACTCTAATTCTAAATACCTATTGACATGACACATTAAAAAATTAGACTAACAACACGCGAGAATTACTTTAATAATTTGAACACTTAAAATAAACTCCAAATAAAATAATGGGATTACATCTATAAAAAAATATTGTACTTATGAATAAACCATAAAACTATAATGACTCACTCATGACTTGACAACTTAAAAACTATTGAATTAAATAATAAACTATTGACTCTTATCTAAATGGAAATTTGACCATCTGATAAATAATTACTGACTTGACTTGATGATTGTCTCAAAATCCTAACATAGGTGATACACAATTCAAAACTTTAAAAAAACATAAAATACTTATAAAAGACTAAAAACTGACACACTTAGAAGCTAACTTAGCTTGTATGGACTGAGATGACAGTTGAATATTGTTAGAATAAATACGTGGAAGAAATACTTGAGTTTTGGCTAAATTATTATAGATATACATCTAAATATTGATGTAGAAATATAAAATAATATAAATGATCTATTAAAATGCATGTGCCACTAAATTCTTGAACTATTTTCTAGAGGTTGTGGTTTATAGCATATCACCAAAATAAGCACGGAATGGTGAAATGTGCATTGAAAAGAAGACTGGTGGAGTGCTCTATAGATGACATCAAGTTTGAAATATTTTTATCAAAAATTTTGACATAAAATTAAATGATATAGATCTATCATGAATGAAAGCACCATTGTGGCAAAAAAGATGTCAAATCGCTGAATGTCTTTGAGAATTAATCTTGATGTCATTCCTAACTATGTGATTGAATAAGGTAGCATCAAATCTACAACACTTGTGCTATATGGTAATTGTAATTGAATAAACATGGACTATTGATTTCTATAAATACCATAAATCTATTAACAACAACAAATGGAGAACAATAATATAGATCTAGTCCTCTCTTGCATTAAATAATAGCATATTATTCCCTCATAAAAGATCAGGATCTCCCTTCCTCAAACTTCCTCTTTTTCTTATGATATAAATTAAAAAATACTATGAAGATATAATAATAAGTATTTATTTATATATAAAACTACAAACTCATTTTTACTAAACTAGTTACTCATCCATAGGGGCAACCATAAAAATTTGAGAGTTTGCCCCTCACAAATATTCATGAGCCCATCCCTGCTCTAATACCAATGATAGGGATTATAAGAGACAAACATAGAATTAATTCATGCATATTGAGGAGGATGAATGTCATTAAAAATGGGTTAATTTGACCATTTTTCCATTGTCATTCACATCAATTGGACATCCTAGCTGGTTAGGTAGACTTAGCTCACTATACATGCTTGAGTCAGTTTATTCCACTTATCACTTCAAGTTTTTTGACTCTCAACAACATGATCCCTATGCTCTACATTTTAGATATATCCCCCTATCTCTTTCATGTTCTTATATAATCCAATATTCAATGTTGGATACATGTTACCTATAGTCCTATAGGTAGTGGTCTAAGTATGCTAATTGTCAAGGGGTTCTTAAACAGGCCCTTGAGTAAAATGAGGGATTATATACTTGTGTTAAATAACTAGTTGAAATTTTTTAAATCTCAATACCTCTTCTTAAGATAGTCATATTTCTAACCTATGACCCTTCTTTTCATCCTTGAGGTTTAGTTGTATGTGATGGTTTTGGAAAACCCTTTAAAGGTTAGGCCTGAGTTGATCCCCTGAACTTGGTCATAGCAATTCAAAACTACCCATACTTGAATAGATATTTTTTCTCATAGTTAAATTGACCCTTAATAGTATTATGCAACATTTGGATTTTTTTTTATGCCTTAATATTGGGTATAAGGGTTTAAACTTATAAAATTTCTTGAGTTTGGGAATCATGGCCTACTATGGTGTGAAATGGCCTGATGAGACTATTATACAACATATGTTCTTTAAGAGGTTCTATATGGGATATTAGTGCTCATTTAAGACCACCTATGGGGACTTTAGACACCCCTATTTAAATAATCAACAATGCAAAATATTTAGAGTTACTTAATAAGACACATGAAGGGAAAAAAAAAAAACCTAAGATTTCATGAATACCTTAATGATAAGGAACCTTAAACCTTACTAAAGAGGTCTATGAATGCATTGGGAGGCTAGTTTATGGTTTCTTGGCCTTGAGAGCCATAATGAAGCATGGTCCTTATGAGAGAGGGACTCATCCAAATTAATACAACACCTTTGCATGTTCCATAGTGTTCTAATGATCTTCAATAACCATCACCATGAAACACTCAATTCACTCTTTCCCTGAAGATTAGTTACATAGGCAATCCCATTTGAAGGTAGGATATTGAAGGAGTTGAAGGTCCATTTGATCACTCCACTATGTTAAGGAGGAAAGAAGACCTGAATGATTCTAATAAACCATCATTCAAGCCCAAATCACTACTCATATATATATATATATATATATATATATATATATATATATATATATATATATATATATATATATATATATATATGCATTAAAGGTCCTTCATCATCAAGAAAACATTCCCTACAGCTTGTAACTTGTGACAACCTAGATTTTTCTTTCTCCAATAGGCTCACACATGTGGATTTGGAGTCTAAGGTGAAGTGGTATTACCTTGAAGTCTTGTTGAAGATATACACAATCACCATTTTCTTTAAACATGTTAAAAATCTACTAAAACCATTCCAATATTGATCCTATGTGGAGGTTAAAGACTAGTTTGACTACCTTATGCTCTTAACCATTGTTCATAAATCATGGGTCATCATTTTGTAAACCAATGCTAAGGATCAAAAGGCCATTAGACCCCCTTTAGAAAATATCTTAGGTTACCATCTTCTCTCTCTTGTCTATATTGAGCAAAAACTTGAGAGGCTATCGAAGGTTACCAAAGAGGATAATGGAAAGGAAGAGTTAGTTTTTGACATTTTTTGACTTCAAACTCATGGATTCTCTTAAATTATGTTTGCATTGAATTCCCTCTATAAATACCTAAACTTTTGTGACCATGATCATATTGTATGGATCTATACATGCTTAAAAACACCTATAAAACACCACTTTCCTATATTTTCTCAGGTTTTCATATATTGAAACATTATTGGTGCATAGGAAGAGGGAAATGAGAGGTCAAAATGTATTAAAAATAGGGATTATGGGTGGAGGGAAGGTGAAAATCCATTCTCTCTCATATGTGAGCCCCTTTAGTGGTGAATAAAAGCATTTAACTTATAAAAGGACACCCTTTTGCATATGAAACCATTATATCATGGGAATGTGGTGATAATGGAGACATTTAAAGGCATAATTATGGTTTTGGTGGTGCTTTGGGGGCCAAAATAACATTATTATCTTGATTATACACCCCTTTTGAAGGTAATGTACATAATCTCAAGTGAAAATTCAAATAGAGGTTACCTTAATATCTACTAAAATACCTTAAAACATGTTAAGGACCTAAATAAGGTTACCAAATTATCCTTATAACATTATTAACCTTATTATCTTGCCATACCTTGTAGGCTCTCAACATATTTATATGGATTCATAATAGGCCATGAATTGCAACATTTGAGTCACCATCAATATGAGTGACTTCAAATCATTAAGATCACCTCAAGGCCTGTTATGTACTATTATACATAGATAGCAACAAAATGGAAACTTAACATCATGGAAACTTAAGATCACCTCAAGGCCTATTATGTACTATGCTTTAGAAGTGTGAGAAGATGAACATCACAACACTCCTTGACATAAAATTCACTTAAACTTGGTGCCTTGACTTGATGACAAGTGATCCCCTTTTTAAACTACCTTGACACTTTAAGAGACATAAGAGGGTGACCAAGGTTGAGCTCAAGCACTCATGGGAATAGGTTTACCATTTTATAATCCCAAGGGTATAAATAATTCAACATTAATGGTGAATCTAAAGGCTTGACCTACCTACTAGTTAAGAGGACCCATAATTTCTTGCATAATAGTCATGATTCAAATGAGAGACCTTTCGAACTAAGCCGATACTTCATTACTAATACCTTGTAGACCATAAGGACTAAAAAAGGTATAAAATATGCACAAAAATAAATAAAGGAACACATTAAACACACCTAATGAGAATTAATAAAACACAACCAAATAAGTAACTAAAAATCATGTGCCATATCACTTGGAAGAAGGAGACCTAAACTATTATGTACAAGATAGTTTGTGATTTCTAGTAACAATACTTAAGGAACACCCCATTTATAAATATAGATATTTCCTCACCATTAAACATGGATAATTGGAAGGAATTATTCTCTTTGAAATTGGTAATAATGTATGGTCCACTCTAAAGACCATCAAACTTTGAGTGCTTACCTGGTTTAGCTCAGTCTTCATCCCACTTAAACATAATATCACCTTATTATAATGTCTTTGAAGAATATATCTTTTAAAATGACCTATTTAATTGATATTGATGAGACCACATGGAATTCATATCATCATCTCTTGTCTCTTTTAGCTCCCTCAATTTATTCATCCTTACCTCTATGGCATTACTCTCCATGAGTTCAAGTTGATGTGTAAGTTCTAAGGCTAGTAGTGAAAGTCATATGGGTAGTCTTACCTCTTTTAAATAGATAATAAGGTATGGTTAATGACTAATATCCCTCTTGGGAGTGATATTATCTACCCATAAGGTTTCCTTTAGCTTGGTATACCACTCCCTCTGATTGTCCTCCATAGTCTTCATGATTCTAATTAGATTCTTATTGGTGGAATCTATAATCCCATTGCCATGTGTATAGTAGTTGAAGTAAGTGTTGAGGTATATTTCATGGTTAATATCCCATTCATTCATCCTTTCACTAATGAAATATAGTACATTATTTGATATGATTATGGAAGGGAGCCCAAATCTAGTTACTAGGTTATCATAGAAATCCATAATTGAGTTCTCATTTTCTTCCATAAGTGATACTACCTCCACCAACTTAGTAAATTAGTCCATAATATTCAAGACCCAATTATGTCCTACATTATATGGAGGGTGAATCATAGCTACAAAGTCTAGGCCCCATTGCATGAAGGGTTGCTCCACTTGGATAGGCTTGAGGGATAAAGTAGTTATTCTTTAATTACCTATGAACATAACACATTTTTGGCACCTCCTAACCCAAGCATGGGAGTCCTTTAATAAACTTGGCCAAAATTATCCTGATCTTATGATCCTTGCTACTACATTCTTGGTTTCAAAATTCCCTCCTATAGGCCCATCATTAAACCGGTCTAGGAGCTTATCAACTTGGTCAGTTTCTACACACCTCAAAATTATGCCATGAAGATAATTTTTGAAAATCAATCCATAATTCAAGACATAATGGATTTGTTTTAGTTTATAGTACATTCCTCTTGTCTTATTTAGGTTAATATGACATTCTCCTATTTAAAGGAATCTCACCATGTCTTAAGTTCAGTTGGAAGGAGATGTAGGTGTAGCTGTTTGGTGGTCACTTTGCCTTACTATAACCACTTCTTTGTCCTCTTTCACATCTACTGCCAAGTTTTCACACATTCCCATACCCCTTACCAAATTGGTGACCTTCACTCATATGTCATATTTCATGCATTTGGTCACCCAACCTACTCTCTTTTCACTTGAGTCTTTGTTAAGGCTGAAGTCCTTAATGCTAGGGTGAACCATCATGACATATATTTTGTTTTAGATTAGAGGTAAAAGCAGGTTTTGAAGGGGGCTCGAAACCCTTTAACAGAGAGCAAAATAAGAACAACTAAGCCCATAGGCAACGCCTAAAAAACACTACAGTGAGGTAGCAAAAATAGGATTTGAATGGTCCTGAAACCATAAGAGACACATCCAGTCAAAACCTAGAAACAGAAGTCTGATGGTACAACAAACAAAAGCTAACAAAAGAAGAACAAAGATCAGTACCAGTTTCTTAACCAACAAGAAGGACCAGATTGTTCATCTAGTTCTAGTATCAAGTTCATGGCTTATTTTCCTTTCAAAGCAGTTTCCTGGGTGGTAACCTCTAGCAAAGCTCCTTTTTATGTATCTTTCTTTCTGAAACTTTGCCTTGTCCTTTTGTTGGGACCCTTTAGTGCTTTGGTCTCCTCATTGGCTCATTTACCTATATTAATTGTAGCTGCACAAATGTTGGACGTTACTTCCTCCATTTTCTTTCTGTTATCCTTTATTAGCTCCTGGAGGTTGTTTTCGTAAGCTTTGAGCTTCACAGGGATCTCGCTTAACTGATTTTCCATTTTGTTTACTTTGTTCCAAGCAGCTTTCAGAGAATCTTCCAAAGTTTCCACTTTTTTCTTGAGATCAATGATCTCCCTACACAACCAGGAATCTAATTGGGAAGAAGACTCAACTTTACAGTTAACCCAAGTCATAGGAGTGTGTATTTCAGCATTCTGATTCTTCCCTCTCCAATCCTCAGACTTTTTATTGGGGCTATTCCTAGCTTCTTCAAAGAAGTCTTCTTGACTCTTTTATTCCCGCTCATTGATTCCATCTTGAATTTCCATCTCCATGTTTTGAATATCTTCCTGGACAGAGATTTCCTTTTCATTCTTAGAAGTTGGGTCCTCACCAGGATCTTCCTGGACAGTGTCATCCTCCACCACTTTCTATTTTTCCTCCGTCTCTTCTGTTCTGGTAACAGAATCCTCCTCTGTATTGACTTTATCTTTTTCAATTTCCTTAGAACCTTCATCATCATTACTAGAGTTGGTGTCCCAGCTCTCTGTTCCATCTTCTTCCTCTGGTTTTTCCTCCTCGGGTTCTTCAATTCTCTCCCGACACCTTTCTTCTTCTGCATTCTGTTTATTAGGACTAGGGGTCTTAATTATTCCTCTTCTGCTTACATTTTCATTCTTTTTATTCCCTGGCAACTTATTTTTCCCCTGTTTGGGATACTTAACCAGTGCCCTATTCTTGCAATAGCCTTCAATAAGCAGAATAAGGCATTCATGAAGAATAGGGCGCAAATCCTTTTTCCTATGAGCATAAAGGCTTTGAATCAGGGAGTAGCGAAGATAGAAAGGAAAAGACAAGCTAACCTTATGCCTGAAGTGATTGAGGAAGACAAAATGGAACTTATGCACTCATTTGCTTCTTTTGTCCAGGATGAAGTACTCCCTTATACAGCTTAGGACATCCCTCCAAATCCCTTTAATCTGATCCAGCTCATAAAAATCCCCATTTTTGACCAACTTCTGCTCCTCCTCATCCGTTTTGGGGAACTTACAAAATGCCTCGTTCGAAATGTTGGTCTGCTTTGAAAATTTGATTCCTTCCATTGACAACCCTGTAACCTCAGCAAGAAAATCCTCAGTTAAATTTACAGTTATACCATGCAAGGTGACCCTGTCGTCAGACCAATTTTTGAAGAAGGCCATCGTGATATGCGGTTTAGAGCTGTGGAGTCTTTCCATGTAGCTCATAACAATTCCTTTCTACATAATTCTCTAGACTTGATGTTTCTCTCTCCATTCTATACAGCTCTTGGGCTCTTGTTTATGAGGTTCTCCCTTCCTTTCACGTGCCATACTCATTTTCTTTGAATCTCGATTACTATGGATATTACCCTGGATCCTCCTGCTGTCAAGTTGATTGGGACATCGAATTTGTTTATGGCTTTTTAGGATCCGCTTCTCCCTCTTGAGGGCCTTACTCTTTAATAATTGGGTTCCTTTCCCTGTGCTGCCACTCCTCCTACTCATTAAGATTTTATTACACTCCAATCCTACCTTCTTTCGCATGTGTGGCATCAAGAAGAATGATCGCCCTTAAATCCACGTTCCTTACTAAGGTTTCATTCCACCTTGCTTTTTGCCCTTCCTGGACAGCACAATTAGCAAGCCAATCTGCAACACCATTGGCTTCACGGTAGGTATGGGTGATTTTTATTTCTTCAAATTTATTCAAAAGAGTTTTCATCTCCTTTACCTTATCCTCTATGGACCAAAACACAGTATTCTTATTATTGAGGATATTTATAACATTCAAAGAGTCCCCTTCAAGCCACAATTTGGAATATCTCGAGTCCACAGCTAATTTAAGGGTCTGGAGGGCAGCTGTAGCTTCGACAATGTGGCAGTTAGATATACCAATGGGAATTGCAATAGCATCAATAACCATTCCCACATGGTTTCTCAGAACACCACCACAACTAGCATTTCCCGGGTTCCCTTTTGCTGCACAGTCAAAGTTACCTTTAATCCAATCTTGAGGTGGACTAATCCAAGTCACACCTGATCTGGGGTTATCAGGTTTACCGAGAATAAAATCCTTCCTCAGGGGATTATCCACATTGAGATTAGAGCTTAGATTTTTTTGAGAAGAAAAATTTTCCTTTAGAGCTCTAATGATGTTCTGGCCAACCACCCATCCAAGGAGCTCTTTGTTTTTGAATATTTGGTTATTTCTTTCCTTCCATATTCCCCACCAGATATGGGGAAGGGTAATTTTCCATAAGAAGAGAACTTCAGGATTCTTTGAAGGGCAATTCCAGCATTTGAGAGAAAGTTCAACATTTTTTTGATGAATCCATGTAATGCCCCACAGATTGAGAACCTCCTTCCAAACAAGCTGAGTGAAGGAACAATTCACAAACAAATGACATATATTTTGTTATTATACACTATGTGTCTAAATATTTTGAGACCTATCATGAATTTAATCACATGCTTTTACATAAATGTATATCTCTCTTCATAACCCTCAAATTCTTGACTAAATAAGGCTATGGTATGCTCAAGAACCTCACTATTTTGTTGCATAAGCATGTTAGAAATTGTGTCATTGGTTAAAAAGTTATATAAGAAGAAGTCCCTTGAGAAAGAAGGGCTAAGGAGGGCGGATACTTGGTCAATGGTCTATTTTATGTTTCAAATATTCTTTTCCCTTCTTTAGTCCATGAAAAATCCTTATGTTTCATGAGTATTAAGGTTAGAGGCCTTACCAATTTTTTAAACCTAAGGATAAACCTCCTGATAATGTTGATCTTGTCTAAAAAACTTGATAATTGTTTCTTGTGTTTGGGTAGTGATAGATTAAGGATTACACTTATCCTCTTAAGGTCTATTGAAACACCTTATTTTGACATGATGTGACCTAAAATTTTACCCTCATGATCTACAAAATACATTTTTTTAGGATTCAAGGAGACCCCATACTACCTACACCTATAAAATATCAACCTTAGGTGTGTCAAGTGATCTATGGCATCCTTGGAGAAGATTGTGATGCCATCAAATTAGATGAGCACCATAACATTTATGATTCCTTGAAAGGATACATCCATTTTCCTCTAGAAGGTGGCCCCTATAGTGGATATCCCAAAGGGCATCCTATTATAAGCATAAGTACCCCACTTGGTTATGAAGGAAGTCTTGTGTTGGTCTTCTTCCTTCACTAACACTTGATTGTACCCCGAGTATCCATCAAGAAAGTAAAAATGCTATGAACCTGAAACCTTTTGGAGAATCTAACCCATGGATGGCAGGGGGTAGTGATCTCTCAATGACACCTTGTTGAGATCCCTAAAGTCTACATAAAACCTTATCTCCTCATTATTCTTCTCTAAAAGCACAAGCTTAGCCATCCATGAAGATTTTTTGATGGGGAAGATAATTTTAGACTTAATGATCTTGGTCAACTATTTCTTAATGAGGAGTTCAATCTTAGGGTTGACCAATATTTGATTTTGTCTCATAAGCTTAGCACTTACCTCCAAATCTATGGTATTTTAGACCAAAATAAGGTCAAACCCCTTCAAATCATTATACTCCCAAGTAGATAAATCTACAAATTCATGATATAACTCTATGAAGGCTTCCTTCTCCTCCTTTATGTTCACTTTACCTAGTTTGAACAACCTATCCTTAAAGATAGTGACCTTCTCATTGTGATCATCCTTGGTTTATATGCTAACTTTTCATTTCTTTAATTGATCATCTTCATTGAATACATTTTCTAAGGTCACCAATCCCTTAGGTAGCTTGTTGGACAATCTAATCATTGTACTGTTATTATAATCTACCTTACTCTCTTGAGCAAAAATTTTCCTCTTTCTTCAAGAAACATGCTATTTGCTTGTCGTTTTAAAATTCCTACTAGCTAACCTCATTATCAAGGACTGAAGGTCTACATACTACCTTGATTTTAAATTGTTCTTTCATGTTCTTGAGCCCACTTGGAATGTCATACTGTGTTCCTATGGTTACCAATCAATCTACCTATTTATTTCCCTCTCTTGGGTTTGAATGAATGTCAAAGGCCTCAAAGTATTCTAAGATGTCCCAAACCCTATGCTTTTATGCCTTCAAGAGTGGAATCTTGACTTAATTCTACCCTCTCACTTGATGCATTACCGACTCACTATCTCTTATGGCTTGTAGGATCTTAATACCCCTCTTTCTTTCCCATTATAGCCCATGAATGAGGGATTCATACTTTATTATGTTACATGTGTAGCTAAATTAGAACCTCATGGTAGAGAAGTACATTTTCTTGGAAGGAGAGACAAGCATGACACCCACCCCACTTCCATTCTTGCACCTAGATCTATCAAAGAATAAGCTCCACACTCCATCATGGTCTTGGCATGGGTTAATAAGGGCTGGTATGACAAGCTCTTCCTCATGGATATAATATATCCCCAAGCCTAATTCTTCAATGTTCTTATATGGATCATATCCATGGTTATCTACCACCCACTCATCAAGAATCAAGTTTGATATACCTTCAAGTGGTTCAATTGGCTCTTGATCATTGGGGTGTTCATCTTCATATATAATAGTGCAATTAACATTAGACAAATTAGGCATGTAGGGATCTAAATTAACCTAGAGATAGGCTCAAACCTTATAGTGGCCTTTTTTCTATAACTAGTCCTAAAGACCATATAAGACCAGTCAGAAGAGAGATAGCCTCCTATCTTGGTAGTGAAATCCCTATACAAGTATAATGAAAAGTAATGGGGGAGGTCAATTACCAAAACATCTTGGGATATAGTAAAATTAGGAAAAATAACCAATACTATTTTTAGATCCCTAATTACACCAATAGTCTTTGTAGGAGACCCATTTAATTATAAGACCCCTTTAGAATTAGGTTTATACCTTAACCCCAATTTGTTTGCTATAGATTAGGCATGATAGATGTACTAGTCCCACTATATATCATAAATTTGTGTACTAGGGAGTCTCTTATGATGAAAAAAGATAGAAATGAGGGGGATTGTTTACCTTACGTGGTTGAGACTCATTAAGATGATTGGTGTTGACTACGATTGCACCTAATTTTTCTACCTGCTTATCCAAGATATGAAATTTGGATAGCTCTTTTTGGAGGATATTTTATTGTCATAGAATGAGAAAGGTGTCCCACATAGGTATGGTGACATGGGCCTTTTTCATCTGGTCTATAATACTGATGTGATATCTAGTAGCCTTTTATTTCAACTTAGGAGCAGTAGTACCACTTTGAGCATGGGTGAATTGGGCTATGAATGGACCTTTATCATTTTTCACTTTCCCATCTTGAAATTTTTGAGTTGGTAGAGTCTTAAGAGATATATTTTATCTAGTAGTCTCTTGATATGGTTGAGATGATGGAGGGGTTATTCTTCTAACTTATAAAGAATCACTCATTTCTCTCTTTTAGCCCTTGTATGAGCTGCAACAGGATTGTCCACCTTGGCTACACTCATAAGCTTATTGGATGAACATTGTTTAAAAGAATGTTCTCTTTCTTGGAAGTTGAAAAAACTAGTCTCTGATGGTACTTTGATCCCACTCATTCCTTGTTGGTTTGACATTTTAGATTGAGTCATGAAGGGATTCTCTCCATGTTGCATAGAAGGACCTATTTTATGTTGTGTGGGAGGATAAAATGATTATGATACATAAAGGAGGATTGATAAGCATCTCCACTTGGATTGATTAACATCTCATGTGACTACCCCCATTATGTAGACTATTGACCTTCTTGAGCAAATTTGTTTTGAGTTGGAACTAGTGCTCTAGAAGTGCTAGTAAAATTGAGATTAAAGCTATTATAAGGTCTTGCTTGAGTTATATTCCATTGGCCTTATGGATTATGATGATATGAAGGCTTATTGAACTGATAGGGCTAATAGGGTGCTTGGTAAGGTCTATGAGGTGAAATTTTTTGCTCTCTAAGGCCAATATCTTATTGCTTTATGACTTAAGAAGTCCTTCAATCTTACCCAATTTATCTGCCTAATTGACATCTATCTGATCATGATTTGTTATTATTGGTAGGGGAGAAATGGTAGGCATATGAGGTTGTATCTCTAGGAACAAAGGCATGCAGGGTCTTGGGGTAAGCTTTACTACTTGTATTAGGTAGTTTTCTACCCTTATTGCCACTTCATAGGCTTTTGATAGTGTGTTACCTCCCATGGACTATATCATGACTGCCACATCAAAATTGAGGGCTGTCAAATAGTAAAAAAAGTCATAGTTAGGGGTGGGATTGACTACTATTGGGATCCTATCCCAAGTTTTTTGAGACCTGTAATCGAAGTCTACAATAAAATCTTGGGGAACCCTTTTGATTGTGGTCAATTATTCCACTAGAGATAAATGGTCACTTATATCCTCAAAATGTTTACAATGGTGTTCCAAAAACTCATCCCAAGTGTTGATGGAAGCAAATGTTAGATCCCTATACCATTTGAATGCCTTACTTCTCAAATAAGTAGCTAATAATCTCATTGCCACATTTTATTGGGTCACATTGTGAACTAAGCAGAGGTTGGCTATGTGTGTAATGTGTTTAATAGGAGTGGTAGATTTTTATCCTATGAAGAATGAAAGGAAATTAAGTACAGAAGTAGGGATATCATCAAATTGGTTTAGGTTTAAGGGACTACCACCATTCAAGGGCAAAAAATCTTGGTTTTTATGCTTAGCCATTGGAGGACTAGGGTTTGTAGTAATCCTTTGTTCAGTAGGAATAGGAGAACTAGGGGGTGTAATATTAGGATTAGATCTAGGGTACCTCTTTCTCCTAGAAAATTCCAAATATAACTAAACAAACTTAGCTTCCTTACCTTTTGATGAAGACCTTGTGACCAATTATAACATGAAATTAACTGTAAATCTTCCACTATAGTGCTTGAAGATATTTTATATCATCTAATGCTACAAGTGTATGCTCCAAATCAATTGAATCATAGTCCCACTAGGAAAGTTATAAACTATTATCAGTTTGGGTTGTACCCCTTGAGGTAGTGGTGTTTCAAGCCTACCTCATCAGCTAATACAATGGGATCACCTCTAGGTATGGGTGGCCTAGTTGATGAAGTAGACCTCTAGTTTTGGGGATAGATCCCCTAGTTAATTAAATATATCTCAGTTCCTAAGACTACTAAATTGGTGATGAAAATAAATAGAACATGATGCATAAAACAAAACCTAAGCTAAGGGAAGGTGATGCATGAACATGTTCTTTTTTACTATAACTTATATTTCAATAAAAGTTTGTGAATAAAATAAGGAATAATGATTAAAACATGTTTTTCAAGGGGATTTTAAGAATTATTACTTAACATGAATGTTATGGTGGATATATGTAACTTTAAGGTGATGGATGAGATGCCTATTTTAAGGCACTACCAACTAGATTGCACTTCAAACATAGTCACCAACACTTTGACACATCATATGACCTGCATAGAATAGTATCCTAGAAACTAAGGGCAAAGACCTAAAAAGGGGAATAAAACTTCACCACTTCTACAAATAAACAAGCATATAACACACTAAGCTAATAATAAAATATGAAACAATCCTTCTTATTGATTCAAAAGGTTTGCAAGATATAATTTTGAGTAGAGTTTCATCATATCCAACTAAAGGATCCATATAATAGACTTAGAGCCTTAAATTATAGAACACGATCAATAAATATAAGATAATGTGGTGTGGAGAAGGCATGGATATGTCATTAATGACCATAATTCACTCAATGAGTAGTTACAACCACCTCCATAACTCCATTCTTGCATTGCCTTAGTGGTGAGTGGTATTCAATGAGACTTTTGGGTGTTGGATGTTTATTTTTTGCAAAGGTTAACTCCATACATAGTATGAGCATGAAAAATTGATCAACTACCTCATCTCATGACAATTATAAAGGCAAAAATGTTGTCTAATTAGGGCTCCATGAAGCATTTAGTCACCTACCCCTTACTTGGATGCCAATAAGGCCTGGAAAACTGACCCATCCTCCATTATGGATATGGAAATTTTTTGATCACCTTCATGAGGTATTTTCATGGGTGTTCATGACCTTAATTTACTCCCTTATAATCCCTCTATGCCAATACTCATCTTTTCTTGTTGACTAAATAGGCCTATTAGGTATTTAGGCCTAGTCACTTAGTGATAGCTACTTAGATTATCATGATGATCACATAGAACCTTTAAAGATGGATGAATGAGAATGTTCAAATTCTATAAAAACATATTATACCATGACTTATGCCTTTCAAGTAGTATACACCTAAAACTCTTGCTCTTTTAGGTGATTAGGTCACCTCTCACTAGCATTTCTAGACTAACTCTTTAGCTTAGACTTGTAAAAGCATCTCCAAGAGGGTTGGAGAGTATTTTATGATCTAAAAATTTGGAAAACATGTCACACCACCATATTAAATTGTATATAGTTCTTCATATAAATACGTACCTTTAATTCACTACTAAATCTTTCTAAAATAGTGCTTTTAATGGATTTGTACAATTATACATAAAGAACAATACCATTAATAGTACCTATTAAGAGTACAATATTAATTTGAGGTGTCTCTCAAGCCATTTAAATTATTTTAATTCCAATTCCTCAATATTTCCTCCATTGTGTCTCTATCAGGGTTTTAGAGAGGTTTAGAGGGGTTTGAACTCTTAACGATGGTTCATAAAGGTTAGGCCTTCAAATTATGAAATAATTCCACTAAATTATAGTGGAAAAGGCCCCTCAACCTTATCTACATGCTAAATATTCCATGTAGATCCTTCGTATAGTTTTGAGCACTAGAAGGTGCTCCTCGAGTCACTGTCTTACCCTTTTTGCACTCTCAAGTTAGTTTTAGGCCAAAATTGCAAATATTGAGATCCCCTATGCATATTAACACCTATTTAACATATAATAATCCTTGAAGTGTAATTATATGATGGTTTAAGGTCACACTCAACCCTGATTATCCTATACACTTAGTCTTTAAGTAGTCATGCCTTGAGAAGGGTGTTAGGCCAATAGGGCTAATATCAGGGTTCTTATATTTATCCCTTTAAACTAGAATTATGATGGAATTTAGCCACTATTAAGGGTATTAAATCCATATCTTATATACTTTACATCATGTTTTGGCTTGGTTAAGCCACTTGTTTTTTCTACATATGCACACAATCCTCTAACTAGGCACTTAGGCATGTCTACAGGTGACCATTAGAAATGGAGACCCCTATAGGTGATTATTTTTTTGTATTATCAACCCATTAGTGTCATTTACCCTTCATACCTATATAAAACATGTATACTTTCTTTAATTATTTGAATATAGGCCTAGGGAGATCCTTTTAAAGCTTGATTCATATAACATACAGTCTATATGTACCAATTAGTGGACCATTTGCATGCTTATAGGACCTGAGGAGATTTTCAAGACCATTTATAGGGTTAACTACCTCATTTTAAAGATTTTAAGGTATTAATTACTTCATTGGGTCCTTATCAATGTTCATGAAGGATTTTAGTGGCCTACCATCTTAATTATGGTTCATAGATTATAGGCCTCAAATCCAAAACTTATTACCATGGATGTTGATACCATAGACCACTTTAATACTCATAAATATCTCCTAATCCCATGCAACTTGTACAGTGAGTACTAAGTGAAATTTGGTAGCCTTCAATCCTTTATCAAGCATTTTAGGTGGGTTATGAGTGTTAAAGATTGTTCATAGAGTTTGGATCTTAAATGTAACTCTTTTCTCCGTAGATAATATGTGCATAGGGGTGCTCGATTCCCCTTAAGATTACTAGGCCCTAATCATATTTTCATGTAAGATATGAGTGTTGTAGTTGGTAGATCTAACTAGTAGACAAGGGTAGTAGAGCTCGAGAGGGATAATAAGACTAAAATAACCACTTCCTTACTTTTCCTTACCTATAACACCTTCTTCAAGGCCTATATCATCATCATACACCCCTTTATTACCCTAGTCCCACCATGGGGGTTTGAGTCTCTCATCAAGATGAATATTGGGTCTTAAGGGTTCAATGAGGGCCTTAATACTTATACACTTAGATTGAGGTTCAAGATCTTGAGTCATCTATAGGTGTACTGGTAGATTAAATGTTATGATAACACCCTTTCCAATATTTTTCACCCTTTTGCATTGCATCTAGCTACCTAGACTCCCATCTCTTCCCCTTTCTCTTGTAGGTTTGCCCTAAGCATCATTACCCAACTTGAGTGTTTGAGTCAATTTTTCTACTAGAGGATTGAGTGTTCTTTTCTCTCCTTCTACATTGATGATGGAGTTATACTCTCATGTGACATGGTCTCATGGTCTAGTAACATATTTTGACTTGGAATTCTTTCAACCCTATTTTTAAAACTCATTTATGCAGTCATGCACACATGCTTATGTGTCATTGGTGTTCAACCCAAACCAAGTAGCTCTCAATCTTGATCATACCATTATGCATACTAAGGAAGATGAATTCCATCAAAATGGGGTCGATTTGAGTATTTGTTTCCATTGTTATTTTCATTAGTTATACATCCTAATTAGTTAGGGAGACTTAGCTCATTGTACCTACTTGAGTCAATTTATTCCACTTATCCCTTCAAGTTTCCTTTGCCTCTCAACAACATGATCCATATGCTTTGCCTCCCTACTTGAGATCTATCTATTTCATGTGCTTATAGTATCCCATATTCAATGTTGGAGACATGATTCCTTTAATCTTGTAGGTAGTGGTCTAAGTGTGTTGATTGTCAATGGGTTCTTAAACAGGACCCTACACAAAATGAGGTCTTCTATACTTGTGTTTGAGACATAGTTGTCCTTTATTGAATCTAAATACCTCTAATTAATATAGTCATAATCATAACATATGACCCTTATTTTCATCCTTGAGGTTCAGATATATATGATGGTTTTGGAAAACCATTTGGAGGTTGGGCCTGATTTGATCTCCTAAACTTGGTCATAATTTGTCAATAGTATCCATACTTAAATAAACCCTTTTTCTCATAGTTCCATTGACACTTGATAATATTATGTAGTATTTGGCTTTGTTTTCATTCCTTAATCTTGGGTATAAGGGTTTAAACCTGTAGGTGATGGTCATAGAGTCTTACAAAGTTCCTGAGTTTGGAAATCATGACCTACTATAGGGTGAAATGTCCTGATGAGATTATTATACAACAAATGCTTTTTGATAGGTTTCATATGGAATGTTAAGCATAGAATATACTAAGAGGGGGGGTGAATCAGTATAATATATATCTTATAAAAAATTTCCTTAATCTAATTCCACTTAATCAAACATTTAAGATATGCAATAAAACTAAAACAACAAACACCACACAAGAGAGAGACACTAGATATAACATGGAAACCCAATATGGGGAAAACCACGGAGAACAATCTCAAGTATATGAATGAGCACCAACCCAAATAATATTCATAAGCACCAACTTGCAAGAGCTCTAACCCCTTTGCTGAGCACCAACCTAGTAACTATTCGTGAGCACCAACCCACAAGAGTACCAACCCTTAGGAGCACCAACCCCTTTGCCGAGCACCAACCCATAGGAGCACCAACCCCTTTGTGTAAACCACACAACTATCTTTCAATGTTGTTATCTCAATAAATGATAGTTCATTACAACATCTCTTTCCTCTCTCTCACCTTTGCTCTTCTAAGCTAGATATAACAAATACAAATCATATTCATCTTTCACAAATGCTCTTCTAAGCTAGATAATACAATATCAAATCAACCTCTCTTTTTCATATTACAAATGGCTTCTCAAGCCTTTATTTATAGCTTTCCAAATGACCTTTGGCCTTCCCCTTTTATGACCCTTCAATCCTCATGGTAAATGGTGACAAACTTGTATGACCCTTCATATCCTTGCCTTTGAAAATTCATGTGGTGACCCTTCATGAGCAAAAACGTCCTTCCCTCTTTTATCTTTACTTTGGTGACTTTTCATATTCCTCAAAGTGTCCCTTCATGAGAAATTGCACCCTTCCTCTTTTGTCTTCACTTGGTGACTCTTGAAATTCCCCAAGATGACTCTTCATGGGAAAATGCGTCCCATCCTTCTTTTGTCTTTACCCCATGGCTCTTTGACTTCTCCATGGGCCCTTATTTTGTCTCATATGCAACCAAAAATATATTTGTTAATATTAAATAAATATTAACTCACATTAGCCAAGATATATTTATTACAAACAACATTAAATGCAATGGGGCCTTTATCACCAATTATTCTATACCTATGACATCAATGAAAATATTTCCAACAATCTCATCCTTTGTCATTGATGGCAACCTCAATCTTAAAACTACCACATCCTGTCACCTACACATGTTGTTATCTAAAAACATACAGTAACCCCACCTTACTGTAGCAACCTGTACCTATTCCCTGTACCTATTTTTTGCACTTGTACCTATACCTATTATTCTTCCCCTTTGACATCAATGGAAAAGGGCCTACCTGGAGCTAACACTTATCTCCCCCTCAACTGATGTTGAACCTCAATGGCAAGAAGTAAAGGGAATTGTTTCTATTCAAATTTTGCTTTTACGATTCAAGAAATTAAGAAACTAAAGAAAGAATGGTCAAGGCTTGATGTGTACCTGGATATAGTCTGCGCACCGTAATCCAGATGCTGTGAGTACTCCTCTTTGGCTGTGGAGGAATGACACCTGCAAAGAAAAGAAGCTTGGACAAAAGAAGGCATTAAATGGACAGATGGTGGGTTGCCAAGCAAAAGCCTGTTCCCAAAAGTATGAAAACTTCCTTAAGGGAGGTTAACCCACTATTTTGATAAAGATAAAGTCTGATAAAAGACAGAATGTTAAAAAAAGACTGAAATGATAATAAACTAAAAAGAAACAAAAGCAAAAGCTTACCTGAATGATGCTGTCGAACTGATCACAGTCACCGAGGTTGAGGGTGTTGTCGGCATCGGTTGTCTGAGCCTACCGACGTCAGTTAGTATGCCGACGTCAGTTGTGGTAATGACTGACGTCAGTCAGGGCAGTAGTCTGTAGACAGGTCTGGTCGAGTTTCTTGGTCTATGGACGGGTCTGTGGACGAGTTTGTGGTCTGTTTGATTGGTCTGAGACAAAGTTTTGGGTTCAAGTGAATGGTCTAGGGTCTGGGTCTAAAAGTCTGGTTGAATGGGTAGAGTATATGGTCCTTCTGACAGAGGGATCAAACAGAAGACAGGGATAGTAGAGAGACAGGGTTTGAGACTAGTCTAGTTTGGTCAGAGTTTGGTCTGGGGGATAGGAGTGTTGAATCTAGTTTAGAAATAAATGACTAGAAAAAACAAATGAAAACACAGAAGAAAACTTACTTGTGGTGTGCTGAAGAAAGCATTGTAGACTGGTGTACCTATTATTGGTGTTGCTGGTGATGAAAGTCCCGTCACTGGTGGAGTTGCTAAAGCTAGAATACTTGTTGTTACACTTGAGGGAAAGAATGAGAGGCTTGGTTTGAAGATTGGCAGAGTGGTAGGGTCCAAGAATAAATTGATGATCAAAGTGCAAGATACCAGAATCGGGTTATGCGAGAGGAGATGAAGAGAGCCCAGAGAAGAGAGGAATAACGGATGAGAAAACCCATTATGAAAGGTGCTGGCACCGGCAATATCACCGACGTCGATCGACAGTTGACCGACATCAGTGGCTAAAAGGTTGGAGAAAGGCTAAAAATAGCCTTTCATCCATTTTCCAACCACTGGGTGCCGATTTCACAAAAGGTGGATGAGAAGGAGAGTGAGGGTGAACGCTGCAAAAGTCGTGATTACGCGCATACCACTTCACGGGACAGGTAGGTCAAATGGTCACAGGTCAAAAGTTGAGGAGTGCCAAAATTAAAAGAACCAGGCCCTAGCATTAGTCATAGCTGATCGAGTTATTCAATCTAAGTTGTAGCTCCAAATGGTCGTCGTGTTTCAGGTATCTTAGGCTTAGGAAGTGTTCTCGAAAATAGAAAAAAAGTCACAAGTAGTGCAGATCAACCAGCTTGTGATCCTATACTTGTGAGGGTCCAAAAATAAGGGCTGCAAACAATTTTGCTATCTATTCGTGAGGTAGCATGCGTGCAAACAAAACCAAGACAGAGTTGTCTCAAAAGTGGTCAGGGTCTAAAGAGATATGCATGATCTCCATGGTCGCTGGTCGAGTTGAGATATAAGTGATCTCAAATGGGCCCCATGAGGAGTCAGATGGGTAGGGCTAGTTGATTGGGGCATGATTTTGGTCATGATAAAGATATATCATTTCCCATATGTCTAAGGGTACATGCTTGAAATGATAAGGAGAAGATGATGCTACAGTTTTTTCCCAAATGGTATAAGCTGTAACATTGGTCGGGGTTTTTCATCCCTAGCAACTACCCATATTCATGATGGATGTTTGCTAAGAATGAATTGAGGTCTATTTATGCTTCAGCAAGTATTGATTTATGCTTGACATAAATTGTGTGGTTGATAGTTTCCATGTGTATTGTTGTCCATGGAAACTAGAATGATTAGGCTTATGTGAATGGTTTAAAAAGAGTCGGTTTAAGTCGTTTTGACAAATGATGGGGTTGAATGTGACCAAAGTATAGGCAAAAAGTAAAAGGCATAAGTGCCCTTTTATTGACAAGGACCAAAAAGACAACATAGACAGGGGTTGTTAGAACGAAGAGCCCCAGTTATGCGTTGCATCATTGACCATAGTTATGTTAGAGAGGTAATCGAATCCCTTTTGACATTAAAGTGAGCTCGAAGTCCCTTAAGTAGGTGATATGATAGGATTGATATGAGATGGAAGGGGGAACCCTTTTTGGCAAGAACAACTTTGCCCCTTGTATAGGTGACCCCGAGAATGACTATAGACAAGTCCATGACTCTAAAGTTTTGTCAGTCAGTTTTTTTTGTTTTTTTTTTGAAGGCAGACTGATCAATGCGAGAAGCCTGCGATGGGATATTGTCTTGCTTTGTGGTCATGTCGTGAAGCTGATCGATGTGGGAAGCTTTGAAGATAATGCTGTGTATTTAGCAAAATTTATGCATAGCCATCCTTTGAGGGAGTGGTCTATATTCTGCTTGTTATGTTTGATATGGCGTTGGCCTAGCTGTCCTTCAAGGGAGCAGTCTAGTAAATACAACAATGATGATGCAGTTGTCCTTCGAGGGAGCAGTCTACATTTATAGTTTTATGGCCTTGGAATATGCATCTCATTTTTTTATATATTTGATTGATTTTGCTGACTGGACTTTAGGTCATGGACTTGACTATAGAGATTTAGAGGGTTTCCCTTTTATTAGGATGAAGTGTTCATGCTTGCCAAAAGGGTTAGGATTGAGGGTTGAAGGGAATAAGAATGACGGTGACAGGGAGTGCTCAAGGGATCGAGCTTAAGTTAAATGTCAAATGAATATTTATTGGACTAACAGTAGACTGGTCAAAGAGACAAGACATAAAAGGGGCTCAGGTTCTGACCAAGTCCTGACCCATGATGGTGTTAAGGTCCGAGTCAATTGGGAGCAAACCTACCCCATTTGCTTCGTTCCAAATTGGTCACAATGATTAATGACGGTTTGAAGAAGTGATAGGTGTTTGGTTGGTTGATGTTTGATAATTAAAGTTTGGTCGAGGTTTGGTTGATGCTGGTCGGGGTCATGATTAAAAAGGTTGGTTGATGATTGGACTATGTGTGGTCGAGGTTTAGTTGAGGTCATGGTCGATGTCATGGTCGAAGGCTTGGTTGAATGTTTGGTCGAGGTCAAGATAAGGTTAGATTCCCCTAGTCGCTTAGGGAGAATGTTGGATAAATTGGTCAAGGTCAGTTGAGGCTTGGTGGCTAAATTGACAGTGTTGATTTCAAATAATTGGGTTAAAGGTAGCGAAGGGACCATAATTGGGCGTGGAGATCCCGATTTAGGTGACGAGGTTGGAGAAGCATGGATTGGTGTCGATGATTTGTTAAAGGGGTGGTCAAGAGGGTTCTTGATTAGAAGGGAATCCTTTCTCTATTGTTGATGAATGACAGCTTTGAGAGCGCAACAACGCTCAGTGTCATGTCCCCGTGTGTGATGATAATGATAGAATTTAGAGTTGTCAAACCAAGATGGCCTTGATCTGAGAGTTGATGAGTGGGGTGGTGTTGAAGGTTTGCTGATAATGTGGTCGAGAAGAAGGGTGTCATTTCCTAGATATTGGCAAACGACAACCTTGAGGGCACAACAATGCTCAGTGTCGTGTCCAAGCATGCGATGATATGCACAAATGCAAGTGTCATTGAACCAGGGCAGTTTTGGTCTGAGAGATTGATATGGTTTAAGAGGCGGGAGATTGATATGAGAGGACTGTAACAATTATCGTAACAGCAAAGCATAAGAACCTGCTAATGGGTCTGGATGTTTTGTCACAGTGGGTATTGATGACTTTGGTTTGGGATGCGTAAGAGGCATAGGTCGATGGTGTGGAAGAGATATATGTCTGAAGGGTTGAGGGAGTAATGGAGGCAACTTGCCTCTGTGAAGTATGGGAGTAGGAAGAACCCTTATTAAAGTGGATGGATGTGGGCCCAAGATTGAAGGTAATGAAGAAGGTGGGGGAGGAGTCCTCCAGTGTGGTCTAGTGGTCTTCTTTGATATGGTTTGAGGGCCATTATTTCGAAAGGTGAGGTTAGATGTGGGATGAACACCAAGAGGTTCAATCGCCTTCAGTAAGGTGGGTGCTTGTGCAGGTTTGGACTTAGATGTGGACGGAGGTGATTGAGATGTAACAATCTCAGGCAAAAGGCAAGAAGAAATCGTGACTGGGTCGTCTTCGGTCAAAATGGGTGGAGAGACTGGGTCTTCTCTTGGTTGAGAAGAAATAGGAGAGTGCAGTTCCTCAAGAGGGCAGGAGGCAGGGATGATCGTGCCTTCTACTTGTGCTTGAGGAGTAGGCAAGGTAAGGTCTTCGAATGAAGGTAAGGCTAAAGGTGTAGGCATGGTCGAGGTATCCTCTAATATGAGAAAGGTAGATGGAGGATTAATAGGAGAAGAAAGTTCTTCATCCTGTGAGGGAGGAGGTTGGTCAAGGACAAGAGGCAAAATAGTGTTGATTGTGTGAATATTATGGTCATGAAAGTCATTAGTCGTGGTTTGGATGTTGTTTTGAGTAGGTGGATGGTTTGGAAATGGTTGTTTGAAGATGTCGATGTTTTAATTTGGCGGGGCGTTTGGGTTATCTAAAATAAGATCCCCCTTGTCGATCATGTCTTGGATGATGTTTTTGAAGGTTTGGCAATTGTCGATGTCATGGCCGTGGACGCGATGAAAGTGACAGAAGTCGACCTACCTATACCATGTAGGGAGGGCTTTTGAAGGGTCGAATTGAGGTGGTTGGATTGGAGGGAGATTGAGGACCCCCTGCTTGAGTAGTTTTTCCAAAACGAAAGCGTATGGTTCTCCAAGTGGAGTGTATGAACGCTGGATGTACCGTTGTTGGAATTATTTGGTGATGCTTGGAGATGTAGAAGGTTGAGAGTAATTAGTTGTCGTTGAAGATGGTGATCTAATGACCACAGTGTTGGCCACTCCTTTGAGTTTGGAGTTGGCAAAAGAAGAAGGTCTGGAAGAAGAATGGTCATTGGTTTTTGCGTTGGTATTACGCAATTTGACCTTATCCTCTTCAATGGCACGGAGTTCAAGCTTTCGAGCCATGGTGAAAGCTTCGTCAAAAGTGTAGAATGTCTGAATCTGCAAGGTAGAAGAGATGTACCTGGCACATGCTCGAGAAAAGAGCTCAATGAGCTCGGGTTGAGGCAAGGGGAAGGAGAGCTGGTTAATCAAGCCTCTCCAACGGGCGACAAAATTGACTATTGATTCATCGTCAAACTGCCTGATGGAGTAAAGGTCTGTGATTGAGACTTGTTTGGTGATGTTGATAGAAAAATGGTCGAGAAATAATTGGGCAAGTTGAATGAATGAAAAGATAGAATGTCTGGCAAGAGAGATATACCAGTCAAGGGCAAAGCCAGAAAGGGACATAGGGAATGTGCGTAAAAGTAACGCATCATCGTGGGCAATAAGATAGCAGGCATGTCTGAATGCCCGTAGATGTTGTTGTAGGTCTTCCTTACTCTGAAAGTGAGTAAATTTAGGAAGCTCCCGTTGGTTGGGATATGGTCAGATAGGGACAGAAGGATGAATGGGCTCGTTACAAATTTGCTCATATGAGAGAGCATTGCATGAGCCAGAGATAGAGGTCTCAAGATTGGACATTTTATCCATCAGCATTTTAATAACATCTACTGATGGATTGGCAGATGGAGTGCCCCCTAGGTTGTAGGGTGCTTGAAAGAGGCTAGAGGAGGTATACGACGTAGTCGGTTGTACCAGTAAGGGGGCAACGTACAGATGACTAGTCATAGGGACATAAGTGGAGGCCAAAAGTGGTTGAGTTATGAAGGTCAAGGGTATAAGTTGACTAGATACTGCCAAGGGTGGTTGCGTGATAGCACTGGTAGAAGGATAGGTTGGCACTCCTACATTCATGGGTGCAAGAGTGCGAGGGGTCGAGACAACCAAGTTTTGGTATGATGTAGAACTTGGTTGAATTGCGTGTGGTTGAGGGGGTAATGGAACCCCGATGGAGGTTGGTCTAAAAATGGATGGGGAGGCCAAACTTTGCGTATTGGCCATGGTCAGGTAAATGGTTGAGGTAAAAGGCTGGGTAGCGGACGGTGTTAATGTCATCACTGCTTCACCCGAAAGGTCTCGCATTGGGTCTCTTGCGAGATAGTTTTGGAAGGCTGTGATGTTGAGGTCCAAGAATCTTTCGAAATCTTGGTCCCCTTCAGAGATGATGGGAGTCTGAGTCAGGGTCGGTCCTATAGGAGTTCTTTCAGTCTCCGAGTGGAACTCCATGATAGGATTGGTTAGGGACGAGAGAACGTGGTTAAGAAGAGGGTCAGGTTCTAGAAACTGTGTGTTTTCAGTTTCAGAAACTCAGAATAGATGTTTTGGTAGAAAAAGGGGTTGGGTTTTAAGTTGTTTTGAAGAAAAAAAGAAAATAGACAGAGATCGACGTCGGTATAAAAATTGATGTCGGCGAAGAAGACTGCCGATGTCGGTCAGATGATCGATGCCAGTATAGAAAAGTTGCCGACGTCGGTTACAGGACCGATGTCGATTACTGTGTTTTCCAGAAACTCAGAAAAAAAGCTTTTGGAAATGAAGAAGACGTCCTTACCAGCTCAAAAAAGATAGATAAAAATAGAAAATATGATGATGATAGACAGAGCCTAGCGTTAAATCCCTAGAAACAATTTTATTAAGATCATGTCGCTTATGCCTTAATGTGATGTTTGAGGAAGTTGGCTATAAGAAGGGTCCTAGAATAGGTAATCTAAAGATGGTTTTAGGTATGTTAAAGCACTCAAAAGTCTGTATTAGCTTCCGTACAGGGCTGGTGCTAAGGAGCAAGCTCCCCTCACTTCACGATTCCAGTGGTTAGCTGGTTTTGCTTAGCCAAAATATACTTTCACTATAGTTTAGACTCTGCCAGAGAACAAAGTTGGCTTTCCCCTTGGTGGTGGAATCCAAGTAGGATTGCCGGGTTGGGTAAGGTATCCGCTGGGTGATGAAATCCTAGTCGGGCCTTGTTTAAAGTGAGTTTTATGTTTTATTGAATGCACGTGGTCTGGTAGTGTAACATCAAGTGATCTATGATTTATTCAATATGTGTTTTACTAATTACTAAGTGTGGACTAGAAAGATGCAAGAAAGCAAGAAATGGAATGCAGTAAGTTTTAAATCCCCAAATTGAAATGTTAAATTGGAATGAAGACAAGTTGGAGAAAGGGTTGAAGAAAATGATTTTCTTACTAGACTAGAAATGCAAGAAAAAGAAAGAAAAAGTTCTTTTTATTTCCTGCTTATGATTTTTTTAGAAAAGAAGAAAGAGGTGAAGGTTAAGAAGCCTAATGCAACTAAATGAACAAAGAAGAAAGGGAACCCAAGGAAGGCCCTAAAGGGGTCCCACCGGGCGTGCCAGAATGTTTCTATTCAAATTTTGCTTTTACGATTCAAAAAATTAAGAAACTAAAGAAAGAATGGTCAAGGCTTGATGTATACCTGGATATAGTCTGCGCATTGTAATCCAGATGCTATGAGTACTCCTCTTTGGCTATGGAGGAATGACACCTGCAAAGAAAAGAAGCTTGGACAAAAGAAGGCGTTAAATGGATAGATGGTGGGTTGCCAAGCAAAATCCTGTTCCCAGAAGTATGAAAACTTTCTTAAGGGAGGTCAACCCACTATTTTGATAAAGATAAAGTCTGATAAAAGATAGAATGTTAAAAAAAAGACTAAAATGATAATAAACTAAAAAGAAACGGAAGCAAAAGCTTACCTGAATGATGCTGTCGAAATGATCACAGTCGCTGAGGTCAGGGGTGTTGCCGGCATCAGTTGTCTGGGCCTACCGATGTCGGTTAGTAGGCCAACGTCAGTTGTGGTAATGATCGATGTCGGTTGGGGCAGTAGTCTGTAGACGGGTCTGGTTAATTTTCTTGGTCTGTGGACGGGTCTGTGGACGAGTCTGTGGTCTGTTTGATTGGTCTGAGACAAAGTTTTGGGTTCAGGTGAATGGTCTAGGGTCTGGGTCTAAAAGTCTGGTTGAATGGGTAGAGTATATGGTCCTTTCGACAGAGGGATCAAACAGAAGACAGGGATAGTAGAGAGACAGTGTTCGGGACTGGTCTAGTTTGGTCAGAGTTTGATCTGGGGGATAGGAGTGCTGAATCTAGTTTAGAAACAAATGACTAGAAAAAACAAATGAAAACACAGAAGAAAACTTACCTGTGGTATGCTGAAGAAAGCATTGCAGACTGGTGTACCTATTGTTGGTGTTGCTGGTGATGAAAGTCCCATTGTTGGTGGAGTTACTGAAGCCAGAATACCTATTGTTACACCTGAGGGAAAGAATGAGAGGCTTGGTTTGAAGATTGGCAGAGTGGTAGGGTCCAAGAATGAATTGATGATCAAAGTGCAAGATACCAGAGTTGGGTTATGCGAGAGGAGATGAAGAGAGCCCAGAGAAGAGAGGGATAACGGATGAGAAAACTCGTTATGAAAGGTGCCAGTGCCGGTAATATCGCCGACGTCGGTCGACAATTGACCAATGTCGGTGGCTAAAAGGCTGGAGAAAGGCTAAAAATAGCCTTTCATCCATTTTCCAACCGCCGGGTCAGCGAGTTCGAGGGAGAAATGGTCGAAGGGGATTAAATGGACGAGGGGAGAAGTTGGAATGGGAGTCTAGGTGTTAAATATGGCCATGTGGGGAATGAAGGGAATCCAAGGAGGGTATCCTAGGGTGGTGAGGTGGCAAGGGAGAGAGGGAAAAGGGATTTTATTAATTTAAAATAGGATATTTATTTCAAATTAATAAAATATGGGTGAGGAGTGGTTAAGTGGATGAAGGGGACCAAGGGGGGAGAAAGGACCAAGGGGTAGACACGATTTCGGTGTTTACAGGAATTACTCCCAACTTCTCTTGTAGATACTCAAATGTGTCTTTTGGTAGTGCCTTTATGAAAATATCTGCAATCTACTCTATAGTACTAATATATTCCATCTTAACCTGTTAATCTACAACCTGCTCTCTCAAGAAGTGATATCTAATGGGAATATGTTTTGTTCTTGAATGCATTACTAGATTTTTTGAAATATTTATAGCACTTGTGTTATCACAAAAAATAGAAATAGGTTCAACATATTTTACCTTGATATCTTTCAAAGTTTGCTTTATCCAAAGCACTTGAGTATAACACAATACTACTGCAATATATTTTGCTTCAGCTGTAGAAAGTGATACTAAGTTTTGCTTCTTACTTAGCCATGATACTAAGCTATCACCAAGGAAGAAAGCTCCTCCACTTGTACTCTTTCTGTCACCTAAGCACCTTGCCCAATTTGAATCTGTATAAGCAACTAAAGTGAAATCTTTACCTGTGGAGTACCATAATCCATAATCTAATGTCCCCTTGATATATCCAAATATTCTTTTCACCAACTGAACATGACTATCTCTTGGAGATGACTGTTATCTTGCAACCATACCTACTGCATGCATGATGTCTGGTCTCAATGCTGTGAAATATAAAAGACTACCAATCATATATTTATACAAAGATTGATCTGTAATAGGTGAAATTTCATCCTTACTCACCTTATTTCCTGTACACATAGGTGTGCCAATTGGTGCACAATCCTCAAAACCAAACTTCTTCAACATTTCCTTGGCATATTTACTTTGAGAAATGAAAATTCCTTTATTTGATTGAAATATTTGCAACCCTAAGAAAAATAATAATTCTCCAAGCATAGACATCTCAAATTCTTTTTGCATTCTATCAAACAATTCTTTTGTCATCTTTTCAATATTTCTTCCAAAAATGATATCATCAACATATACTACAACAATCAATTGAAGCTCACCTTCTATTTTGATGTAAAGATTACTATCAACAAATCCTCTCTTGAATCCTTGATCTTACAGGAACTTATCATGTCTTGCATACCAAGCTCTATGAGCTTGTTTTAATCCATATAATGCTTTCTTCAATCTGCATACATGGTTACTAATATTCGAGAGAATAAACCCCTCAGGCTGCTCAATGTAGACCTCTTCTTCAAGATTCCCATTTAGCAAGGCAGATTTGACATCCATCTGAAACACTTTGAATTTTTTAAATACTGCATATGCAATAAACATTTTAATAGCCTCTAACCTTGCCACTAGTGCAAAAGTTTCTTCAAAATCTATTTCCTCAATCTGAGCATATCCTTTACATTCTAATCTTGCTTTATTTCTGGTCACTTCTCCATTTTCATTCAACTTATTTCTATAAACCCATTTTGTTCCTATCACATTGTGATCTTTTGGTCAAGGCACTAATTCCCAAGTATCATTCTTTTCTATTTGATCTAATTCTTCATCCATAGCCTTAACCTAATGCTCATCATGTCTAGCTTCTGAAAAAATTCTAGGCCAAATTTTATATAACAAAGAGAAATTAACTTGTTCAGATTCACTTACCATCATTCTTCTAGTGCAAATTCCTTCTTTTATATCCCTAATGATGTCACTTTCATTATGATTTTTTTGAATGTATTTGGATGGAGTCTTGGTGCCCTTTTTCTCCTTCTCCTTTTCCTCATCTTCATCTAATTATTCAAAGCCTTCCTCTTCAATGATTTCAGGAATGTCTACTAGATGACTGATTCTCTATGTTCCATCTTCTTTTATTCTGACATTTGCACTTTCAACAATTTTCTTGGTTCTTTTGTTATAACATTTATAAGCTTTAATTTTGCAAGAATAACTAAGAAATATACCTTCATCTGCTCTAGATTCAAAATTACCAAGTTTTTCATCGGTTCTCTTTATGAAGCATTTGCTATCGAAAACTCTGAAATAATCATCTGTTGTTGGTTTATCTTTCCATAGATCATAAGGAGTCTTGTCATTGTTGACTCTTAATAAAGCTCTATTTTGAATATGCACTACTGTACCAACCACCTCTCTCCAATATTTATTTGCTATCTTGGATTAATTTAGCATTTTCCTCACCATCTCCTGAACTATTCTATTTTTCTGTTCAACTACTCCATTTTGTTGTGGAATTCTAGTTGTTGAATACAATATCTTTATTCCATGATCTTCACAAAACTCAATAAATTGATCTTACATGAATTCTCCTCCTCGATCTAATCTTAGACACTTAATCTTTAGATTAGTTTCATTTTAAACTAATGCTTTGAATGCTTTGAATTGTCTAAAAGCTTTTGAGTTTTTCTTTTAAAACATTATCCAAGTCATACGTGAAAAATCATTAATAAACAACATGAAATATTTATCACCTTGAGTAATTTGAGTCTTCATAGGTCCACATAGATCAGTGTGAACAAGCTCTAGCATCTGAGTGGTCGAGTACTCTTTTGTTTTGAACCACCTTCTAGCCTAGTTCCCATGCTGACAAAGTCCACAAAGTGTGTTAGATGGCTTTGTGATCTTTGGAAGATTCCTGACTGCTTGCTTTTTGTAGATTTTGACAAGATTGTCAAAATTTATGTGCCCCATTCTCCTGTGCCATAGCCAACTTTCTTCAATCTGACTTAAACAACATTTTTGACCTTTAATGTCTGATAGCATATATAGGTTATTACCTATTCTTTGAGTATCTACAACCAATACATCTGAATATTTTCTTCTAATTTCACATCCTTCTGCATAAAAATTTAGTGTGTGCCCCTAATCATATATTTTACTTACACTCAAAAGATTATGCTTAATACCTTCTACATATAAAACATTTTCAATTTTAGTTCTACCATTATCTAAACTTAGTGTACCTTTTTTGATAATTCTAGCAGTAGTATTGTCCCCAAATTTCACTATGCCACCATTGATCTTCTTCAAGGTTATGAACTTGCTCTTGTTTCTTGTCATGTGCCTCAAACATCCACTATCAATAAACCATGGCTTTTCTTCATTTCTTGAATGCAAAGCTGTCTGGACCAACATAGAACCTTCAGGTTGTTTCTTCTACCATGTTTGAACCTTTTTCTTAATAAATGGAGCCCTAAAACTCTGGTCCTTCTTGACTGACTCAAACATGCTTCTACAATACCAAGCTATGTGTCTAAAGTTGTTACACTTGTAACAAATTATGGTCTCTTCATCAAAGCTTGATAGAGGAGACAAAGAGTTATAGCTTCTGCTTGACTCTACATGACCTTCCTTTTCCTTATTTTTGAGATTGTTAGATCTTTTTCTACATTCTAATTTCTTATGACCATATCCATTATAATAAAAATAGTAACCATAAAAATAAGACCTATTTGTGAATCTCTGACCTAATTGCTTTTTATAGCTTTGTTCCTTCTAGCCTTTTTTGTCCTCTATATTCTTCACTTCTTCCCTTCTTGTTTCGTCATTTGTAAGAGCTTCAACATAGCTCTTCTTCTTTTCAAAACCGATACCTATCTTATCTGATATTACCTTTTGGCTTTCTAATATCTTATTCAGCATATTAGTGCTATTCTCAAATTTTGAATCATTGACTATTTTATTATTGACTTCTTTCTCAATCTCTTCTTTTAAAGAGGCAATTTTAGTAACATACCTTTCACATTCTTTTCTTTTTATTTCCAACTGTGCCATTAGATCTTATTCATTCTTCTTGGCTTCTTCAAAGTGTGCTTGTAGATCTTCAATTATCTCCTTTGACTCCTTTTCATTTTTCTCGATCTGGTGCTTCAATTTTCAATTTTTTTCATCAACTTTCAACTCTTCTAAGGCACACATGAGTTCTCCTTACATATTTACTTCAACTTCATCCTCCTCTTCTTCTTGATCAACTATTCTTTTGCTTGCAGAGGCAGCTTTATGTATGGCCATCTTGTGCTTTCTTGATCTACCTTCAAGTTGTAAAACTTTTTCAAAAAGGAACTTGCTTTGATACCAATTGTTAAGCATGGAATATACTGAGAGGGGGGTGAATCAATATATCATATATCTTATAAAAATTTCCCTTAATCAAATTCCACTTAATCAAACATTCAAGATATGCAATAAAACTAAAACAACAAACACTACACAAGAGAGAGACACTAGATATAACGTGGAAACCCAATATGGGAATAACCATGGAGAACAATCTCAAGTATATGAATGAGCACCAACCCAAATAATATTCATAAGCACCAACTTATAGGAGCACCAACCTAGAAACTATTCGTGAGCACCAACCCACAAGAGCACCAAACCCTTTGCCAAGCACCAACCCAACAACAATTCATGAGCACCAACCCATAGGAGCACCAACCCCTTTGCTGAGCACCAACCCAATAACAATTCATGAGCACCAACCCACAAGAGCAGCAACCCATTTATGTAAACCACACAACTATCTCTCAATGTTTCTATTTCAACAAATGATAGTTCATTACAACATCTCTTTCCTCTCTCTCACCTTTGCTCTTCTAAGCTAGATATAACAAATACAAATCATAGTCATCTCTAACAAATGCTCTTCTAAGCTAGATAATACAATATCAAATCAACCTCTCTTTTTCATATTACAAATGGCTTCTTAAGTCTTTATTTATAGCTTTCCAAATGACCTTTGGCCTTCCCCCTTTGTGACCCTTCAATCATCATGGAAAATGGCACCAAACTTATATGACCCTTCATATCCTTGCCTTTGAAAAGTCATGTGGTGACCTTTCATGAGCAAAAATGTCCTTCCCTCTTTTGTCTTTACTTTGGTGACTTTTCATATTCCTCAAAGTGTCTCTTCATGAGAATTTCACCCTTCCTCTTTTGTCTTCACTTGGTGACTCTTAGAATTCTCCAAGATGACTCTTCATGGGAAAATGCGTCCCATCCTTCTTTTGTCTTTACCTCATGGCTCTTTAACTTCTCCATGGGCTCTTCTTTTGTCTCATATTTAACCAAAAATATATTCATTAATATTAAATAAATATTAACTCACATTAGCCAAGATATATCTATTACCAAAAATATTAAATGCAATGGGGCCTTTATCACCAATAATGCTAGACCTCTAACATCAATGACAATATTTCCAACATGGACTGTTAGTCCTAATTCAAGACCACCTATGGGGACCATAGACACCCATATTCATATACTCAACAAGGATAAATATTTGGAGTTAGTTAATCATATACTTGAAGGGAGAAACTAAAACCTAGGATTTCAAGAATACCTTAAACAATGATAAGGAACCTTAAACTTTACTAACAAGTTATATGAAGGCATTGGGAGGCTAGTCTATGGTTTCTTGGCCTTGAGAGCCATAATTAACTTTGGTAAGTATGAGATATGGAATCCTACACATGAATATAACACCTTTTCATGCTCCATAGTGTTCTAATGATCTTCAATAGCCATCACCATGAATCACTTAGTTCACTCTTGCCTTGAAGGTCAACTACATAGGTAGTCCTATTTGAAGACAAGATATTGAAAGATTTTAAGGTCTATTTGATCACTCCATTATTTTAAGGAGGAAATAAGACCTAAATTATTCTAATATGTTATCATTCAACCACAAACCACTACTCAATTTTTAAATATATGCATTAAAGGTCCTTCATCATCAATAAAACATTACTTACAACCTACAACTTCTGACAACCTAAGATTTTATTAATCCCATAGACTTAGATCAAGGGAAATTTTGGAGTATAAGGTGAAGTGGTAGGACCTTGAATTATTTTAAAAGACATACTTAATCACCATTTTCTTCAAACATTTCAAAAATGCACTAAAATCATTCCAATGTTGACCTTGATGGAGGCAAAAAACTAGTTTGAATGTCTTAGGTTCTTGACCATTGTTCATAAATCATGGGTCATAATTATAAAAACCAATTCCAAGGATCAAATTCCATTATACCCCTTTCATTTTTCCAAGATCTCAAGTTACCATCTCTTCTATTTTATACATACTGAGCAAGAACCTGAGAGGCTATCCAAGGTTTCCAAGGAGGATAATGGAAAGAAGGGGTCAATTTTTGACCTTTTTTGACTTGAAACTCATGGATTATATTACATGATGTCTACACTGAGTTCCCTCTATATATACCTAGCCTTTTTTGACCATGATCATAATGTATGGATCTATAAATGCTTGAAAATGCCTATAAAACACCACTTTCTTGCATTTTCTAAAGTTTTCAGATCTTGAAACATTATTTATGGGTAGGAGGAGGGAAATGAGGGGTAAAAATGTATTAAAAATATGTATTATGGGTGGAGGGAAGGTGAAAATCCATTATTTCCCATCGGTGGGCCCCTTTCATTATAAATAAAAGCATCTGACTTATTAAAGGACACCCTTTTGCATATGAAACTATTGTATCATGGGACTATGGTCATAATGGAGACCATTTAAGGCATAATTATAGTCTTGGTGGTGTTTTTGGGGCCAAAATAACATTATTCTCATGATTAAACACCCATTTTGATGGTAATGTACACAATCTTAAGTGAAAATTCAAATAGATGTCACCTTAATATCTACTAAAGGACTTTAATACATGCTAAGGACCTAAACAAGGTTTAAACATTATCCTTATAACATCTTTAACCCTTTGATCTTGTCATACCTTGTAGGTTCTCAACATATTTAGATGGATTCATAATAGGCCATGAACTACAACATTTGAGTTACCTTTAATAGGAGTGAATTCAGATCATTAATATCATGTTAAGGCATTTTATGGACTCTTATACATAGATATAAATAAAATGGACACTTGACACATGATTTACAAGGGTGAGAAGATGATAATCATGATACTCCTTGACATAGTACCTCACTTAAATCTACTACCTTGACATGGTGAGAAGTGATCCCCTTTTTAAATTGACTTGACACTTTAAAAGACATAAGAGGGTGACAAATGTTAAGCTTAGGCACTCATGCACATAGTTAAAACCCTTTATAAGCCCAAGGGTAGAAATAAGTCAATAAGTGCTTCACAAGAGATTGTTGTTTTTTGTAAGGATCACTAAAATAGTCCAAAGCATCCAAGACTTTTCCATAAGATAAGATTCTTCTCCAAGTATAAACACTAAGAAATTCCTACTCAATTAGAATGGTGGAAGAGCATATTTTAAAGAAGCAAAAATGAATGATTAACTCTATCTCTCTCTCTCTAATAAATGGATTAAATGATGTGTATATATAGTTGAATCTAAACCTAAACGCTTCTAAAAGTTTAGCTGAAAGTCAACCTAATCAATCTTATATAATTAATTTATAAAAGTAAGTTAGGTATTATTTTGGGTCAATCAAGGTTGACATAGACCCACAACATGTTAATATATTTTAAGTATAGGGTCAGCCCAAGCCAACATTATGTTGTAAATGTTAAAAAGGGGTTTTAGAGAAGATAAGAGTTATTTAAGGTGGTGAATTACTTGGAACAGTGTGTAAGGAATGTTTCAAATCTTATGGAAGTGTATAGGAAAATTTTGTGTTGATTGTAAGTGGTGGTATAGGGGACAAAAATATTATGAATCACTAATGGTTTGCCCACCCATTTCTCAATGCACCCTTTAAACCATGCACTAAAAGAGATTGAGACTCAATGGGTTTTTACAAGAGAGAAACATCAACAATTGATGAAGTGTGAAAATATTATGTGTACACATATGCGCCACTCAAAGCTCATTATATGCCACTTAGGGGTAACATGGGATAGTGTTTTGATAAAAGAACATAACAACACACAATGTTAAAGCTAAATAAATTATAGTATTTTAAAGCATAAATTAACTAAAAGGAAATGACTAAAAGGAAATAAATAAAACAAAATTAATGTATGTGCACCATAACTTACAATTATCACCAGATGATTGTCTCTTTTATTTGTAGTTTTTATCATGGAATATACAGAGACTACTTTGGATAAACCTAAGGATATAAAAATAAAGAGAAAAAATAAACAAATGTAAGAAAATCAAGACAACTGAAATGTATAAGCATGATGTACTTTTAAATTTGGTAGGCTAGGGTGATAAATGATAGGTTAAGACCAAATGACCATGTCAAATTTTAGATTAAATTAGGTAACTAAAAATCTAAGAATATTAAATAACTAAAAAACTCACACAAGTATACCTTAAATAAGAAAGGTAAACATACCAATTCAAACTAAGGATGCAAGTGAAAATGGTAATCAAAATTCAATGTGAAAGTAGTAAAAATCCTTATTTAAACAAAGATGGAAAACAAATGGTAAAATAACATTGATGAGTAAGCAGTAAAAATCCTTAATCATCAATGAAAAAAGTACATAAAATGGAAAAAAAATAATTATGAGTAAGAAATAATAATATAACCACACTCAACAATAGAAAAAGTACATTAAAAATAGAAATGGATGCAATTATCTAAAAAAAAAGGAGTACAACAAAAATATAGAAATGGACGTAGGTGTATGAAAAAAAAGAGTGATAATGATAAATTTAGAAATAGACATAGTTGTCTAAAAAAGGAGTGATAATGAATTTTTTTCAAATAAACCAAATCAATTCTAGAAATTTAAAGAAATGGTATAAATAAGATAATCCATAGTCAATCAAGCATATAGTTTTGTTTTAAATATAGAAAAAACTAATAAAAATTAGTGCTAACATGTTTTAAGATGTGAAAATGAGGGAATATAGAAGTCGAGAAAAATATTTGAAATTAAACTTGCCTATCAAGGGGGGAAATGAAATGGGTGGTGGGTGAAATGAAGGAAAAATAAAGGTAGAGAAACTCTTTATTGAATTTAAGACACTTATAATTATGTTTGCCAAAATAAGAGGATTGTTGACATTAAAGACTCTAAAGAATTTTTTCTTACCACATAAATCTTGGGTCATAAAATGCAGTATGAATATCATCCCATTAATTTTATATGCATGAAAATTAAAATAGATCTACCTTCCCATAATGTGTTCCCCATTCTTAAAAACATCTTACATATCCATCAGTCTACTTTGAAGATTGAATACTTATGTGAGAAAGTAGGTAGCACTATATTTTTTTTTGAATTCTCCTTTTCCAATATACTAGCCTACTACACCCCAATGGACCTCAGCTCTATCATGAGGCCAACTATGAAATTTTATCTTTGATGGGAGATAGGATTTGTGTTATAAATCATGTCTTTTATTGTGATGTTGATTTTTGATCATTAACTTTTGTTCTAAATGATTTGGCTTTTAAATTTTGATGGATTTTTTTATTTCTCCTCCATATAGATTTGAGTAACCACACATAGATGTTAAAAATGACTATCATTTGAAAACTTTGGATTCGGTTGCTAAGAAAGAGAAATTAGAGAGCATGGTGTCTAAGAATAATGTTTATTCATGTGAAATAAAAGTGTTATCTTGACTTCAACATTGTTTTATCCAAAGTGAAATGAAATAAAAGAAAATAAAATGGAATAATGAACATGAAATAATTTTAATTAATTTAAATCACAAAAAATGTGATAAAGTGAAGAGGGATACAATTATAGGTAGGTATGATTCTTTATCATAATAATGTATGTAAGTGTAGGTAAACATGCTAACATGGTTTGTTGTGAAATTTTTATCTACTAAAGAAATAAGAATTAAAGCTGAGAATATGTGATCACAAATTTGTAACCATTTCTTAACATTCTAAAAAAGGAATACTTGGTTTAATAAAGGCATTTTTTTGAAATAATATGGTGACTTTATGAGGAGAGCCTAGTCCTATCCATGGTCTTACATTATAACTCATAAAATGGAAACTAAAGTGGGTGCAACAAATGCAAAAATGGTATTTTTGAAGAGGGCCTAGTCCTATCCATGGTCTTACACTACGACTCACAAAAGAAAAAACCAAAAGGGTGAAAAAATTCTAACATGTGATCCATGATCTTACACTATAACTCATAAAAGAGAAACCCAAGTGGGTGTAACAAATGCAAAAATAGTATTTTTGAAGAGGGTCTGGTCTTATCTATGGTCTTACACTATAACTCATAAAAAAAACCCAAAAGGCATACAATGATAGGTAGGTATGATTATTTATCATAATAATGTATGTAAGTGTAGGGAAACATGCTAACATGGTTTGTTGTGCACTTTTTATCTATTAAAGAAATAAGAACTAAAGTTGAGAATATGTGATCACAAATTTTTAACCATTTCTTAACATTCTAAAAAAGGAACACTTGGTTTAATTAAGGCAATTTTTGAAATAATATGGTGATTTTATGAGGAGAGCCTAGTCCTATCCATGGTCTTACACTATAACTCATAAAAGAGAAAAACAAGTGGGTGCAATAAATGCAAAAATGGTATTTGTGAAGAGACATGGTCTTATCCATGGTCTTACACTACAAATCATAAAACAAAAACCCAAAAGAGTGAACAAAGCATGTGAAAAATGGTAAAAATGGTATTTTTGAGGAGGGTCTTGTCCTATCCATGGTCTTAGACTGTAACTCACATAATAAAAACCCAAGTGGGTGAACAAAGCATTTGAAAAAATGATATTTTGCGAGGAGGGTCTGGTTATATCCATGGTCTTACACTACAACTCAAAAAATAAAAACCTAAGTGGATGTAAAAACATTAGAAAATAATAAACTTGATATTAAAAATCAATATATAAAGTGAAAAGAATTCATGAGGAAAATTGGATCCTATCAATGATATTACAATGCAACTCATGAGAGAAAAAAAGCCAAAGGACTGAGGAAAAGAACCAAGGTTTGCGTAAAAATAAATTTTTGTATAGGGTGAGATCCATGTACAAATCCTTCAATAAGTTTTAGTAGGATATTATATAGAAATATAATAAGGAGGGAAATATCTAATCAAAATATTTCTTCAAAAATTATGTATTAGTGGGTTATTTGAAACTATGGCCTTCATTACTTTGGAGGCGATATATGCTAGGACCATTCTTGCTAGGACCAAGAATGTATTTCACTAAATAGGCAACCCACCATTTTTTGTTGTATTTTTCTTCTTTCTCATGGGTATATTATATCTTATGGACTAGATCACCAACATTGAAAGTTTAGACTTCAACCTTTTTATTACGTTGTTTGGCGATACAAACCTTGTATTAGTAGTTATGTTGAAGAGTGATTAGATGGTGTTCATCAAGAAACTCAAGGGCATAAAGGTGAGATTCACATGATTATTTATCAAGAATAGTAACATGAAGAGATATACATAAGGAGGAAAGCTCAACTTATAAAGGTAAGATGGACTCAGAACCATAGACTAGCAACAACAGTGTTGTCCTAGTGCCAATACATATGCTAGTATGATAGGCCCAAAATGTAGGATATAAATGAAGATGCTAATCTATGATGGTTTCTCAGATGGTATTTTATATAATTTTTTTGAGAATTTTATTAGTGGCCTCAACTTAGTCATTACATTGTGGATGGTAAGGTGTGGATAATTTATAGGATATTTTAAATTTAGTACATAATTTTTTCACATCCTTGTTCTTAAAGTTTCTACCATTTTCATAAATAATAGTATGGGGAAATCCAAAGTGACAAATGATTTGGTTAAGGATAAATTTATAAATAGAGGTTCACATGACATTGACAAGAGGCATGGATTCTACCCATTTGGTAAAATATTAAGTAGTGGTAATGATAAAAACATGACCATCTTATGAATGAGGTAATTTGTTCATGAGATCTAATCCCCAGATGGAGAATTTCCAAGGAGATTCCATAGTTTGGATCTCAGTTAGTGGTGAATGGATTAAATCATCATGAACTTGGTAAGGACTACACTTTTTAGCAAAATTGATAGTGTCCTTTTCTAAAGTAGGCCAAAATTATCCCATATGTAGGCATTTTCATGTTATAACATGCTCATTACAGTGACCACTAAAAATTCACCCATGTCCTTGTTTAAGGAGAGGAAGAACCTCTTCTTTTATTTCATAGTAAAGTAAAGTACCTTATAAATTATGGTAATAAAGAGTGTTGTATTAAAGTACATATTTAAAAGCTTGTTTATGAATTCTAGTCTTTTCATGAGAATCCATGTTTGGAGGATAGGTTTGATGTTAAAGGAATTAGATGATGTTTTTATACCATGGCTGCATTGAATAGTGATAGCCTAAATGTGATAGATAAGTGTATCACGTGATTAGATATAACATGGTGACTTTATTATTTGAATAATAAATTGGGAATCATTAAATACTTGATGAGGGTGAAATAGAAATGTTGAAGAAGCAAGAGAATCAATGATAGAGATCTAATAACTAAAAATGGGTTCAATGGTAAAAGAGGAAAACTCTTTGGTGAGTTTTTTTATTATTTGATGATAAAATTTAATATTTTCACTTTTACATTAATAATCACCATTAACTTGGTAGTAGATAAGTTAGGAGTCACACAAAGCGTGTAGATATGGGATATCTAAGTCAAGTGCCATTTTCATTCACAATATTAATGATTCATATTCTACCATGTTATTAGTGACATAGAAGGTTATTTAGAATGCCAAAGGGATGATTTTACCATGAAGGGGCTAAAGGTTCATTTTGAATGTGTTGAATCATCTTGTTGTGCATAATAGGTTAGGAAATGATATTTCCTATGACATATTTAAGAGGTAGAGGGATGAAATTTTGGTTATTTTCAAGAAGGATAGGATGCTACTTATCCATTTTTGTCAAATTATTTTATAGTTGCATCATTTTATAGGTACTAGATGTTTTCATGATGTTCACTTGTTGCACTATTTGTGAAAGAATTTGAGTGGTATCAACTAGTGGATTAGTGTTGAGAGAAGGATTATTAAGATTAGTAGGAGGGGGATTACCTAAATTGGTATTAGGGGGAGGGTTTCTAGGTAGTAGAATGCTAGGAGGTAGGTTATTATTTTTGATAAGTTTTCCTATGGGGTTGTTTGTCAGGCTTGTGTCCATTTCCCCCATAGTGTAGTAAGGTGCCTTAAAGTGAGAATTATCTTGAGAAGTATTGAATGGATCTAATCCATCAATCTCATCTATTGGACTGATTTGGACCATATTTAAGTAAAAAGATGAGGGATGAGACAAGGTGATCCAAGAGCAAAGATCCTCTTGGATAGCAAAGGTATGAAGAAAATAACATCCCATATAGCATTTGTATGGATTTAGGTTGTCCAAAATGATTCTAATAGTGGATTTCATGATTCTTGAAAGTAGAATCTAAAATCATATATCAAAGAGTAAAAACAAGGATAGAGTCATCCAAACATATAATAGCATCGGCCAAGAGGTATAGAGTTGACTGGGTTGACCAAGCTTGTAGGAAAGGTCAATAGGATGAAAAAGACATAGTCAAACTACTCAACTATGTTTTGTAGATGGTAAAACTAAGGTCAACTATGTATTGAAGATAAACAGAATGAAATAGTCTGTGTTGATGGGGGTGACTATGTTCTAAAAATAGGGAATTTTTTTGTAAGATAATAACTAAGCAAATATAATTGAGCAAACAAATGTAGAGATAAATGTGTTTGACTTTATTATAGTACACAACACAAACCTAATATTAACACTAGCTAGTACAATTTTTGCAATACAAAATACAATGATCAAGGAGCAAACAACAAAAATTGAATGTAAATGCTAAGATAAGTGGTCATTCTTGAATGTTTTTAAGTTATAATAAATTTTGAAATTAATGTGATGGGGATTTGGCTATAAGAAGGAACTAGAAATCAATTTATGGATAGTTTTATGTAGTTTAGATTGGAAGGGATATATATTGGTGATGGTACTAGCTTGATATTTTGGCCTACCCCTTCACTTCACAATCCCATAATGATAAAGGTGTCGAGTGCTTTGTCAATACATACCATCAACCACATGTTTATAATTGGCCAAAAAACTAAGTCGAATTCCCCCTTGGTGATGAATCTAAGGAGCTATACCTTAGGAAGAAAATGTTTAATAATTTTTAGTGTTAAATGATTTATATGTGTGTGTAAAAGAGAAAATTAGTGTGACTAAATTGGTAAATTTAAAACCTCATATTTAGTCTATATTTTTTACTCCAAGCAAGCAATCAACTAAAATTAAAAGTGAATTAATTACTATCAAAATAGGTTAGTTCATTTGTTTGTGAAGAGTACAGAGTCACTTCAAGTAACAATGTATACAAACATTGTATAATAGAGCCAACAAAGTCATTACTATCTACAAGATTAAGATTTAGAAGAATGCAATTAAATAAGTTGATTAAATCTTCTATAGAGAAAACAAGCAACAGAACTTTGTCGAGCTAGTCAACCCAGTTTATTGTAGGGTTGTAGTTTTATAGGCTACAAATTATGAAAAATAGGACTATAAATGAAAAATATAAATGATAGAGAAGTTAATAATGAACCTTGATAATTTTGAAGATGCTTAATTTTCAAATTTTATGCTATGTTTCTCAAATGTTTATTCTTATATTCTATGAATAGAGTTGACTAGGTTCATGAAGTTTTCAAACCCTGTATGCTAAATATGATCTTCAAATAGAGTCGACTGGGTCAATGAAGTCTACAAACCTTATATGTTGAGAAACATAACTATGAATAGAGTTGACTGGGTTGATGAACTTTTCAATCCAATGGTTAAATAAGACAAATGTGTCAAGATGAATCTAGTCACGTATATTTGGATAAAACCTACATAGATAAAATAAAGTCAATTTAGAGTGACTGTGTGTTAAACTTACACATAGATAATTTGACTATATCGACAGGTTCAATATAGTATTATAAAAATAAAATATATATAAGATGATAATAAATTAATGCATGAAATAAAACCTACAAGGGTTATATTCATGTCGGGTTTACCAAAATGTATATAAGGGAAAGTGAAGCTAATATACAAATCAATCCTAGCTCGAAAAAGATAAATCACACTTACCCTTTCACTTGTTGGTATATTTAAACAATTGTGGTCATGACCAAGATGGATCCACTAAACCTAAATAAGGGGTCCCTTATCATAATAATATCACTAGAGAGGGTTCCAAATCCTCTATTCAAACAACACCATGTAATAACCCTAGTTAGGTCCTATGTTTTCTGTATTCAAAAAGTAAATTCAAAGTAAAGTAAAATCTAACCTAGTACTCACCAAATCTTGTGGCACAAAATGTGGGTAATAAACATAAAAGTAAACATAAATAGAATAATTATAATTAAGATATGTATAGATATAATCCTAGTGCATGAAGAGAGAAATACATTTAAAATTCATTACTTATGCTACCTCTATCTACTAATATAGAGGAGTATAATTAGAGATACTTACCTTGAAGTGAACCCATCGAGACTCAATCTCTCCCTTGGAAAAAGGTGTTTTGTAAGAGATTGTTGTGGTTTTTAAGGATCACTAATAACATCCAAAGAATTCAAGACTTTTATATAAGACAAGAGTCTTCTCCAATTATAAACCTTAAAGTAATGACTCCTCAAGTAGAATGGTGGAAGAGTAGATTGTAAGTAAGCACAAATAAATGATTAAATTATCTATCTCTCTCTAAAAATGGTAGAATTGATGTTTATATATAGTTAAATCTGACCCTAAACCTTAATGAAAGTTTAGCTGACAAATTTTACCCAATTAACCATGTATCATTAATTGATAAAGTCAAGTTAGGTCCCATTTTGGGTTGGTTGAGGCTAACCTAGACCCATATCATGCTAATATATTTTAAGTACAAGGTCAACTTAGGCTGACATTGTTTTGTAAATGTAAAAAAAGGTTTTTTTCTTAGATAGGAGTTGTTTAAGGTGATGCATTACTTAGAGGAGTCTGTAAGGAAGGTGTTAAAGCTTAAATAAGTGTATATAAATAGTTTATGTTAATTTCAAGTTGTAGTATAGAGGAAAAAATATTGTGAAGCACCAATGGTCTACCCATACATTTCTTGGTGCATCCTTTAAGGTGTGCACTCAAATAGATTGAGACTTAACGGGTTTCTATAAGAGAAAAATCATCAGTAATTGATAAAGTTTGAAAATATTATGTGTATACACAACCCAATGATACTTATAACCTAATGAGGCTAGATGATCAAGTCTAATATGAAAAAATTTCAATATTTAGTGATTTTATTACTTCAACCATACCAAAAGGTTAACTAAATAATGTTATATACTAGCTCAATAAAGTTTGTAAAGTCTATGGGGGTATCAGTACAAAAACATTCATAATGTTGTAAGAGTCCATAAAAGAGTTTTGAAATATGAAATTGATTTATATTTTTCAATATTAGGCACATTTGCATAGCATATGCATCTTATATATGTTTCATGTTAAAAATATGTATAACAATAGTACCAATTTATATAATTTTGCCACAATTATGAATCTAAATCATATAACTATGTGCTTTAGCCAATTTGGAAAACTGTGTAAGTGTGGATAACATGCCTCTAAATCATTCCCCCATTATATATGGAGAAATATGAAAATTTATATAAGTACCAATGTGGAGGACATGTTTCCAAGACATTCCCCCACTATAAACTAGAGAAGTTGAATACTAAATAGGTGTGGAGAACATGCATCTAAAGCATGCCCCCACTGAATCTATAAACTCTACCAATTGTGGAGACCATGCATATATGAAATTATCTCACTAATATGTCCCACTTGGAGGTGAGGTAAATATATGAATTGGTAGTTACCTCACCTCAAAAGGATAACATAACTATATGATATGTGAATGTAAGCATGTAGCATATAGAAGGAACATGTCTAGGTAAATGTAGCATTTAAGTGCATATAACCAATGTGATCACATGTAGGCCTAATATTCATGATAAATATCATGAAAACATATATGTATTAATAATATAATATCAACAAGAAAACAATCAAACACACAAGAGAACTCAAAATTAAGTTAAAAGGCAATGGTTAAAGGAGATTGTAAACAAGGGGCATGTTCAAATGAAGTACAATGAAAGGGACATGTCTTAGTCAAATGTCCATAAAATTAATAATTACATATTAAAATTTACATAAAATAAATAATTTCATATTCAAATGCTTGAACAAGGAATACAATAGCAAGGCAAGACACTCAAGAAGTGAATAAAGTAAAGTATAAGCAACAAACATAAACATGCCATAGTAACTCATGGATAAAATGTGTTAGGAAAATATGTCAAGTGTATATCATATTAATTACCATGTATAAGATATAATCATGGATAAAAGGCATGTGTAAGTACATATGTAATCTCAAACATGATAATGTAGAGTGATCATCAAATCCTATAACCTATGTATCGAGATCAAATAAGTGGGTGGCCCTAATTTTTGCATGACATGAGTAAAGGGAAGGACTAACATCTAAAATAATAATGTATAATGTATTTGTGTATGCATATATCACACTAAATTAAAAGTGTGACACACATGTGTATGTAGGAGTAACTGAGTATGCCATCCATCAGCATTGAATGAACACATAGATGTCAAGGAGCTAATAGAACATTTAGGTGCTAAAAATTGGATATTTTTGGTTTTGTATTTTTTAAGTAATATATTTATGCAAGTGCATAATGTTCATTAGTATTTTTAAAGGCTTTCCTTCAAGTGTAGCAAGGTGGTACACACCTTTTCCCAACCTTTTTTAAGCTATAAATGGGACCAACCAATTTGATTTAAACTTTCCATTTTTGTATTTTTTTACATTAGTATTCCTTTGATTTTATTTTAGTACTAGGTGACCCAGATTAAAGTCATGTGGCTAAACCTTTTTGTTATATGCTTGTTTTACGTGATCCTGATAAACATATAAGTGTTCAGCAACCTGTGTGCATATTTCACTTAAATGTTCTAACTAATGCAATCATTTTTCATGGTATTCATTATATTTGATGATGTATTTTATATAGACACAAAAAGAAGGTATCTCAAGTTAAATCAATAATATAACCTTTGTACCATAGACCAAAGAGTAATTTGTGCTCTAATTAGGTGTGCATACACTAGTTTGGTATGCCTATATATCTTATACCATCTTTTGGTGTCAATCAGTGTTGTATCATTCAACTATTTTACCAAGTATTTTGATAATTGTTTTATCGATTGCCTCTACGTAGCCATTGACCTATGGTTAATGAGGTGTAGAAAAAGTATGTTTAATCTTGTATTTACTACAAATTCATCTTAGCCTCTTATTTTCAAAGGATGTTCATTATTAGAAATAATGGATAAATGTCTTTTGAAACAGGAAATGATATTGTCATCAAAAACTTACATACATCATCCCTTATGGTAAACTCAAGTGGAATTGGTTCCAGCCTTTGTAAAATATTCTATAGATATAATGATAAATTTGTTTCCACTAGTGGATATTGTACTTACCGTTCCTATTAAATCAAAGACCCATAATGTAAAATTCCATGGTGAAATTATTGGTTGTAACTCGTGCAATGAAATATGATTCAAATTATTATATTTTTTGCATTGTAAACATAGTTTTACATGTTTGATAAATTATTGTTCTATTGTAGGCCAAAAATAAGCTTGGCATAATAGTTTTTAAGACATGTCATGTTCACTAAAATACCCACCACACTCATTATCATGCATTTATAAGAGTGTAGTGTGAGCTTTATCTTTGCTTAAACATCAAATCAATTCTCCATCAAAACCTCATTTGAACAAATTATTTCTAGTAATAACATAACAAAATGCTTTACATTGTAATTTACATTTATAATTTCATACAAAATAGTCTAGTATGTAGGATCGATAAAGAAAATTATAAATATCAATGTGCCATTATATGTTTATAGTATTGCGATTAACAACAAGAAAGGTAAAGGAATGTATTTGATTAGGATGAATGGAAGGATTTTGTAGCTATCATATTATAAATTCTATGCAATCATCATCAAAAGTCATCAATGATGTGTTTTCCATAGCATCTACATAAAAGTTACCTTTATGTGGAATACTATTGATAAAAAATGTGGCAAATGTCTGTGTGAGTTTATCTACCATTTATTTATATAGTAGAATATGTTCTTTAGTTTGGTAATGATTAGTACCTATTGACAATTTTAACCTCATAGGTTAAATTATCACCCCTATCACTCAAAACTTTGATTGTCCTATTGTTTACACTATTGATTATTATGTTATTCTTGTAATGTATTTGAAATAGACATCTAAAACCTTGCTTAGTAGAGTTTAAGGTAGATTTGATGAGTTTAAGGTTTTTATAATCTTGACCATGTGCTTGTCTATCTACCTTTTAACCTATTTCATGTAGTTTCAAGAGATGAAATGAGTCTATAACATCTTAAGAGGCCTCACAGATTGTGTCAAAGTCATGTCATGCTTTATAATTGATCAAACTAGTTGGTGATATGATTGATTAACTTCATGACCTAGTTGATTGCATTTTGGATCACTTTGTAGCTTTTAGAGTAGGTTTTGCATGTTAATGATAGTATAATATTAGAATAATCACATGGTGTACTTGTTCAGGGATGTAATGGACACATTTTGTAATAGTTTCATCAGGTTTCTCAAGTGATTTTTATAGTTTTGGTGCTAAAAAAGCCTATTTTGAGGATATCCATATAGTTTATCAAGGTAAAATTGACCTTCAGGCATCTTTAAGACCTTATTTATTCATGACAAATTCAAATCCATGATTTAGGATTTTTAGGTGTCAAAATGAAGAAAACCAACTTATCTCTCATATCGACCACCTTGGTAGCTCTAGGAAGGCCACTAATTTTTTCTCAGTAAAGGTAGGAGAGAGAGTTAGGTCCAAATATCTTGGGAAATGATAGGGATCTTAATTAACTTCAAGTTCGTTTCATTGTTTTTCATATTCACCCCCCCTTCTTTATGAACAATCACTGAGAATCTAAGGGGTCACTATGTCCTAGTCATCCAGATAGGGTCCAAGTTTGTCTCTATTTATTCACTTTAGATCTCGATGGAGAAAAAAATTATAGGGGAATGATTTTAGAGTTAAATATGATATTTTTCATGGTGGACTCATCAACTACTTTGTCTTTATAAGGAGTCTTATGTCAAGAAATTGATTGTCTGTATTGACATGAGTTTTGGTAGTTATTAAGCATTTTTGATATATTAGTTGAATGTATTCTTATTAAAATGTTTATTATGTCCATGTTTTGGGTATAATACACCTATTTCATCTAATCAAAAAATTTAGGTGCATTCATTATGAGGAGAGTCTTCTTTGAGATAGTTTGAGTGAGATATGATCTTTTACAATGAATGGTTATAGGTTTAAGGAGTTTCTAATGTGTAAGAGTATCTCATTGAGATCAAAATGATATTATAAAATGATTAATGAATAATAATGGTTATATAATATCAATTATAAAGTTCATGTGATGTCTTAGGAACCATAGTCTCTTAAGACTATGCTCTCTCTCAAAGCTTAATTGATCACTTGTAGGCCTAATGTGTAGGCTAGGACATAATGGTAGAGGACAGGTGTTATGAGGAGTAAACAAGAAATAGAGGTTTTTTATAGCATAATGTTTTTTGAGAGTGATCATAAAGTCTTAAAGGTGGCTAATTTCACTATGAGAGCTATAAATTCAGTTTAATACCTACGTATGCTTAAGTCACTAAATGATTATGTATGACTACATTATAAATTTATGAGACCTCAAAGGGACTATGTGATCTTAAAACTGTGTTTATGAGGTGTAAATATGAATTTTCATGGTGATATATGTCACTTTTAATGGATGATAGTGTTGATACGAACACCAAAGTGCAAGTTAGAAGTAGGAAAGAATGCCTTAAAGCCCTGTTCAACAAAAATAAAGGTAAGTTAGCAATTTTTTAAGGTAAATACAAGATTTTGATCTCCATGTTTATCAAGATTTTGAATGAATATTCAATTTGAATAAAGGTGATATTAACTCATTTAATGTTTTGGCATCACATTTTTCATGTCACCAACCATCTCAGAAGCCTATTACAGTTTGTACAAACTCAAAATAAGCACCTACAGTAGTCGTCTATTCTAAGGCTATATTTTTCAAGAAAACATCATAAATATAGGGTTCATTTAGACAAATGTTTGAATAAATATTTATATATGATATAAATGAATATTATGGCATCTAGGGAGCATAAGATGAGCACCATGACTTTTAACACCTACAATTTATACAAACATTAAAGATGCATCTACAACCATGATATAATGACATAGTTAATAAGTTTACTATAAAAGATGAACTTATGAATGTAAATAAATTGATAATATGGATGAGTGAATTTATTTTTAAACTAATTACTTTATGTCATAGAACAAAATGAGGTTAACAAGAAAAACAAGCAAAATGGCTACCTACAACCATGTTCCTACAATCAGCTAGATGGCTTGTGTGTGATCATGTGAAGACATAAATAGGAAAGAACAAGAAGATGAAGTGTCACACTTTTATAAGTGTCATGAGGTGACAATTTATATGTACACATTTTTAATATCACATTATTCCCTCAAGCCTAAAAACTCCATAATAGTCACCTACAACCCACTAATTAGGCCTAACTGAGTTTGAAGGATAGCAAAGGAAGATGGGGTGTGAAATGATGAGGTTGAGGTTTAAATGATAAAAAAATTCATATTATTTGTGAAATATATTCATAATATCATAAATATTATTAGCAAGGATAAATCTCAAAGAACACTCATAGGTAAGCTAAACCTACAATTAGTTGAAGTGAATACACATTCGACTATGTACTAAATGTTAATGAGAAGATTATGTAAAATAAGGTAGTGGGGGGTTTAAATAAATTCATGATATGATAATAGGTTTTAAAATCAATTTCATAGACCTAAAAAATGGCTTATTGCATTTAATCCCTCCATATGAGCCAAGGGTATAAAACATACACCTACAGTCAATAGCCAACTACAGGCAGTCTTTGCAAAAGTAAGTAGTTTGACACATGGTATAGTTTGTAGATGATGGTAATGAGTGTCAAAGGGATGAATTATAAGAGATATGAAAGTATGAATGGAACTCATGTCCATGAAAGGTGTCTTTAAAGTTCACAAACATAGTAGAATAATGCATAGTCTACTAACATAGTCCATTTGGAGACTAATAGACCTACAGTCTCACTCACAAATAAAGGTAATTAGGACATTATTATCTCACTATATGTTGAAATTATGATAGTGAGGGAGTTTATATGACTCAAAATAAAAAAATTCATCAAGTTTCATATAGTTAATAAGGAGAGAAACATAGTTTATAGACCTCTAGGGTCAATAAGTCCATTTGGCACCAAAACTCTCAATGGTGGAAACTCAATTCTTGAAACCTATTTGAGAGGTTATTTATCTTAAATATCATTTAATTTATTATTAAAAACATTTTTAAAAGCTTTATTTGATGTGAAAATGGGTTTTGAGGTCTTAAGACCCAAGATTACCTTTCTCAGCCTTAACAGACATAATCACCAGTCTGAGTGGGAAATTTGCATAGCATATAACTTATTAAATGATATTTATGGATGATAAGAGTTTTTTGAGTTGTTTTATGGGTTCCATTTTGCATAATAATGAATTTTTTTCAGCCTTTTGATCTCACAATTGTATGAACAATCATCAAAAGGTGAAAGAACCCTATTTTGCTTAAGAAGGAGCTCAAAGATATAACTTTGTCTACTCATATATCACATGAATTTTTTAATGGTAAATAAATCCCATAGGAGACTTTATATGGGTATCCATGTAAAAAATTGTTGACATTGGTTTTTGGAAAGGACCCTTGTCCTTTATGAACCATTGTTAAGAACATAAACCCCTTAAAACACTCCTTAGACCCTTCAACTGACCTGATTGAAAAGATATGAGTTACAATGCCTCAAAATCATATGTTTTGAATTATAAATTTTTATTATGATGTTAAAAATTCTCCTTATCTTCACTTCTATGGGTTTGTTCACATATGCAAGTACAGTACCATACAATACAAGGTAGAATAGGCAGTTTTTAGCTTATTTGTGAGGGTATAGACTATGGAGTGATATAAAAACAATTTTAAGAGCCTTATTGGGACTTTATATAGGTTTAATAACCATAAAAACACTTATATATGTATATAAAATAGTTACACAACCCCTGCAAGTTGGCCACTAGCTCAACAGGTAAGAGAACTCAGTTTTGCAAGCTAAAAAATCAATGGTGAAGGCTTGAGAGTGCCATAAAGGGACTAATTATAAAGGGATAAGTTGTATTAAGGTTATAAATATCTCATAAGGTCACATTAGATCATAAAAACCTTAAATCTTCTTACAAATATCTCAAACTACCCCTCAAGCAAATAAAAGAGTCTAGGCTTGCAAATGGCCATTTCATGGTTTGCCCATCTACATAATGTTCTAGAACTTTAAATTTGTCATGGGTGAGTGTATCAAGATATTTAAATTTAATCAAACACTTTTTGATATTTTCAGACATGTGAGTGGTCATTTTGACCAAATTTCTCTTTCTAGGCCTAAGAGGCCTAATTAGGCCTAATTAGAGAGAGAAATGATAGGAAATGAGTACTTACACTTGGAATTGGATATTTAAAAATTTTAAAAATTTATAATGGGATATAGGGTACTCAAAAAATTTCTCAATTTTCCAAGGTGATTTGTACATTATTCTGTATAAGGAGATTTACCAATTTTTAGGGCTATAAGGAATTAGTGAAAAACATGCTATAGGAGAAAATTTGCATCTTATGAAGAGTTTTATGGATAAAAATTCCTTATTTTAGGTCTAAATTTATGTCTATAATCCATACATGTAATATATTTAACTGATTTAAAGTGAAACCATTTTCTCTCTCTCCTATGCCTCTTTGCTCATGGAGTCAAATGATCAAAGCACTAAATGGATGCATAGAAGTTATTCAAAATATTTATTGATGTTTATATATCAATAATATTTCTAATCAAGTATTAATAATTAAATTTTAGGTTAAAATAAGGTTTTAAAGGTTGAAAAAGTCTTGAATACTCCTAACAAGACCCTCCTTCCTTCCAATGCCTAATCAAACAAGACAAGGTCAAAGCAATTGAAGAAGTTTTCTAATAGCCCAAGAAATACGGAGAGACCTCATAAATCATCAGATAAGTTTTAAATGGAGAGATTAATGAATAATTTACTGAGCCTTTAAGGTTTATCGCCAAGGAGATGACTTTTTCACCAAGAATATAGGTATATGCAAATAAAGATCTAGGAGATTATATGGGTCAAAGATCATAAATTGACTCCTTCAACCTTAAAAATAAGTCTACCTCAAAATATACACCATTTTTCCAAGGTTTTATGAGATATAATAAAAGAACTAATACATTTTAATTGGGGAAGGACTTAGTTAATGTCTCATCTCCTAATTTTTAGGATTTTACTTTATCTCTCTCTCCTTTCTCATATTCTCTATATGTAAGCCTATGTTTGACATTGAAAAGGATCCTTAACCTGAGTTGTGGAAAGGCCATTATTATAAATTACTTTTACTTTCCTCTTTAAAATGAATGAGACTTAATTCATACCTCCCCAAATCTTGTGACTAGGGTATGTTCATGGTTAGTTGATGAATGATAGTGATTTTCATTTTTTCCTCTCCTTTTTACCTATTTTTAAGTGTTAGTTCATACTTACATGTTGCATAGTGTGCTTTAATAAAATTAAATTTATGGAATGTGTGATCTTTCCATAGTTTCTTTGAGAAACCTATTGAATAACTACCTTAGGTCATGCATCAAGCTAAGCCTCTATTTTGAAATGTTGATTTTTGGAAGATTTCATTTGAGAAGTGAAATCAACTTCATGTCTTTGTTCATCCTTCTTAGTTCATATTATACAAGTGAAGGATATGGTGTATCACCTCAGTTAGGTTTTCTTTCAATTTACCTTCTTTTTTTCCCTTTTAAGTTGGTATTATATAATAGAGATCTTAACTGATACATCAAGGAGAGCTATCCTTTAAAATATATAGATTCAATCCATCTATTAAGATACCCACAACCTAGGATTGTTTCAATGTTACTTCAGACTATGAAGGCTTGAAACTAACTTCACAAGGGTACAAGTATAGTAGACAATAGTAACTTGATTAACAACCAACTGAGAATCACCTAAAACTTGAATGTCTCTTATATCAAGCTTATGTGCTATAGATAATCCAATAATCAAGGCCTCATATTTAGCTATATTTTTGGTGCAAGAAAAATATAATTTGGCATGTATTCACCTTCAGGAGTAAAAAATAGAATGCCAAAAACCACTCCTATTTGACATTTTGATCCATCAAATAACATTTTATATGGAGTGAAAGATATATTATATGCCTTGAACTCATCCCAAAAAGCCTCAGTGAGTGGAAAAGAATCTATTAAAGGAGTTGTGGCCAATTGGTTGTCTATGACTTGACCTTTTATTAAATTTTGGGATAAAATTTTTAGATTAAACTTTGTGAATTGTATCACCCCTTTTTTATGTAGATGATTAGGTGTGTTTTATTCATGAAGAACCTTAATGGATATTCTTTAATTATAACATGAACCTCATTATTGAGAAAATAATGTCATATTTTATGGGTAGTGAAAACCAAAGCTAAACATAGTTTATCCATGTATTTATATTTGCATTCATAATCAACTAGCTGGTGACTAATATAATATATTGTTCACTCTTTGTGATTATCATCAAATTATGCTAGTAAGGCCCCTAGTGCCTCATGCATAGTCGATATGCAAAGAAGTAATGGTTTATCTAGAATAAGAGGCATAAGTAATGGTGGGTTTGATAAATAAGTTTTTATCTTATCAAAAAATTGTTGGTATACCTCATCTTATATAAATTGTGTATCTTTTTTTATAAAATGTATGAAAGGGATTGTTTTATCAACCAATTGGGCAATGAATTGCCAAATAGCTTGAATTCAACCTTGCAAATATTATATTAGTTTTAGATTGGTTGGCAGTGTCATTTGTATGATATATTTTACCTTTTTTGGATCAACCTCAATGCCTCATCAAGAAATAATGTATCATAGGATTTTTCCTAAAGATACCTCAAAAACATATTCTTTTGGATTTAATCAAATATTGAACTTGTGTAGGCATATTAATATTTTTTGTAAATCAATAACATGGTCTCAGTGGTGTTTTGATTTTTAAAGTAAATCATAAACATAATACTAAATAATTTTGTGTCTGAAATCATAAAATATGAGTAATGGCCTTTTGATATGTAGATCTTGTGTTTTTTAATCCAAAAGGCATGATTGTGTAATAAAATATCCCCTGAGGAGTGGTAAATGTAGTATTTTCTTGATCTATAGGGTTAATTTTGATTTGGTTATATTCTTTGAAACCATCTAAAAATGAAAAAGTCTCATATCCATTTGTAGAATCACAATCATGTCAATAATAGGTAAATGAAAGTAATCTTTAGGGTGAGCCCCCTATTAAATCATGGTAATTAGTGCAACATTAAATGTCATCATTTGGTTTTTTAACAGGGATAGTGCAATGGATCTTATAAATTTGATGTCTAAAAGATTTTGAATTTCATATTTTACCAACAATACCACTTTATAATACATTTTTCATATTTTTTATTTTACCATATTTGCATCTGGGTATAATAATATATTATGCAATGTCATTGATGGATTGATCCCCAACATATCCATTCCAAAGTTATATTTGACTGTTTCTTCATTTAACAAAATATATTTATCTAAAATAAATGGTGTAGTAGGAATAAAATTTAATGCATCATGTTAGATATTTGGATTATTATGGTCAATAAAATAATCATGAGTAGGGGTAGCATGATGAAACCTATTTTTATGATAGAATGAAGCGAGATATTCATATACACCCAAGTACTCTAGCAATTATTTGTCATTGGAAAACTCATCCATTGTTAGAATTTTTGGGGAAGAAATGTCATAGATTAATTGATGGTTGACCACTTAGAGCTCAGTTGTGGAGATATTCATACATTTTGTTTTGGCCTTTTGGAAATAAATTGTACTTCAAGGGATATGTTTGTGTTAAGTAGCTTTGTTTGAAAAACACAACCCTTACTAGTTTTTATTATTTATAGGAGAAATAGGTTGAGTTATTCCTTGATCATTTTTACCCAACCCTTATCCCTTATACCAATATTTGAGTAAATATTTAGAACCAAAATCAGATTTATAGGCTTGTAGTGTAGTATGAATGGGTGGTTGAACTATTACGTAATGTTTAAATAGATTAGTATCCATTGGGAATGTGTAAATGAATATTTTATAGCTAAATTTTAAGCATGGATGCAATGTGGATGGAACCACATACATCTCATATATCCAAGGTTATCCCAAAAGAATGTTATATTTCAAATCATTCGACATAACTTGGAACAAAGTGGGTATTGTATGGGGACCTACTATAATACTTAGTGTTATCGATCCCAACACTTGTCATGATATATTGTCAAATATATTGATAATTATATTATATGGTTTTAAATTTGATGTTCTAATGCCCATTATAGAGAGAAATGATATGTTACAAATGTTGAGTCTAAAACCATTGTCCACAAGAACTCATTTTACCCTTTTTTTACAAACACACAAATGGATATAGAGTGGAAAATAATTGCTTATAAGGTGTTAAGGTGGAAAATCCTATTTTTTAAAGGATATATTATTCTTATTCCATTTTATAAAATTTAATACAAAGGCCACATATGGTGGTTTAGCATTATAAGGGATTAAAGTCATACATAATGCATATAAAGGAATACCCTTGTAATGTGATGAATTGTGTAACAAGTCCAATAAAAAGGTTTTGGAAATAATGTGTTTAGATTGGTAAATAAAATTTCCTATGGAAATGATTGCTTTATGAAATCCCTTAGGTTATTTGTAGTGACAAGTAAAATCTCATTATAAACATTAGAACAAAGAGTATGTAGGAAAGTAGGTTTTGAATCCCTTATATATTAGAATGAGTTAATTAGGAATGAGATATATTAAGTTTTAACCACTATAAGGTATTGTGACATGAAAAATTTTATAGAGTTGTCCATGTCAATCATGATTACAAATTTATAATGATCGAGGTGTAGTAATAGAAAAATCATAAAACCCTAAGTGATGTAGGGTTTGATGTTCAAATATCAAGTTCACCCAATGTTGAACCCTAAAATTTTGATCTAATATGATCTTATAATTAACCATAGATTTTGAATTAAAGGTGTATATAGAAATGAAATGGAACAAGCATGATAATCAGATATATAGTAGGCCAATTAGACACTAGACTAAGATATAAGCATGCACTAAATTTATTATGCTGAGATAGTATAAATATGGAAAGTATAACTATGATAGCTATAGAAATGATAAATAAGTGATGTAATTAGGTTTTTATGATGCTAATTCAATTCTAAATCTATAATAAGTATAAATCAAGATGGAATGATATTTTATAATAGTCATTAGATTCTAGCTCTAACACTTTTAGCACTTTGGACAACAATGTCAGCTTGGGACAGTTATGTCGATGTTACTATCTAGGTTTGATGCTAGTGTCATGTATAGAATACCTAATGGATTAAGATGCAATCACCTATATGATTTTGGGTTTTAATTTACCTTCACTTTAGTGCATTCATATATGGGTAATGGAATGTCACTCCTTATGAAATAACAAATCCCTAATTCTCCATCTCATGGTGTCGAGATGACCCAAAAGACCCCACTATTAGAAGGTGTTATTAGAATATCCAGTACTCTATAAGTGGGCTTGATACTCATGTAGTTATCCCTTATGTGTTGGCTTGTGTGTGAATCATATAATATGTGTAAAGTAAGTACAATAGTGATTTAGCTTGTAACTTGAAAAATTAGGATTTTAGGCTTCTCCTTTAGTAATTCAAACCTATATATGTACAACACCTATGATTGGTATGGGAATAGGAATAAATAGAAAATTTATGTTCAATTAAATGCTCTTTTTTTAATGCTAGGTTAGTAACGAATGAGGTTTGATCTTGTATTTATATCAATCCCTTTGGATTAATAACTCGCTTTAAAAAACTTAGGTCAACCATTAGTATACATTTCATTTGAAAATTGAATGACTTTAGGGAATTGGACACTTACACTAGGAAATGATAATAACATCGATGATATTATCTATCTCAGATATTAATGTCTAGGGAGTAGGAAAATAGGTATGGGTTTTGAACTTACAGAGATAAAAGATAAATACATTTTAATAATTTTGATAAATATATAAGGTATGGTTCATAAACATAAGAATGGTTTGACTAAGAGATATATGACAAGAGGCATAAAGATAGAGTAAATATAAGATTCATATAAATAAGAAAGGTAAATAACTAAGAGGAATAACCAAAGTTTTACTTTGCCAAGTGTATAAGACTAAGGTGTTATATAATCATAAATAATAATCTACAATAGTTATATGAGTATGCTAGTTGATAAATCATATACCTATCCCTTGGTATCCTATGATAGTCATGATTCATTAGAGTTCTGTGTGAGTGAAATTGACTCAAGGTTTTAGATGTGAATTCTATAATGAAAACTTTAACCAAACTAATGTTATATCTAAAACATTATCATCTCACTATACTTTATAGTTTACATGTGTATGTTAATTTCTTAGTAGATAAAGGATTGGATTCTAGGGTTTACATGATTACTACATGTTTTAGTGATTGTACACACATGAGTTTTGATTTTTATTGATATCTGCATTGTTCTTATTTTTTGCTTCATGAAGGGTAGGGCCACTCCTATTGGGGAGGTGTGTGGGATACCATTGGTTTATGGTTAGAGGTAAAACACCTAGATGATGTTCTCTCTTTGTTATTTGATTCAAGCATTGAGATTATACTTAGGCTATATCTATGGATCATTGAGTTAATGTGAACCTCTTTTTGTATTGTTGTACACATTGTATTGTATATTTGACTTTGAACTATATTGTATATTATTATTTGATGGAAATTATCATAGTAGTGGTTGTATAATTTGTAAATTATTGTGAAATTATAATAATAGTGGTTGCAAGCTTTTGTCTAAAATGTGAATTATATTAGAATTTGTGGTACTTTATTCTTTCTTTTGTACTTTTATAAAGAGATATTTATCTTGAAATATGATTAGATTGTTTGAAAACCATAATGATTAGTTTATTAGCTAGTGGGTTAATATATAATTGTATTTGTTGCTTTAGATACATTTAGTAGTCAAACAATGATTATTCAAATAGTTACAGATGATTTTATAAGTAATCTATGTGATCAAAAAATATATCATAATTATTTGTTAACCTAATGGGGTTATAAAACTCTTAGGGCATAGTCTACTTCAAAGATACTTAATTTACTATGAACTTCATTGTTAAATCTATCTAGACATAACACTTTATATGTTTTGCATTCAGTCTGTTACATACATTTTTTTTAAAATGAATATTTCCTTTTATATGATAACATACTCTCCAACATGTTGACATAATTAAAATATGATCATATATTTATCACATGATACAAACATCTCTTATTTTAAGATAAGTGACTTGCAAGCTACATCCTTAATCTCAAAATGGGAGTATCACACTAGGCTTATCTTAGAGATCCAAACCTCCATGAATAAATTTGGAAAAAAATATAGGTTTAAAAATATATATTATAGGTCTCAAAAATATAAAATGTATATTTTCAAGGATTCAAACTCATTCAACATTAAATTTTATAAAAAGAATACATGATTTCAAAGTGATCTAGAAAGTAAGAATATGACATATATTAACACATTGATACATATTTTATGGGAATATGGCATTCATATGCACTCACATCATAAATACTCAAAGCATAAAATCATATACACTTGAATGCATGTACATGGGAATTACAAGTTATCATTGATATCATGTGGATTGAGCATATAATTTATGTCAAAGGAGTATGAGGTATGGTGATCCAATGGAATGTCTTGTGATACATAGTGAGATATTGTGATATAATGGCATCATGCATAGTAAGTATATATGATGGACTAGTCCTTGAGTATGATGAGGTATGGTGATGATGACACAGATGTGTATGAGCTTGAAGGTGTATAATCAAGTGATAAGAGAATACAATAAAGGTCTTGAGTTAGTCTTATAACTCTCATAATGAGCTAAAATGGTAATTTATTCATTGGTGGTCTACTCATAGACCTTGTCTTGAGACCCTAAGTAGCATGTTGAGGCTTCATGATCAATTTTAGAGGATTGTGATCTTGTGTAATCCTGGTATGAGTATGGATGACATGGTTATGAGGTGTTGAAATTACTTAAAGAGGATTTCAAGGTATATTCAAAGTCTAAACATGATTGGTAGTTCTAGTTCTAGTATGCAAAGAGACCTAGTATGGCCTAATGAGGGATCAAAGTCAATTTTCAAGGTGATAGAGCTCATTTGAGTTTTGAAATAGGTTAAATAGGTTACTTCAAGATTTCTCATTAAGTTTTAGGTATTGATTTGAAGGTCTCCTATGTATGCATAATGAAGAGTTCCAAGCCCGAGAAGGTTATTATTATGCTCATTAGCACATGTAAACTTTATGTTGTGTCTTAAACTATTTGGGATAGATTTCAAAGTGTATTATAAATTATTTACAAGTATTAAGAGGTGGTTTTAAGGACAATAATGTATGAATAATTGTTAACACCAGAACTAGTCTAAAACCCTCACAAAACCCTCATTATGACTGAATGGTGAAAATATTGTTTAAAATAGCCTATAATGTATTATAAGTTATATTTTGGGAATTGGAGGTGGTATAGGACTCCATAATTCATCTCCAGGTGGTAGTGGTTTGTTAGGATAGTAAGTGGAACCTATAAAAAAACCCTTATTTCTTAGAAATTTGATATAAAAGAAAGGGTTGATAAGGTCAAAGAATGACAATAATTGGAGGA
>JARHVA010000954.1:3615000-3885000 GCA_037957365.1 Torreya grandis
GCGATACTAGCTTACCACTAGGCTTGTGAAGTGAGGGGAGCTTGCTCCTTAGCACCAGGCCAAGTACGAAACCTAACACAGACTCTTGAGTGCCTAAACAAACCTGAAACTAGCTCTAGACTACTTCTAGGACCCATCTCAAAAGCCGATCTTCCTAAACACATTCATCTAAGGCATAAGCCAACAAGATTCTAAAAGTTTATTCTTAGGATTTAACGCTTAGGATCTGCCTGTCTTCATCTATTTTTCTATTCCCATCGAGTTTTTTGAGCTAGTGAGGACATTTTCTTTCTTTTTTCCAAAAACTTTCAAATTCTTTGAGTTTCTAGAAAATACAATAACTGGCATCAGTTTTACCACCGACGTCGGTAACTTTTCTTCATCGACATCGGTCATCTGACTGACATCGGCAGTCTATTTCACTGGCATCAATTTTTCAACCATTGTCGGCCACTGTCCAAACTTTTCTTCTCAAAATAGCAAGCCTAAAACCCAACTTTCTTGCTGTCCAACACACCCATTCTAGTTTTCTGAGATTGAAAAAACACAATTTCTAGAACCTGACCCTTCTTGCCTTGAATGGTTGACACACAGTCAAACCAGAACTCTTCTTGACCAAGCAAGGCAACAACCCCTTCCACCTTTGCCTTCCATGACCAGTCCTCTAATGGAGTATCATTTAGAAACTGAATGAACTCCTACCCAACCGATCCCAACTTAGCCTCCCACTATCCTTAAGGGGGACCAAGACTTCGAAAGGTTCCTTGACTTCAATGTCAAGGCCCTTCAACATTATCTCACAAGAAACCAAATGCGAGACATTTCGGGCAAAGCGGTGATGGCATCAACACCATCTGCTACCCAGCCTTTTACGACTCAGACTATTGCCTCAACCATTAACCCAACCATGGCCAATACGCAAAGTTTGGCCTCCCCATCTATTTTTGGACCGACGTCCATCGGGGTTCCATTACCCCCTCAACCACATGTAATTCAACCGAGTTCTGCATCATACCAGAACTTGATTGTCTCGACTCCACACACTCTTGCACCCATAAATGTAGGAGTGTCTACCTCCACTTTTTCCAATGCCACCACACAACCACCTTTGGCGGTATCCAATCAACTTCTGACTTTTACCTTCATGACACAACCACCTTGGGCCTCCACATCTGTCCCTATGACTAGCTACCCATATGTTACACCTACACAAATGCAACCAACCACGTTGTATGCTTCTTCTAGCACCTTCCAAGTGCCTTACAACCTAGGGGCGCCCCTCCCGCCAATCTGTCAGCCAATCTCATCAAGATACTGATGGACAAAATGTCTAGTCTTGAGGCTTCTATTTTCGGTTCAAGTAATGTCTTTTCATATGACCAAATTTGCAATGAACCCATCCATCCCTCCATCCTAATCTGACCATACCCCAACCGGTGGGAGCTTCCTAAGTTTACTCGCTTCTAGAGTAAGGAAGACCCACAATAGCATCTAAGAGCATTCAGACATGCTTGATATCTTATAGTGCATGACGATGCATTGTTATTACACACCTTCCCCATGTCACTTTTTGGCCCCACCTTTGACTGGTATAGCTCTCTTACCAGACACTCTATCTTCTCTTTCACTCAACTCACCTAATTATTCCTTGACCATTTTTCAATCAATATAACTAGACAAGTCTCAATCACAGACCTCTACTCTATCAGGAAATTTGACGATGAATCCATAGTCAATTTTGTCGCTCGTTGGAGAGGCTTGATCAACCATCTCTCCTTTTCCTTGCCTCAACCTGAGCTCATTGAGCTCTTTTCTCGAGCATGTGCTAGGCACATCTCATCCACCTTATGGGTTCACACATTCTGCACTTTTGATGAAGCTTTCACCATGGCCTAAAAGCTCAAACTCTGCACCATTAAAGAGGATAAGGTCAAATTGCATAATACCAATGCAAAATCTGATGACCCTTCTTCTTCCAGACCCTCTTCTGCCAATTCCAAATCTAAAGGAGTGGCCAACACTATAGTTGTTAGATCACCATCTTCAACGACAACCGACCAATCTCGACCTTCTACATCTCAAAGCATCACCAAACAATTCCAACAATGGTACATCCAGCATTCATACACTCCACTTGGAGAATCATACTCTTCCATTTTGGAAAAACTTGTCAAACAGGGGGTCCTCAATCTCTCTCCAATCTGACCACCTCAATTTGACTCTTCAAAAGCTCTCCCTACCTGGTATAGGGAGAATGACTTCTATCACTTTCACCGTGTCCAAGTCCATGACATCAACAATTGCCAAACCTTCAAAAACATTGTCCAAGACATGATCAACATGGGGGATCTTGTTTTTGATAACTCGAACACGCTGCCCAATCAAAACATTGACATCTTCAAACAACCCTTTCCTAATCATCCTCCTAATCAAAATAATGTCCAGACCATGATCAATGACCATAATATATGCACGGTCAACACACTCTTGCCTCTTGTCCCTGACCAACCTCTTCCACAAGTAGAAGAGCCTTCTTCTCCTATTAGTTCTCCATCGACCTCTCTTATACTGGAAGATGCCTTGACTATACCTATGCCATTAGCCCCACCTTCATCCTTCCTCCCACCAATGGAAGACCATACCTTGCCTACTCCTCAACCACAAGTAGAAGGCACAATCACCCCTACCCTCTACCCTCTTGAGGAGCTGCACTCTCCTATTCCTTTTCCACCAAGAGAAGAACCAGAGTCTTCACCCATTTTGATCGAGGAAGACCCAGTTACGGTTTCCTCTTGCCTTTGGCCTAAGATTGCTACATCTCACTCACCTCCGTCCACATCTGAACCCAAACTTGTATCTAACCTTGCCTCGCACAATAGTGGCCCTCAACCCAAACCAAAGAAGACCACTAAACCACACCAGAGGACTCCTCCCCCACCTTCATCATTACCTTCAATTTTGGGCCCACATCTGTCCACTTTAATAGGAGTGCTTCTTACTCCCATACTTCATAGAGGCAAGTCACCTCCATTATCCCTTCAACCCATCAGACATATATTTCTTCCCAAACATCCAACACCCCTCAACACAAAAGTGCCATCTACACGTTTGGCTACACTGCCAAATAAAATGATGGTGCGACCAATGCCTCTTACACCTCTCAAACCAAAGTCATCAACCCCCACTGCAACAAGACATGCAAACCCATTAGCAGGTGCTTATGCCTTGTTATGACAATTGTTGCAGTCTTCTCGCATTAGTCTTCCACCTCTTAAACCATATCAATCTCTCGGACCAAAACCACCCTAGTTTGACGACACTCAGATTTGTGCATATCATCGCATGCCTGGACATGACACTGAGCATTGTTGTGCCCTCAAGGTTATCATTCACCAATGCTTGGAGAAAGACACCCTTCTTCTTGACCATATTATCAACAAACCTTCAACACTGCCCCACTCATCAACTTTTGGATCAAGACCATCTTGGTTCAACAACTCTAAATTTTGCCACTATCATCACACTCAAGGACATGACACTAAGCATTGTTTCGCTCTTAAAGCTGTCACTCGTCAACACCAAAAAAAGGATACCCTTCTCATCAAGGATCCTCTTAACCACCCCTTCGATAAATCATCAACACCAACCCATGCTTCTCAAACCTCATCACCTAAATTAGGATCTCCACGCCAGAGTATGGTCCCTTTGCCGCCTTTAACCCCCTTATTTGACATCAACACAGTCAATCTAACCACTAAGCCTCGACCCAACCTTGACCAAGCCTTGACCAGACATCGACCAAGCATCGACTAGACATTGACCATGACATCGACTAAACATTCAACTAACCTTTTAATCAAAACATTCAACCATCCATTGACCCGACCCTCGACCAAACATTCAACCAGTCTCAAACAATCAATGACCATATCAACCAACTTCACAACCAAGCATCAGCCATCATCGTGACCAATTTGGAAAGAGGCAAGTGGGGCAAGTTTGCTCTGAATTAACTCGAACCTCATCATAAATGCACAAGCAAAGCCCAGGGACTTATCAGAACCTGAGCCCCTGTTATACCTTGCATCTACAACCATTCTACTATTAGTCGAGTACTCAATCACTTGACATTTTACTTGAGCTCATCCCTTGAGCAATCCCTGACATCGTCATTCCTATTCCTTTTGACCCCTTTTTCCCAACACTAGTCAACCCTTTTTGTCAAGCATGAATGCTTTGTCCTAATAAAAGGAAACCCTTAAACCTATAATAAGCTCGTCCATGGCTAAACTTCAATCAACAAAACATGGGATACCTAACATATCAAAGGTCATTAAACTCTAAATGTAGACTGCTCCCTCGAAGGACAACTACATAATTGTTGTATTTACTAGATTCCTCCCTTGAAGGACAACAAGGCCAAGTCATATCAACACATACAAAGCAAAAATATAGACCACTCCCTCGACGGATGGCTATGACAAATCTTGCTACACACAGCACTTTTTCAGAAGCTTCTTGCATCAATCAGCTTCACATATATGACCACAAAGAAAAACAACATCCCAATGCCGACTTCCCGCATCGATCAGTCTGCACTCAAAAAAAAAATGATGACTGACAAGTTATTAAAGTTATGGACATGCCTATAGTCATTCTCTGGGTCACTTATAAAAGGGGCAAGGTTCTTCCAGTCATAAAAGGGTTACCCCATCCTCTCATATCACATAATCCTACTTATCACCCCAACATACTCAAGGGATTTCGAGCTCACTTAACGTCAAGTGATTCAACTACTTCTCTAAACATCAACCAATGGTCAACGATGCAATGCATAAATGGGGCTTTTGTTCTAAGAACCCTTATCTATGCTATTTATCTGGTCCTTCTCAATGAAAGAGCAATTTGCCTTTCACTTTTTGTCACACTTTGGTCACATTCAACCACATCATTTGCCAACCAAACCAAACCAACCAAACCTTTTTCAGACCACAAAACATTATCATAAACCATTCACACTAGTTTCTATGGACACCAATACACATGGAAACTATCGACCACATAATTTATGTTAAGCATAAACCATTACTTGCTGATGCATAAATAGACTCAATTCATTTTTAGCATACATCCATCATGAATATGGAAAATTGCTAGGGATGAAAGACCCCTCAACCAATGTTACAGAATACACCATCACATAATATGGAAAAGGCTGTAACATCATCTTATCCTCATCATTTCAACACATGACCAAACCAATCATCAACCATTTTGCCTCTTCACCTGAACTACATTGGTCTAAGGCCCTAAGACTGGGGCTATGTAGGCAGCACTTAGATCACACGACGTCTTTTGAGGTTAGCTTGACCACCCTCATTTGTTCGTCTCTCTGATGGACAAACCTTCTTTCCTCCTTTGACCATGACTTGACCTCATCCAAGACCAATCCATAACTTTGACCCTTCCTCCCTTTTAGGGAGAACTACATTGGCCTGAGGCCCTAACGATAGGGGCTATGAAGGCAGCACTCAGTTGACATGGGGTCTTCTGAGGTTAGCTCGGCCATTCCTTCGTTCGTCCGTCTACCTCGACTAATGACCATGGATATCGCAACTATCTCCTTCGACTACAACCACTTCTAAGACAATGTTGCCTTGGTTGTTTTTTGCATGTATGCTACCTCATGAATGGTTAGCCAAATTATTTGCAACCCATATTTTGACCCTCACAAGTATAAGATCATGAGCAAGTTAATCCCCACTACTTGTGACATTTTCGTGTTTCCAGGAGCACTTCATGAGCTTGAGATACCTAAAACATGATGACCCATTGGAGCTATAGCTTGGATCGAATAACCCAATCAGCTACGACTAAATGCTGGGGCCCAATTATTTCAATTTTGGCACTCTTTGACCTTGACTTGTGACAATTTGACCTGACCATCTCGTGAAGTGGTATACGTGCAATCATGACTTTTGCAGCGTTCACACTCACACCTTCACCCTCTTCATCCACTCTCTGTCAAATCAGCACCTAATGTCAGGTTACCTTCCCTCGACTCCCACTTTGAGGGGGAATACCTCATCTCACATCTGGTGCAACCTCCTCCTATTTTTGTCTTGCAGTTCATTTGAACAACCAACAAGACAAAATCGACCTTATCCCACACTTGGGGCAACCAACTCCTATTTTTGTCTTGCAGTTCATCTAGAACAACTAACAAGACAAAAAGGGGCAAATGTAGACACTGAAATCATGTCTACTCCTCGTCATCCTCTTCCCTTTGGTCCCCTTGTCTAGTTCTAACCATGCCTAAACTATGTCTTATTAATTAAAAATAATCATCTATCTTAAATTAATAATTCTCTCTCTCCCCTTGACACTTCACCCATGCCACCTCTCCTCTCCTTAGATTCTTTGCCCTTGGATACCCTCATTTATCACCCTATGACCTATTCTAACTTTCCCTCCACTAATCCTCGCATTTATTTATCCACCTTCGATCGTTCTCACACGATCAATTGACCCGAGCAGTTGGAAGAATGGGCAAAAGGCTAATTTTAGTCTTTTTGCCATTATTCCAACTGCCAATGTCAGTTACCTGTCAGCCGACACAAGTGGGACTGCCAACGTCAGTTGCTTAAGACTAGCCTAAAGGCAATTTTTGGTCTCTCTCTTAATCTCTCTCCTTAGCTGGAATGACAATTACAGAACCAATCAGTGAATTAATCAATCCTCTTCTCTCCCAACTGCTAATCCTTTGGCTGCAGGTACTAGACCTCTCCCTTCCTCTCTCATGCACACAGCAAGCAAGGACTCTACATCAGCAACTCCACTAGCAACAGGGCCTCCACACCAATAGCATCAGTAACAGGTGCAACCAGTCTGCAACATCTCTTCTTTAGCAGGCAACAGGTAAGTATTCCCTCTGTGTTTTCATTTCAATTATTTAGACTGTTAGTTACTACTTTTTAGACTATTGCCCAGACCCAACCTACTCTTCCCTTTGAAGCTGAAAGGCCTTCTCTAATCTCTATCTCCCTGTTGCCTCTATCTTCTATCTGGTCCCTCTTTCAGACCATACTTCTTGCCTGCACAGACCTCTAACAGACTCTCAAACACCTCAAGCCATTTTGCTGACCCCAAACAGACCACAGACCATAAACTCGTCTAGACCCCATCCCAGACCATTGCCCCGACCGATGCTGGCCACAGAGACCACTGCCTCCACCGACGTTGGTAGGATAACCGACGTCGGTAGACCTTGACAATCAATGTCGATAGACTAACTGACGTCGATGACTGTGACCAAACTGACAGTAGCATTCAGGTAAGCATTAGCTTCTATTTTTGTTTCAATTTTTAATCATTTTAGTCTCTTATCATTCTGTCTTTTATCAAACATTATTTTTTATCAATCAGTGGGTTGACATCCCTCAAAGAAGTCTTTGTACTTCTGGGATCAAGCTTTTGCTTGGCAGCCCACCATCTCCTCATCTAACACCTTCTTGTTCTAGCCTCTTTCTTCTATAGGTGTCATCCTCCACAACCAAAGAGGAGTTCTCACAACGTCTGGATAACAGTGCACAGACCTCATCCGAGTATCTTCTAACCCTAGACCATATCTCTTAGTTTCTCATTTCCTTTGAATGTGAAAGCGAAAATCATATAGAAACACATACATATGTATGTAAGTGTGTGTGTGTGTGTGTGTGTGTTTGTGCATACATACATACACACACACACACACACACACACACACACACATATATATGTATATACATAATATATATATATATATGTATACATACATACATACATACATAACACACACACACACATACTTACATCCATATGTATGTATGTATGCATATATATATATATATGCATGCATACATACACACATACATATGGATGTGTGTGTGTGTGTGTGTGTGTGTGTGTGTGTGTGTGTGTGTGTGTGTGTGTTATGTATGTATGTATACATACATACATACATACATATATATATATATATATATATTATGTATATACATATATGTGTGTGTGTGTATGTATGCACACGCACACACACACTTACATACATACACACACACACACACACACACACACACACACACACACACACACACACACACACACACATATATGTATATACATAATATATATATATATATACATACATACATACATAACACACACACACACACACACACACACACACACACACACACACACACACACTTACATCCATATGTGTATATATATATATATATATGTATGTGTGTATGTATGTATAAATATGTATGTGTGTGTGTGTTATGTATGTATGTATGTATACATACATACATATATGCATACATACATACATAACACACACACAGATGTGTGTGTGTGTATGCACGCACACACACACACACACACACACACACACACACACACACACACACACACACACACACACACACACACACACACACACACACATGTATGTATGTATACATACATACATACATATGTATGTATATATTTATATATATGTATGTATTTATGTATGTATGTTTGTATGTATGTATACATAAATACATACATGTATGTATATATATATATATATATATGTATGTATGTATGTATGTATGTATGTATGTATGTATGTATGTTTGAGCCTTAAAAGTTAGAAAGTGAAGAGTCATACTTGAATAATTGCTTAGGTTACTTTAATTTTATTTTTTACAATTTATGAATTTTGAAGGCCTATGATTCTAAATAGAACATGTGGATTTTATAAAGGTTTGTTTTATTATCTAAAGCCATCAATTTCACTTAATTGAACATATAAAATAAGTGGAAGCATTAATTTAGTTTGAATTTGTCATAGTAATCTAAATTTTTTGAGACCATCATTATACCCATAGCTTGGTTCTCAACCCTCAATGGACAAAATTATAAAATCTCTTTTTTAAGAAATAAAATTTCAAAGGAAATAAAATAAAAATGCAAAATCTAAAGTTTTCCTCAAAAGGGTGATTAAGGAAATCTCCATTGTAGGATTTTTGGCCTAGATGGTAGAGGGAAAAGGCCTTGAGTGGGAATAAAGGTATCTCTAACATGGATATAGATGCTTGGTTGGCATTAGAGCAATGATCATGTTTTTCCCTCCAATCCAAATTGTTAAATATTTTTCCTCTTAGAAGTTTTGGTTGTCTAAGTAGGTCTAAATTATTTTAAGTAAATTCAAGAGCTATAAGGAATTAATCACTTTGCACACACCAATGGTCTAAAGCTAAATTAAAAATTAGTATGCCACAGGTTGAAGTAGACTTTAGTGCCTTCATTTCCTAATTTTTTATAAAGGAGTATTCTTAATTTATGCTTGTGTTCAGGTATGAAGGTTTATGGTCTAACTATTGGAGTGCATTAAACCATAGATTCTAGGTTTTGACTACTTTTTCAACATTCTCCCCATAGAAATCACCATCTTTTGTGTCCTAACATGCCACTATTCTCATATTTCAAATGGGGACCCTCCTTTTGCATCTTTTTTAGCATATTGAGTCTAAATTAGCACTTTAAATGTTTGATTTAGATAAACTTAGAGTTTTTTGAAGTGGTAAAAACTCCATTTGGGATCTACTTATTTTTATTTTTATTTGGTTTTAATGGAATAACTTATCTTAACCCCTTTGAAGTTATTTGATTCCTTTGTGTTTGTGTGTAGGTGATTCTTGATGCTTCAAATTAATTCTCAAGATTTAAAATAGTTTCTTGGTCTTATAGATAGTTTTCTATGCCTCAAGCTCAACTTCTTAGACCCTATGTCATGATCTTGTGATATTCCCAGAGCTGAAAGTATTTTGTAGGCTTTAATGGGTTTATATAATTTTTTAGTGTGAATTTCTCCTAGAGATCCTACCAACCATCCATGTTTCACCATCATTTTCACCTATTTGTAAAACCCTTTTGGCTCTTATATGTTTCTTCAAAAACATTATCCAAGCCATATGGCATATTTCCACCACTCTATGGGACTTAAGCAAATTTGGTAAACCCTCTGGGCCCCCAAGTAAGTGGTATTATTCCATATGGCATTATATTATTAATTTACAATCTTGGGTAGTTTGTACAATTTAAAAAGGCTCCCAAGACTCCAAGTTAGTAGGATGTCACCAAGTGGCATCATCCCACTACTTCATAGTCCTAAAGTGGTCTATGCAGTCCAAGGCTTCTAGATTATTAGGATTCTACCACATGGTGACATATCATTACTCTTCTATCCTTGAACTAATAGAGCAAGGATAAAATATCATGATAATAATAGATGCCCATAAAGTGGCAAAATGAAAGCATATTGAGCTCCAAGAGATATCAATGAATGAGGAAGATACACATGAAAGTTGTCAGACATGCTAGTCTCCAACTATAAATACCCATATTTTGTATAAGAATAATTTTGTATCATGTTTTTATAGCCTCTTTGCATGCATACATCTCTTGACTAAGGTTTAGATATCTAGTGATGTGGTCTCTTATGGACCCCTTCAGTTCCATCTTATTTCACTTGATTTACCTACCTCTTGGCCTTGTATGTTATTTTATAGATTTTTAGCTAATGTATGTTAGGGATCCCTACCTTTATTTCTTGTTATCTATGTGTTTTTATCCCCTATACACTTATGTTGGTTTTGGACACTTGCATCGATTCATGTCCAACAATGACCTAGGTGTCTAAGTTTATCTTTTTGTCCTTTTCTTTATCTTTCTATTTGTGACTATTTGCTTAACTTTATTTATTATATTGTCAGACTTTTATGCATCACTATGTCCTAATTCAAAATCAAGATATTATTATATATACAAAGGCTATTGTCTAATTAAACCACTAGTATTCTTAATAAATTAAGTTATAATTAGAAAATATCTTACATTACAAGTTGTCAAAATTGCACTATAATATTGAATTAAATATCTGAATCAATCAAAATATCATCATATTATTACATTATTTGTACCAAGGGTATCTATAGGAGAAAGAGAATATAGTTACATAATTAAAATTACACACACATGCCTAGGAGGGATAACTACATGTGAATCTAAAGCCCTCTTTGGATTATTGGCTATGTAGGTAACACTTAGCAACAATCGAAGTTGTTATGGTTAACTCAACTCACATGCTAACCCATTTTCACCAAGTTATATGAGGTCCAAAGTAAAGAGGCCAGGGTTTTACTTATTATCTAGATTACACACATAGGGAGATATATTCTCTAAGGTAAAATAGTCATACATGTGGTAGTGCATGTCTAACAAAAATTTAGAGCCATCCCTATATATGATTGGATCTAGACACATGCATCAAGTATATATTCCTATAATGATGCTACTATATAGGGATGATGTAAGCATTTATAGGGTAAAAATAATTAGAATCGGGAATGATTAGATTTAAATAAATTATCTTTATGTTTTGACAGTTCTAGAGCACTAATACATTCTAGATTCAAAACTTCAAAACAAAATATGATCTCTCTATTCCTTACTTTCCTTGTACTTCTTGCATTTATTTCACATGTTCAATTATTAAAATTTGTGTTATTGATTATATTTTAGTGTAAATCTAAGTATTGTCATTCCTTTCAAAATAGTTTATATGCTTGTGTGTTTTCTATAAAAACCCTAAAAAATGTATTAAACATTTGGTTAACCCATCCTCTATTATTGAGATAAAACCCTAGTTTTCATTTAGGGTTTTTTATTATTTTAGATTGAACCCTTGAGGCAAAGGAATTCCAAACCTACCTCATCCAATTGATACAATAGAATAACCTCTAGGTGTGGATATCTTAATGAATGAGGTGAGTTTCTAGTTTTGGGGATAGCTTCCTTGATGAATCATCTAAGCTCAACTACTGCCTAAACCTATTTGTCTTGTCAATGGAAAGCTATAGGATGGACATGAAATCAAACCTAATTTATGGGGGATGATTCACTAATATGTTGTGTCTCCTCTACTTGATCTTTAGTCAACTCTTATAGACAACACAAAGACTGATTGTTAACACACTTTCTCTTAAGACTCTTACATATTAGTAATTTACATGGAGTTTATTAAGATGACTATGACTTGAGGATGATGAGTGAGAGGTCTGATTTAGGACATTATCAATATTCATAGCAAACACAATCATTGGGACCTTCACACACCATGTGACCTACATAAGAACAATTCACTAGCATCTAGGTGATAAGGACCTGCAAAAGGATAAAATTATCAACCACTTATGAAAATCAACAAATATGGAACACACTAGATACTATTATAGATAAGGTTGAATTAGTCTTTGTATTAGCTCAAGGTTGTAAGATCAAATGGACAAATTTTTCTCATACCTAGTAGAGGGATCCTTTCAATGGCTTTCCAAGCCAAATTTATAAAACATGAGAAAGAGAGAGAAGGAGAAACATAACACTAAATATCATTAATGATGAAATACACCTCCATTTTTAGTTTCAAATTTGAAAGGCATTCCATGAGACACCACCTTCTATCCCTCTCCAATGCATGAGGAATGTTTAGTTGATGGTCCTCATGAAAGTCTAGTGTAGAATAGGTGTAATAGAAGATAATTCAGTTTTGATTTACCCCATTAAAGGTATGAGCATGAAAAATTGGTCAAACACTTTTTCTCTTGGCAATTATAATGGTAGAACTTGTGGTTTAATTAACCTCCATGAAGCATTAAGTAGCCTACCTCTCTCTTTTTCATGTTGACCAAGCCTAAAAATAACTCACTTACCATAATGACCATGAAATGTGCATATTTTCCTCAATATATAAGTTAAAATAGAATTTATGGTTCTCCATTTACCCTCTTTGTACCTCTCTACACCAAGAGATATCTTCTTTAGCTAGATAAATAGGCCTACTATAGGCAACTGGGCCTAGTCACTTGTTAATAGTCACTTGGATGGCCATGGAACTTGTATATAACCTTGAGAATGGATTAGTGAGAATTATTCAAGACCAAATAAACATCTTACAACATGAATTATTCCTTTTAGGTAGTGTACACGTATAATTCTTTCTCATCTAGGTTGTTAGGTCATCCTTCTACTAGTACTTCTAGACTACCTCTCTAGTCTAGGCATACATAAGAATTTATAGGGGGAATTGAGTGTAGTTTATATAATTATAGGTTATAATACATACCATATCACCCCAATTATCTATAATTTTTCACCTATCTCTACACCTTGAGTTCATCATGAAAACTTACAAAAACATGGTGTTTGTTGCATCCATACAAGTGTCCATACTAACTGATGGCATGATCAAGGCCTTCTCAAATTGTAAGATGTGTTTTAAGTGTTTTAAAATCCAAACCAACGCATCTTAACCCTTTAATTTCACTTTATTTCCTATCAGGTCCCTATGGGAGGTTTAAGAAGGCTTTAAACATGCACAATCTCTTAATGATTATTCATAGCTCAAAGGGCCTAGATTATAGAATTAATACCAAGAAATTAAAGTATACAACTTCCCTCAACATCCCATATTATATAATAACTCCATGAACCTACTTCTTGATGTTCACACATGAGGATGACACCTCTTAAACTAGAAAACATGCAATTGTGGGGTCAAGAAAGAAACATTGAGTGTGTAGGATGTGAGAATGCATGAGTTTGGATTCAAACACATATTTGAGACTTGTGAACCCTAACACATTATTATGGTTTACATTATTTTTCAACTCCCCAAGCTGTCTACATATCTCTCATACATAAGCTTAGGCTTTATAAGCCAATAGGCTAGTTTGATCCTAAATCTTAGGCTCTTTAGATTTATTCTCAATTCACTAAGTTAAAACTCATGGAACAACCTTGAAACATCATAACACACTTCCCTAGAGCCTTAAATCCTATAAACACTACTAAGAATTCAATTTATCTTACAATTTCATGCTTAGGCTTGTGACTACCTATTTAGGCCTACTAGGCCTAATTAGCCTGTCAAGGCTCTTCATTTTGATTTAAAAGACCAAACCATCTCAATGAATAATATGAAACATTGTTATATAATTTAATATACATGTTTCTTACTCCACCTTTCATCCATGCATATCTTAATCATCTCTTATTGTTCTTCATGACCCTGTTTGTAAGAGACTAATAGGTTTGTCTACAAGAAGTATGAATATCATCATTTTATTGGTACTCAATGTTTTATAAATTATTATGACATGATATATAGTCTATTTAAATTTATATATACCCTTGATATCCTTATTTACTTCACATATACCCCCTTTCTCCACCTTTGCATGATAAAACTATAGGTGTTAGCTTAGGGTCTACTTGGGCCATAGGTCTATACCTTCTCTTATTGTTACCACATTGAGGTCTCATTGAGTAATGTAAATATGATGTATATGGTCATATTACTTTAATATAACCCTCTATTCTTCCATTTAAACCATATTCCACTCAGCTTTGCAATCACAACTATGCCTTTTCATGACTAGCCTGTAGGTGAATTTGGGTCCACTTCTTCAATCTTCGTAATCATCATATGAATGAAATGTGAAATTTATATATAATTTAATATATTTTATTTTTTTATAAGTATATCATATGCATTTTTAGTTATCATTTATATCAATTTAAGCTTAAAATGGTTAAAGGGCTAATTATTTTCCTGTAGGAGTGATTTAGAATCTTAGACATTGGGTCTAAAGGAACATTTTTCTAACAATACTTGACCATCTTAGATGTTTTAAAATTTAACTTAACATTACATTTAAACCTTAAAAATCACTCATCTTAATGCATTTTGAATAATCACATACCAAATGTAACCCTACATGTCTGTAGAACTCTAGGTCTACAGACCTATAGGTCTACATTCTCATGCTTTGAGGACTATTTTGGTGTAAACAAGGTATTATAGCATGAAATTATCTTTTAATAGTGATATAAAAAACAATATGATTGCATTTGAACATTGGATCTATATGTGAGAACAATATCAAAGACATTCACCATGAAACACTAGATATATCGTAGGAAAACCTCATGAAGAGGTAAAAAACCCACCAAGATTATTTATTATTTGAGAAAAAAATGTACCCAATAAAAGTTTTTTATTATTACTTTTTTCATTACATCTTATAATATAAAATTTTTATTATATAAGCAAAGGTAATATAACCATTGTAATGTGACATTTTACAATTACTACATTAATGGGTCCAACCTCTCCAAAGATTATTTAATATATTTTATTATTTATTTACATGAGGATAAACTCCTGATAAATAATAAAATATATTATTATTTAACCAATTTAATTTAATGTATTAAGGGTACATAAATAACACCTCTTAACCATTCATTGTTGTAATACTCACCCTTAATGTTAAGTGGGGATACATGCCATAATCATGTTTATAAAAATGAAGTTATACTCCATGAACTATCCACATAATGAGTTTTAGGAGGTAACAACATAATGAAATTACACTCTATGAACCATCAAAATGATGAGTTTTAGAAGGTAATAATTGAAGGAAGCATCCTTCATCATGCCAAAGTCACCTTTAAAGGAATTATTCTATGTAAGCATAGTCACCCAAAGGTATTATGCTATTTAACTATAGATACCCAAAGGTATTATACTATCCCCATAGGACCCTTTAAAAGAATTACATTATGTCATCTTGAACCATTTAGAGTGAGTTTAGGCTAGCATGATCATGATACTACATCCCATGTTGAGAATACATCCCACAATTTTTTATGAGTAATAAACCAAACATATTGGAGTATTTCATAACATAAAGAACTCCATGCTATTATGTGTTGGGTACAATGTAGACTTTCATATGAAGTTTAACAAAATCACATAAAGTGATATATTATAATACTTTACAATGAGAAGAAGTATAGAGAGATAGAATGAAACACATGACCCACATGGCTGTTAAGAAATGACATTGTCATCACACTCCCCCTCAATGGCAACTTTGATAGGCTTAGGATTGAATGAACTTCAATAGGATTTAGTTTATTGGTGATACATTAGATTTTTCACCAAAGTTATACAAATTTGACTATCACTAAGAAGATTGGTACAATGAGGAACTTCCACACGATGTTCTTCTATCATCCTTCATAGCCACAAGGTTTCTTTAGCAACTTCCACATGAAGTGCTCCAAATGATAACACCTACACCAAACATAAACACATATCCATAAGTAAACTCATCATATTATGGTTAGCATCATAATAACCAAATAATTAGCATAATCAAAGGAAGAATAATATAAACCAAAGTATAAAGTGTTTTTTATATACCAAAGTATTCACTTTGCTAATTTGCAATGATCCAACTATGGAACCTACATGAATTTGGAAACAAAACCCACATACTATAAAATATCTATCCTAATAATGGTTATATAAATAAAACTACCAACAATATATTTGTAAATAGGGTCTATCTTTATCATGCAAAGTTTTTGGATCAATCTTTAACACAACCTTCAATAGGAGTACATGTAAGCTTGCAATCAAGCATGTTAAATTTAACAAGTAGGTTATGTGATGCATATACAATAAATTCACTAATAATTTAATACTAAGTTAACCAAACATTACATATTTTATTAGGAATAATTCATATTATAATTTGAGTCATGAATGTTTTTCTTCCTTTTAAAGTCGACACTGCAAGTTTGCATTTTATACTAAAATGACAAAAAAGGTTTAGAAAGCAAAATTTTTAATGTGTTTTATACTTGATTTTGCAATAAAAACACATATTATAGTGATTAAATATCACTAGCCATTTTATTTGATTGTAAAATAATTCAAAATCATAAAAAATTGTAATAAGGGCTAAAGTTGCAAGTGTCATAAATAGTGTCACAAATTGCACTATTTGACCAGATTGTTCTAAATCCAATAGTATAATGTTTCAAATAAAATAAATAACCTTCCTAATATGTTCACAACATGCAAAAACCTAAAAATTGATTGGTTTGATGACTATGGTTGACAAGTAGTTAATAGGGTCAAATGTCAAACAAATTGTCGAACAAGGCACAAGTTCCCACGTGAATGAGCATGCAAATTAAAAAAATAGTTTATAATAAAAACTAATTTTCACCAAAAGAAAGGATTGAGGAGATTTGAACACAAGATCAGTATGTTACAAGTGTACTAAAAAAATAGGCTAGCCAACTCACCCACTAAACTCATCAACAAATTAAATACACTAGTTTGTAATAAACCTTTAAATTTTGATTTGTATTTTTTTATTAAAAAATAAAATTAAATTAAATATTTTCAAAAATAATTAAATGCATCAAAATATTTTGAATTTGGAAAAGAAGATTAAAAATTAGGTTGGTTCCACAAGCTTATGTGGAAAATAAAGAATTATATAAAAAAATTATTTTTTAAATACTTTCCACCAAACATTAGACATACCCATTATTTTTTAGTTGTAGTTCTAGGCTGAGGAATGGTGTAGGTGGAGAGCAGGGGAAGATAGAAGATGCTCCAAGTGACCATTTTTAGTGATCCAAAGCTCAAATTTGCCTTAAACCAGCCTTCTAAGGCTACTAGTAGACCCAAATCTGGGTTTTACAAATTACATAATGATTTTTTAATGTTTTTGCTACTATGGTGTACTATGGTGCCCAAAAGGAGAGAGAAAAATTGAAAGGAGCCTAGAATGACCATTTTAAAGTTTGAAAATTTCCCAATCTCCTTAAAATCTCAAAACCAAGTGGTTAGGACCTTCATAAATCATAAAAAAACTAACAAAACATTTTTATCTAGGGACCATACTAGCTATACAGGGATGCTAATGGAGGGTAAAGAAAATTAAATTGAGCTTAGATAAGGGTTTGTAGGGTCTAAGAAGGTTTTATAAATATTTAAAACTAAAAATTCAACCTTTAAAGACTGAAAACTAGATGCAGAGGCTCTAAAATATGTATTTTTTAATTTCTACCTCTCATAAGTCATACAAAGATGCTTGGGAGGAGAGAGAAAAATCAAAATCAGATATAGGGGTCTAAATCAAGTGAATTAAAGGTAAAAAGTTCTTGAAAAAGGCAAAATTAAGCAAATGGAATGACTAGAATAGATAATTAATTCCCAAAAATAATTTTTTACTCATTTTTAGCTTTCTTGTGCTAAAAAATGGCACTTGGGCTGACTTGAAATTCTAGATCTTCAATTGGTAGCTTCAAAGAGTTCTGCAATAGTGTTATCAAGCCAAAAAACAAAGATCTAATATTCAAAAATATATTTCAAGCTATAAAAACTTAAAAAATGAAATATTTACTAATTTTATGATATTTAGGCCTGCAATAGACTTAAAAATGGTGCCTAAGACTCATTTTGCTTTGAAATGTTTATATTTGCTTATAATTGCAACTAGAGAGCTTCAAAAAACTTCACAAATATTATTAGACAACATAGAGAAAAAATTTATAATTTTTAATGCTCAAAGAAACATTTATAGCATGTTCAAGACACCCAAACATATCTATGTTATGAAAATAAGCTTGAAATTTGATAAAATGCTTAGATCTAAATTATCTAGGCTCTAAGAGGAGAAATAAATGAAAAAAACTTACTTTTATTGATTAAAAATCTTAAAATTCTTTCATAAACATATCATGGATTGAAAAATGGATGAATCTATGCTTGAACACAAGCCAAAACTCTAATCTATTATCTTACCACTTGATCATGCATCAATTGGCTCTAGTACCATGACAAAATAAGAAATATGATTGCATACGAACATTAGATCTATATGTGAGACAAATAGCAAAGACATTCACTATGAAACACTAGATATACCATGGAAAAACCTCATGAAGAGATAAAAAACCTACCAAGATTATTCATTATTTGAGAAATAAAATGTACCTAATACAAGTTTTATCTTCTCACTTTTTTCATTGCATCTTATAATATAAACTCTTTATTATATAGGCAATTAATCTGACCATTATAATGTTTCATTTTCCAACCACTGCATTAATGGGTCCAACCTCTCCAAAGGTCATTTAATATATTTTATTAGTTATTTATATGAGGATAAACTCATGATAAATAATAAAATTTATTACTATTTAACCATTATAATTTAATGTATTAAGGGTACATAAATAACACCACTTAACCATTAATTATTCTAATAGTTGGATCTTTCATCCAATAGTACTCTCACTTTCCTTTTGGCAATGCATTATAAGACCATCTTCAATCACCTTCAAACAAGCAGTCTATGCTTAGTTCAATTGGCTGGGAATATGAACGTTATTTACAAGACTATGTGTGGAGTAACCAAGTGGTTGGGGAACCTTCAATGGAGAAGAAGGTGATAAGAAAATTAATAACCATTGGATGAATTAACCTTGAAAAAACTTCAAAACATAGAGATAATAATGACATGATTCACAACTTGCCAACTACCCTATCGAATCTTTTTGCTTATTTCTCAATGTCACACATGCCCTTGTTGGTGGATGAAAGTGGAAAATGTATATGCAAACATCTAAGGGTCCTTCTCAAACACTTTTATGTTATAATAAGTTCATTTTTTCAATAAGGACTGACCAAAACTTAGCCACTAGGGTTTTACAATGGTTTAAGACTACTTAGGGGTCTTAGTGATTTTTCATAAAGCCCAAGGATTTGATCTATTGACCAATGCCACTAATTTCAATCCCACTAGGGACTCCCTCTATATGGACTGTACCATCCAACACAAAATATCCCTTGTGATCTTACCAAGATCTCGATGGAGATCCTAATACCATTTATGACTTTCTCTACACATTTGAGACATGGATTATTTTTCATGATACTTCTAAGGGATCCCACATTAGATGCCTAACCTCCTCTAACTCTACCCTGACTGTACAAGTCTTGGAAACACCTGTAAAACCTCATTTTTTTACATTTTTTTAGGTTTTAGATCTTGAGAAACCATTGGATAAAAAGAAGAGGAAATGAGAGGTCAAGTAGACTTTCAAACCAAATGGTAAAAATGGAGGGAAGTTGAAAGGTTACTTTTTAAGTGTGTGGGGACCTTTTATGTGAATGAAGGATATTTGACCTTTTAAAAGACCTTTATTACATATAATACCACCTTATAATGATATGCAATAGATATGAGACCTTTTAAAACCTATAAATTCAATGTAAATCATAACACACACCTTATTCAAAGGGTATAACATACCAGTTGACCTATATGGTATGTTTAAGAGGTATTTGATGACCTTCGGGCTAATTGAAACTTGAAACACTCTTGACAAATAGACTATAAAATATAACCTTAGATATATAATTAAACCTCATGCTAAGACTCAAACATAACTTGGATACCTTCGACATCTTTCTAACAATGCCCCCCCCCTCAATAAGTGGCTAAAACAAGTATATATATAAAAATAACAAGAAACCTTAACCTCTCCAAATACCTTAATTTATACTAAAATACCTTAACCTTATCAAACAAGGTATAGGCCACTTTTAAGGATTCAAAAAGGCACTTGAGACCCTTCCACTCACCCAAAGATAGTCTATTAAGACCTAATACATTTCCCAATGACTCATAATATGATACCACATGAGGATTTCTCAAGTAATTCATAATACATATAGTGAAACCTTAAACAATGCTAATGAGGCTTTTAAAAGACCAATTTGAGACCATGACAAGATTTAGATCACCATATAAAATCTTGGGGGCCTATGAGAAAGTATTGAACTATAAGGGTTGATATTTGGCCTATGAGGCCAAATTATCAACATTCTTGTTGACTCACAGGGGTTGACTTATTATTTAATAGAATTATCTATCTCATTCTTTGGGCAAAGGACACACATGACAATCATGACTTGAGATGACCACTTTGGTTGGATTGGGAGTCATACCTATAACCATATAAGCCTTTAAGGACTAGAAACAAACTCACCAATCATATAAGGACAACACACAAAAAAATTATGAAGTAAACACATGATACTTGTGTTGGTAAACACTTATTATAAATAAGACAGGGACAACCTACTACAAACAAATAACCCAAACATGCCTTCCTCCACCTAGGTCAAAGGGAAAGTTTCTTGGATTATTTAATCTATGATATTAATAATGGTATGAATCAAACTAAATTTTATAATTTGGTCTCATTATCCTCATCCTTTCCTTGAAATACATTCCTCTTATCATACTCTCAAGTGAGGTGATAGGTGTAAACCAATATCCTATGAAGATATATTCTTGTTGTCCTTCAGGACCTACCTCATATTGCTTCTTAATTTTAATTTTAAAAAATGGTAATTCATCTAAGTATGTTTTTTGAGTCTCCATAGCATCTTGGGTGACATCATGCTTCCTATCATTTGATTCCATCTCATCAATCTCTTTAATAAGCTTTACATACTCCAAGCTACATCATTATCTTCAATGAGTGTGTCTTGACCAACCTCTTCATGTTCGTTCTCTTCAATAGGAAGTGTGTCTTACAAAGAGATTTAACCTCTTTGAGTAACTCAATATACTACTAAAAATCATCCTTTTGATCTTTTTATATCAATGAGATCAATACCAACCTGAATAACATCTTCTTCAAACTCAAAGGTTATAAGTCTGTCAAGAGTTTCCAAACCTATTATGCAGTCATGATGTTATTATAAGTCAGCTTCCTCAAGTACTAAACTAAACATATTGACCTCTTGAGTGTCCTCAATTGGATGATTTTCTACTACATGCTGATCAAATATCTCTCCTTCATACTCTATAAGATTCACACACTACTCCTTAGGAAGAAGAATAGTCCCAAGAGAATTCTCAATCTACCCAATAGGAGGTTCAGACCTATGGAGAGATTCAAATTCATTACAAACATCCCAATATTATTGCCATACATTTTCATCATCCTTATTCGTGGATTTTTTAAATGGAACCAATTGGGTTACACCTTCATAATATCCATTAGGAGTCATAGAATTGTGAAGAACCTTGAGGCTCTCTATGCTTTCATGATGTAATTTAGGATCAACCTCTTCAATTTTAAATTCTTTCCTTCTAATGGCCACCTCAACCTCATTCAAATTTTTAGTTTGTATTCTTTCTTCCATCTCATATTTGTGCTCATCCCTAAAAATTTATTTGCCCTTTTTACACCAAGAGGGGTCCCAATGAAGATTTATTCCTCATATTCATTTACAACATATTCATCTTATGCCATTACAATTTGATCCACCTCATTTTTCTCCCATAGAATAAGCTCTTTCTCAAAAATGGAGAGGTTGGGAGGGTGATGGCTGTTTCCATGAGTTGATTCAGGTGTTAAGGCAACACCCTCACAATTTTAGATCCTAGGTATAGTGTACTCCTCTAAGAATTTTTTAGAAGAAAAAAATTTAGCTATGTTATAACTTCCTCATTCTTCTTTTTAATATCTTCTTGGACTAACTTACAATATGTAAAGGTTTGAAACTCTTGGAAAGGGAGGTATGGGGTTTGAATGGGCACAAGCTCCTCTTCCTTAGCTTCAAATTTTTGGTGTAGGCTTGAATCATCCTTTCTTCCCCGTGAATCTACTATTTGGTTTCAAGTTGGGAGTTTGAAACTAGGAACTTCTTCTTGAGCATGTATTATAGCTTGAGAAGTGAATGAGGGGCTAGGCAGGCTTCTAAATATCATCACTTCTTCTTGAGATCCCATTGCCTTTACTGCTATGCTTTTTTGGAATAATTGGTCATTTTCAAGTTCAATCTCTCTAGTTAGCTTAGCTTCAAAATCATGTCTTGTCTACTCAATACCCTTGTCATGCTGACTAGGAGGAAGATAATCTTGCCAAAGATAATTTAAATCATGTTTAAGAGGTATATAGGTCTAATAGCAAGTTTTCTCAAATTATTGTGAAGGCTAAACAACTTGGTAAGGTTGGTAAGGAAGTGAGGGATAGAAGTATTCTAGGTAACTAGAACTAGGTTATTCATATAGATAAACAAAGTTATATAGAGGATAAGACTTATCATAAGTTTGATATGGATCAATATAAGACTAATATGGTTCATTGGATTGTTGATAAGGGTCAATATAGGATTGATAATGTTCATGGTTAGTATGGTATGGGTTAATATAGGGTTGGCATGGGTCTTGATACTATTGGTAAGGAAGTGTATAACATAGATTACCTCCATATATATCCATTAAACATCATAAATAAAATAAAGAACAAGATAATTATCAACAAAAGGTTGTTCTTACCCTTGGATGAATATATTGTGATGCCCTTTTGTATGAATCTTGGGTGCTAATCTACCACCAAAATGCCTGGATGTCTTTGAGTTCATTGAATGCTAAGAGTAAGTGTTGCAAACTCCTTGAATTCTTATCCCACCATGTGTGCTAAAAAATGTTATTAGTATGGGTTACACCCTTGAGGCAAAGGAGTTTTAATCCTGCCTCATCCAACTAATATAATGGATAGCCTAATGAATGAGATGAGTCTCTAATTTTGGGGATAACTCACCTAATGCATCATCTAAGATAAAATACTACCTAAACCTATTTGTCTTACCAATGAAAAGAAATAGGAGGGACATGGAATCAAACCTAAGCTATGGGGGTGATGCACCAATATATTATGTCTCCTCTACTTGATCCTTCAACAACTCTTATAGACAACACAAACACTAATTGCTATCACACTTTATCCTAAGACTCATACACATCATTGATTTACATGGAGGTTATGTTGATGGCTATGACCTAATTATGATGAGTAAAAGGTCTAATTCAGGATACTATCAATCAATCTTCATTGTAAACATAATCATTGGCACCTTCACACACCCTATAACTTACATCAAAATAATTAACTAACATCTAGATGAGAATTAAGGACCTAAAAAGGGAGGAAAGTATTAACCACATATGCAAATCAACAAACATGGAACACATTAGAGACTAGTACAGAAGAGGCTGAATCAGTGTTTATATTAGCTCAAGGATAGAAGATCAAATGGATAGAATTTTATCATACACAATAGAGGGATCCTTACAATGGATTTCCATGCCTAATTTATAGAACATGAGAAAGAGAGATAATTAAAAAGAGATCAATAAATCTCATCAATGATGCAATACACATACAATTTTAGTTTCAAATTTGAATGGCAGTCCATAAGACACCATCTTCTATCCATTTATAATGCATGAGGCATTCTTGGTTGATGGTCATCATGAAAGTGTGGCATATAATAGGTGTATTATAATCTAATTAAGTCTTGATTGACCCCATTTAAGGTATGATCATGCCAACTTGGTCAACCACTTTTTCTCTTAGCAGTTATAATGGTAGAACTTGTGGTTTAATTAACCTCCATAAAGCACTAAATAGCCTACCTCTCTTTTTTACATGTTGACCAAGCCTAAAACTAACTCATTTTCTATAATGACCATGAAATTTTCATGATTTCCTCAATATAGTAGTTATGATCATTGATGGTTCTGCATTCACTCTCTTATTATCCCTCTACACCAAAAGACATCTTCCTTAGCTAGCTAAATAGGCATGTAGACACCAAAATTACATCACACACATGCGCATAACTCCCTATGTCAAAACCCCCTAAACCCATTTTAATAATAATAATTAATCTCCCTAACCCATACTTTTACCCCTCATACATTTAATTAATTTAAATTACTTAATTAAAGTTAATTAAAAACCCATATTGTCACCTTACCTGACCACCTTGCCCTATGACTAATTCTCCCCTCATGAGTCACCTCAAGACTTGGTCCCCTCATCCTAACTACTTAAAACTTATTCCCACTTCCAAAGTAAATTTCTAAACAACTACTTCCTTCCTAACCTCCTATTTTTACCATTTTATAATGGGTGTAATAATTGGCATGCACATTAATAGAAAATAGGCCAAGTAGAAAGGTTTACCTATTCTAGGGCCACTGACGTTGGTCAACCCATGATCGATGTTGGTGGGATACCTATCGACATCAGTAATATCACCAACATCAGCAACATAAGCCAAACTCTAACCTATAGTTCAGGCCAACAAAAATTAATAAAATCTATTCTTACTCTCATGCAAGCTCTCAACATTCTATTTTTGACATCCAAGCTTACAATCACTCTGCATACATCAATCACCATCAACAACTGATCTCTTGAGGACCAACAACACCCACTTATTCTCTTTATTTAGGCACTCAGGTTCAGACTCCTTGATAAGGATTATCAACCTGGCACTTATCATTCATAGCTATGTATATCACTAATACTGTAGATTGTTTAAATATTTATTCTTTTATTTCTTTATATCTACCCTCACTATATTATGCACCTCTGATTGTACCCCTATGAGGGAGTTACAAAGCTTTCTTGTTTGTCTCCCCTTACATGCATACGAAACCTTTGACCAGACTTAACCAAGTCATAAACTCCATCTCCTAACTCTCTCAACCTCTCTGACCTGAGCTAAACCATTTTCTAAACCCAAAAAAGCCTTTTGTAACCTCCCAAAAAATTATTTCCCCTACCAACCTCGATAGCCTAATTGACATCGATCACCTCCCAACTAACCTTAGTGGCTTGTCCGATATCGGTCACTATCCTACTGACATTGACAACTGTCAATTTTTTAACCTCTTCAAAACCTACGTAGACAACTTCTAAAACACTAACAAAATACCTCACCTACATCCTGTCACTCTCTGTTATATATAAGATGTTAAAAATGGTAATATTATCTCTTTTTCATTCTCTCTTTACCTCTCTTTTAGTTATTTATTATTCTTTTGCTTCTCAAAAGTGGACTATCATCTCTAGTGAAGTTTCACACTTCCTAGAACAAGCACGAAGCTTGGTAGCCCACTCATTTATTTGCTAATAAACATCTTGTGGTAATGTTTTCTTATTTGTAGTTAGTCCTCCTTAGCCAAAGAGGAGTGCTCATAACATCTAGATACAGTGTGCAAACCAAATTTGGATTCATTTTAATCACTTATCCCCATTCTTCTCTCTATTTTCCTTTAGAATTAAAATAGACAAAATTCGTGAAACATTTCTAGCACGCCCAATGGGACCCTAGAGTTTTCCTTGGGTTCATTTCTTGTTTTAAACATTCATATAGTTGCATTATAGTGAAATTTCATTTCTTTCACTTCTTCCTCCTATTTTATCTTAAAAATAGAAAATTTAATATCTTATTTCTCTATTTAAAAGGCATTAAAATTAAAATATTCTTTCTTTTCTCCTTGCCTCTAAAAACAATTTGTCATTTTATTTTATTAAAATAAAATAAAATACCTTCTTTACTTACTCTTGCATGCACATTAGGATAGTGAAATTCATATTCTATTCCTATTTCCTCTTTGTTTTTCATTTGAATCTCAACATTTTAGATTTGGGTTTAAAACTTACTACATTTCATAGTTTGTTTGTTGCATATTAACTCACCTAGTTAATTTCAAGTATTTTGAATAAATCATAGTACATTTATGTTATACAACCAAATCACATTCACATAAACAAGCATCAAAACTCACCTATTGGATTACCTTACCTTACCCAACTATCCTACTTGGATTTCACCACCAAGGGGAGAACCCATTCTATTCTCTGGTAGAGTATAATCTCTAGATAGAAGGTATATTTTGTCTAAGTGGCTTGTCTCAGCTCGAGGTTCATGAAGTGCAGAGATCAAGCTCCTATAACAAGCCACATACCTAGTCTAACATAGATTCCCTCTTGAACACCAAAACAAACCTAAAATCAACTCTAGATTACTTTCTAGTACCTTCGATAACCAAAATATCTTCTCACTATTTGATTAAGGCATAAGCTAACATGAGACTAAAATTAATCTCTAGCACTTAATAGTTATTGGTTGCATGTTCTTTTTCTCCTTTTCATTGCCTTCTATGGTTTTTGAGTTGGTAAGGATGTTTTTCTATTAATTCACAAAATCAATACTATTTCTAAAACTTAGTTTATATAACCTGTTATCTCAGGTTTTCTGAGTGTTATTCCCTCTTACAAAGACCTTTTACATCCATTATTTTTCCTATTTTAAGCCTCTGATATCTTAAAACGTCAAATTTTCCATTTCCCAAGATTTTATAGTAACCAACATTAGTTAGCACTACCAATATTGGTAGACCAACATTAGTTAGCACTACCAATATCGGTAGACTTTACCTACCAACATCAGTTATTCCACTGATGTCAATGAACTTTTCCTACCAACATTAGTCATATCTATTGACATTGATGACTGTGTAGTTTCATTTGCTCAAAACAACAAGCTAAAATAGCCCATTTTATTACACTCAAACTTGGTTTTTCTTTATTCTATTTCAAATACAGAGTAGTAAGACTATTTAAACCACCTCTTACATGGTATTGACACAAGCTCACGTCAAAATTATTGCCAATTACACAAGCTAGCTACCACTTCCACCTTCCCCTCTTCTAATTCTATCATGGTGCATACTTCAGATACAGAGCATACTCCCTGCCCTAACCAAATTCCTATTGTGCCTGAGGGAGATCAAGATTTTGATAAATTTCTTGATCATAATGTGGTAGACCTTTAGTATTACCTTACTATGAGCCAAACACATTATTTTGTGGGTGACCCAATCTATGGTATGACAATCTTTTTGATGGAGACAACCTCAGTTTTAGTTGCATCCACTATTTTTCCCATGGTTACCCAAATGACCACTTTGACAAGTAACCCAGCTATAAATAATGTCCAAAATGCGGCATCTCCAACCACCCAATCCCACCTAAACACTGGTGTAACTTCCCTACTTTTACAACCACAACCAGTTCAACCAAGTCATCCCCTATTCCAAAATTTAGTGGTACCTATTCCATCTACCCTTGCACTTATAATTACCCAAGTTATGACTCATAATTTATCTAGTCTAACCATGCCAATAATTTAACCTGCAATAACAACAATCAACCAAGGCATAGTCTCCAACCCAATAGGATAACTCCCTTTTCTTTTCGCACCTCAGTCTATGACTCATTATCCTTATGTTTCCTTGACACAACCTTAACAAGCTATGTCATACAGTCCCTCTAATTCCTATCAACTTACCTATAACTTAGAAGGAATCCCTCAAATTAATCCCCCTTTAGACCTCATTAAGATGCTAATTGACAAGATGTCTAATTTAGAGACATCTATTTTTGGTTCAAAGAATGTACTATCTTATGATCAGATATGCAATGAACTAATCCACCCTTTTGTGCCTATTCTCCCTTATCCAAGCTAATGGGAACTCTCTAAATTTACTTTTTTTTAGAGTAAAGAGGACCCACAACATCACTTGTGAGCATTTAGATATGCTTGTTAGTTAATAAGACATGATGATGCATTACTACTTTGCACTTTCCCTATGTCTCTTTTAGGTGCTACCTTGGATTGGTATATCTCTATACCTCATCACTCTCTTTTTTCATTTACCCAACTTGCACAAATATTCCTAAACCATTTCTCTATTAACTTTTCTAAGAATATTTCTATAATGGACCTATATTCTATCAGATAATTTGATGACGAGTCTATTGCTGATTTTTTCGCTCATTAGAGAAGCTTGATCAATCAACTCTCCTTATCCTTACCTCAACCTGAGATTATTGAGCTTTTCTCAAGGTTATGTGCTAAGCACATCTCATCCACACTCTAGGAACTAACTTTTTGTACATTTGATGAATCTTTTACTATGGCACAAAAACTCGAGGTTCACACTATTGATGAAAGCAAAGTCAAGTTGTGCAGTAAGAATCCCAATACCAAGACAAATGACGACTCCTCTAAAACTTCTCCCTCTAAAAAAATGATAAAGGATTCACTAATGTGGTGGTTTTTAATTCATCCTCTTCCATAAACATAAACCAATCGAATACTTTGACTTCTCAAAATCTGACCAAGCAATTCCAACAACAGTATGGACAAAGACAATATACTGCCAATGGGGAATCATATACATCCATTTTGGATAAACTATTACAGTAAGGTGTCATACCCTTCCACAGATTAAACATCCTATATATTCAACCCTTCTCATCCCATCCTAACCTAGTACAAGGAAGATGTGTTTTTTGGTTACCATTGAGTTAAAGGTCACAACTCTAATAATTACAAGACACTCAAGAAAATTGTTTAAGATATGCTTAATAGAGGTGAACTCATCTTGGATAATCCTAACACACCTCCTAATCAAATTATGGATGTATTCAAACACCCTTTTCCCAACTATTCACCAAAACAAAATATTTTCTGTCCATAACTAACTCTATAGATCATAATATCCATATGGTTAATATGGTCTTTCCTTTATCTTCAGTTCAATTGGCCCCCCAACAAGAGACACCTATTTCATCGACTCCTTCCCCACATTTAGTGGCCCCTATTTTACCCATTCTTCCTCCTCAAGTATAAGATCCTATTTCACCCATTCCACCCCCTTGAGAGGAAGAGCCTCCTTTGCCACTTCTTTTTCCTCTTGAGGAGCCTGTAATCCCAATTCTATTTGCACCAGTATTACCTATCATCTTACTACTTGAAGACCACACTCTACCAATTCCTCAACCACATGTTGAAGGGAGCATCATTCCTTTATTATAACCTCTTAAGGAACCTTATTCACCTACTTCTCCTCCACCTATAGAGAGAGGTACCCCACCCATTTCACCTTTGCACCTAGAATAGTCCATATCATCTACTTCCATAATAGATGAGAGACCTATTTTGCCTACTCCAATTATACCACTCTTACCCCTTATTTTACCTATGGAGGATCATACTTTACTCATGCCTCACCCACATGTTGAGGGAGACATAATACATATGCTTTATCATCTTGAGGAACCTACTTTGCCTACTCACCTCCACCCATAGCAAATCAAGTCTCTTCTCCCGTCTCTATCAAAGAAGACCCTGTTGTGGTTATTTCTCATCTTTGGCCTAAATTAGTAGAAACCAAAAATTTCCCTCTTTCCCAAAGATCACAACTTTCTAAAAACACAACCATAAGGCCTACGTCAACTTTGTCAACACCCTTCTCACATTCGGTAAAAAGTCTAGAATTTCTTGACTCCATGAAACTTGACAATGTGGTATTTTGGGACTAGCTTAAGACTCTATATCCAACACAATTAATGTTGACCTTTACCACCAATCCCCTTACTATTATTTACCCTAATGTCTTTGACAAAGCTAGAACTTCTTCACCAAAAGCATTGAAAGTTTAGCCATCTATGTCAAAACCCTCATCCTCGTAGGAATCTATTACATTAAAGTAGATCATGCCTTTAGATGTATGCCCCATTTCTAATTTAATTAAATCATAGGTGAAAATATATTTGACTTCTCAACCACAAGTTAGAGTTTCTCACCTTAAAACATAGAATATTGTTAAGCCTTCTAGACCTCGTCAATCCTTTCTTTAACCCTCATCTTTACCATCCATTTTAGGGTTGCATCCTTCTAATTTAGTTAGAATATCATCTAACCAAGCCAAACAAAAGGTTAAGCTACCTCCAATCTCGCCTTTGCCATCTGGTAGGCCTCTCACATCTGACACTAAGAAAGTGATAGCAAAACTTGTAACTTAGTTGTCACCAAACAAGATACCATGTAAAATTATTCTTCTAACACCAAAACAAAAGGTGTCCATTCTTATTAGTAAAACAAGCACGAGCCCACCTTTGGGCTCCCAAAGCTTTTTCTTATGTCAGTTATTGAAAGCTTTGGTAATAAATCTTCATCTTATTAAGCCTTATAGTCCTCTTAGATTGAATCCATCTTATTTTGATGATACATAAGTTTGTTTAAATCATCATTTACCTGGACATGATAATGAGAATTATAAATCCCTCATAGTGGTTATTCAGCAACACTTCGATGTTGACACTCTTTTTTATGACAGTACCATTAACCTTCCTATTATTCCACCTTTGACATCTACTATGCCTCTTATTATTCCACCACAATTTAAACCCAAAGATGTCATCATAACCCCTTTACCACCTCCTTCATGAACTTTTCAAATCAACATAGTTAATGTGGCCACAAGGTCATAAAACCAAAAAGGATAAAGCTAAGGAAAAGGTCACTACACCTTGGACCCATCCCTTCACAAAAGACACTCCCCCTACTAATCATAATATTTATAACTTGGGTGTTCCTAAAACAACATATTCAGATGTTATTCAAAGCTCAATGGTGAAGCAGCTTCACCAAACTCCTGTGAAAATGTCTTTGTATGAGTTAATCCAAAGCTCATCCCAATACCATAAAGATTTGACTATTTCTTTGAAATAAATTGAGGTACAATTGGATGATCCCTAACCTCTTTTAGCTTTGGTCAGCTCCCTTAATTATGTCTCCCTGATTTCTTTCAATAATTCAGAAATTCCACTTCAACACCCTGAAGATCAAGATTCTACCCTTTTTATTGCCACATATATTGATCAAACTCATATCAAGAGAGTTATGATCAATGAGGGATCTAGTATTAATATTATTTACACCCATGCCTACAAATAACTATCCCTTCCCAACAATTTCATGTCTCAAACTAATGTGGTACTCTGTTCCTTTAACGACACTACAGCTACTATGGTGAGCACTATTATCTTACATATTCATGTATGTCCCAAAAAAATTCTTGAGCTCTTCTATGTTTTGTAAGTATATTTATAATATAACATAATAATTGGATGACCTTGGATATGTGTTATGCAATGTGTACCCTTGACTTTGTACTATTATGTTAAGTTTAAGCATGATGGATAAGTACATGTTATACCTACTAACCCACCTCCATTTAAAAGATGTAATATGACCTATAGTCCTAATTATGTTCTCATCCCATTCAAAAAATCATCTTCCTCACATGATGCTTCTAAATCTTCCACAAGATCCACTCTTGTAGTTACACAAATACTGGCAACACAAATTCTTGATAAAGATCTTATGGAGGAGACCTTTCAACATTTATCACTTGGTGAATATCATTTTTTGACACTCAACATGTTATATAATACAAAATAATATGGAAGGTTTTGCATGCACCCAAAATTTGATCCCCATATTGGGATGGCCATCCCTTATGGCCCCCCTAACCTTCAAACCAATTTTACACATGGGGGAATTGATCAATCTCTCGCTGTCAGTAATCTATCTTCTTTGCCACAACCATTTACCTGTGACTTCTCTTTCTTGAGTAACCCTAGATTTGATTATAGTTATCTCTATAGGTGTGCCTAGAAAGGATTTGGTTTGGGTCATTATGAATAAGGTGTCAAGATGCTATTGAATATCCTACACCATTGAAAAAGAGGCATGGGATGAGATATGATGAACCAAATAAACTCACTAAAACCTCTCATGAACCAATTGTCAAAGAATTAGTCTCTCCTTCTCCACCTTCTTCTCTACCATCACCTACAGAATTAGAGGTATCTATACCTCCTAAATTTTTTCTTCAATAAATGCCATCCATTTAGGGCCTCTCACCTATCATCAGGGTAAGGAAATAAGGTCAATTCCTCTTGTTCATCATGAAATAATTGATGAATATTCTCCCATTATTAATTCTATCCAATGTCAATATGATGACACAATTCTCACCTACATGGGTGTGGATGATTCTTATATCCAAAAATCACTCCCATCCAAAACCCACAATATGTTAAATAAATCAACCATTGGCATCAACCTACCCTCCCATGATAGCCCTCACATCCTCAAGATTGGCCAATCTTTAGATTCCTCTAAGCAAGCTGATTATGCCACATTTCATAATGACCATAACAAAGCCTTTTCTTGATATCATCACCCATAATATTATCACCAATCAAGATGCTAAACCCATTAAGCATAAGCTTCATAAAATGCATCCTCATATCTCTCTCCTTGTCAAAGAAGAGCTCCAATGCCTCCTTTCTATTAACTTTATCTAACCCATTGACTAACCACAATGGATTTCTAATATTGTTCCTATCACAAAAGTAATCATAGGAATCCATATTTGCATCAATTGTCATGATTTAAACCTCACTTATCCAAAATATGATTTCCAATTACCTAGTATCGACCAACTTATTGATCTAATGCCTAGCCATGAGATGATATCACTTATGGATGAATTCTTTGAATATAATCAAATCTTGATCACTCCTGAGGATCAACATAAGAACACCTTTATTACCCCATGGGGTAATTTTTATTATCAGGGCTTTCCTTTTGGCCTAAAAAATGTTGGTGTAACTTACTAACATGCCATGACCTACATTTTCCATGATCTCCTACACAAAATTATGGAAGATTACATGGATGACTTACTTAGAAAGTCTAAACTTCACCAAGAACACTTGATAATTCTCATAACCATATTCACTCATCTTCTCCAATATAACATTCGACTAAACCCACATAAATGTGTTTTTGGTGTTTTTTTTGGTAAAATATTAGGTTTTATCATTTCTCTCCATGGTATTAAAGTCGATCCTGCTAAGATTAGAGAAATCCTAATGATGCTTCCACTTACTACTATCAAACAACTCTATAGCCTACAATCCAAACTTTAGTCAATTTGATGCTTCATTTCCCAATTGTCTGATCACTACCAACCTTTTCACCATCTCCTCAAAAAGGATGTCTCCTTCTAATGGAATATAGACTACTAAGAAGCCTTTGATTCACTTAAGCAATACCTCCTTTTCCCATTAGTTCTTATTCCACTTAAGGAAAATCAGCCTTTTTACCTATACATCTTTACAATAGACCATTCTCTAGGTGTTATGATTGCACATCGAGATGACCAACATCAAGAGCAGACAGTTTATTACATAAACTACACACTTATCAATTATGAGACTCTATATACCCATATTAGAAAACTTTGCCTTGCATTAATCTTTTCCACATCTAAGCTTTGCCATTATCTCCTAAATCACAAAACTTATGTGGTCACCCATACTAATCCTCTTAAATATATACATTCCAAACCTTATCATAACTAATGTGTAGCTCAGTGTTTCATGCTTCTTGCTAAATTAGACTTAGAGTTTATTCAATAAAAATCTATTAAAGGGCAAATAATCATGTTCCAATTAGCTACTACCCCTTTACCTAATAACCAACCTTCAAATCATGAATTCCTTGATGAATCTATTGCAACACTCTCCACCGATGACATCTCTTATCAAATGATGATGTTCTTTGACAAATATAAATGCAAATATGGTGGAGGTGTGGGGGTCATTCTTATTCTTGTAGATGACAAACCTATGCCTCTATCATTTAAACTATATTTTGAATGCACTAACAATATGGATGAATATGAGGCTTTGATTCTAGGACTTTAAACTACTTTCTTCTTGGGTATCAAATCTATAACCATTTTTGGTGATTTACAGCTAGTGATTAACCAAGTTAATGATTCCTGCCTATGAAAAAAAAATCTACAGTAGTATAAACATCATGTAGATACACTCTTAGGATCATTTGACTCTTATCTCTTGTAAATTATTCTTCAATATACAAACAATTTTGCTAACATGATGGCTTCACTTGCTTCACACATACCCTCTTCATCCTCCTCTTCAAGAGTCTATGTCACCGTGCATCACTTGACATTACCCTCATATGTCTCAGCTAACATCCTCTTTGTTGGAAATGTAATAACCAACCCATAAGACTAATGGTATAAAAAAATCATGGATTATCTTTCCTTATCTATTACCCCTCCTAATCTTTCTAATAATGGGAAACGGGCTTTCATAAAACATGTTGCTCTTTACACTAGACTAGGGGGACTTCTCTACAAGTGAACTTTTGATGGTCTTTTCCTTAGATGCCTAACTAGTACTGAAACTCCCTTTGTTATTAAGGAAGTCAATGATGGGATTTTTGGTGGGCATTTCAATGGTCACATAGTTTCTAAGCATATTCTTTGACTTGGCTATTATTGGCCCACACTTCATCAAGACTATGCTGACTATGTTTGACATTGCATCAAGTGTTAATAATATGCTAACCTCTTTCACATTCCCAGTCATGCATTACAAGTTTCCAAATACTTTTGGCCCTTCTCTCAATGGGTCTTAGATCTAATCAAAGAAATTAACCCTCATTCATTGCTTCATCATCACTCTATCATTACTTCCATTGAATACTTCACCAAGGGGGTCAAGGCCATCCCTCTCATTTCCAAAAAATCTAACAAAATTATTGACTTTATTAACCATCACATCATCTATCATTTTGGTGTACCTCACAAGATTATAATAGATAATGGCAAGTCTTTTAAAAAAAAGACTATTCAAGGTCTTTGTGATGCATTTGGAAACAAATTAAGCTTCTCATCACCATACTATCCCCAAACTAATAGATAGGTAGAAGCTTCTAAAAAAAATTGACCAAGATTCTCATGAAGGTAGTCAATGATATGGGCAAATATTGGCACACACACATTCCTTTTGTTTTATGGGCTTACCACACTAGCAGTCAAACCCCTATGGGTGCTATGCCTTTTTCATTGGTATATGGGATAGAGGCTATTTTACCTCTTAAGGTCTAGATTCCTTTTCTTCACATTTTTATACATTACATACTTACTAACAATGACTTTCACCAAGAATGTTTGGCCCAACTTGAATTGGTTGATGAGCATCATCTCATAGCCCTCAACCACCTCCAAATCTATAAAGAGCATATCAAACATGCTTATAAAAAAAACCTCAAAGAGTGAGATTTCAATATAGGAGACCTTGTCTTAAAAGAAAATTAACATGTGACAAACATAGAGAAAAGCAAATATGGTAAGTTTTCTCCTAATTGGCTTGGACCTTATATCATAACTCATAAGTATGGTTTAATAACTTATCGCTTGTCTTCTCTTGAAGGAAGGCTAGAACTAGAGCCTTTAAATGCCTTGCATCTATGACCATTATTTTTTTAAACCAATGTTGCTTTACTTCATGTTTAACTTGAGCTCATCCCTTAAGCATCCTTATTACATTCATTTTCCTTCCTCTTCACCCTTACTCCTATACACTTAGATAACTTACATAGTGGTATGGTTTTATCCTCACAGTGAAAAACTCCTAAGCCTGTATAGTCTTGTCCATGACTAAATGTAAAAATAAAATGGGATATTTGAAAAAATTCTAAAATCTTAGGTCATGTTTTTCAATGTAGATTGATCCCTTGAAGGACAACTATGTAACTTCCCTCTGCTATTATCAATAGACTTCTCCCTTGAAGGATAACTATTTAAAATTAAAACAAATGCTTAGACCACTCCCTTAAAGGATGGATAAGCCAAGATTTATTCTAAAAATGAAAAACAAATACAAAGGGCTCTTCATCTCTTTGCATGACATTAACCTATACAAAATCCCATTGTAGGCTTCCCTCATTGATTAGCTTACACACAAAAAAAACTTTAAGTCATGGACTTGCCTATAGCTCTCAGGTCACCCATAAAAGGGACATATCATTTCTACTTGGTAGGTTATTCTATTATAACATTTTCCATCATTCTACCCATTTTCCCCTCATACTCTTTCAAGGAACTATGAATATCACTTAACATGAGGTAAACACAACACTTTTGTAATAAACATAATGGTTCAAAGATATAAGGCATGAAAGAGGCTCATTTTCCTAAGCCTATTTATGTTCTAAATTATGGTATTTGCCAATGCACAATCATTTTGCATTTTTATTTTTCCATCCACATCACATGTCGATATCTCTACTTGATATGCAGAAATAATGTCATACCAAAATTTACTTAATCAACCTATTTATTTTAGTCATACACCATCACAAATATAGAAAAATGTTAAAATAAACTAACATAACCAACATTCTCATATTTATTTTATGCATATACCATCAAAAATATGGAAAAATGCTAAGATGAAATTACCCAATCAACTACGCATATACCATCATATAAATGAGAAAGGCTAGTCTAACATCAAATAACATTATCAACATTAACATCTAAATTAACATAGTAATAAATGAACATCATCCATATCAACATCATAATCATAAGCCATGCATCTCAAACAAACACATGGCAATAAATAAATATCTCATATATGTGTGTGTGTGTGTGTGTGTGTGTGAGAGAGAGAGAGAGAGAGATCAAATACATGTTTATCATCTACATCATAAATCTCTCTCAAAATGTATATCTCGCATCTTCGGCTCCCAGACTAGTATAAATATAACATATATAAACAAAAACTAGAAAAACATTGATACTCAGGGTCTTTAAGGCTCTCCTTGAGGTTATGAAAGATGTAGTATCACCACCACTCTCTATCTACCTACATCAACATGAGCTCAAAGCTGTCACATGTGACATCAACCTCTCCTACTCTCTAAACTTTGAATATCTCTATATCTACAAGAACTCTCTAATCACCCTCTCATAATAAGTAATCTCATCTAGGGTAGTTGAATACCTCACCATTGATATAGTTTGAGGAGGACCCATGGCACCTAATAATGGCCTAGCTCGTACTAGTCTTTGTGGTAGTGGTGGAGGAGGAGGAGTGGCTTGGCCTACTACTACTCTTAGACTATCTCTCTCTATTGTCACTATAGTCAGTTGACCATATAAAATAGTCATTTGGCCCTTTAATTCTACATCTTGACCATATATATCCCCAATCTAACCCTACAACATCACCACCTACCCTTATAAGGATACAACCTCTACCTAGGCCATCTCTTGAACCTACACCACTACATCTCAAGCCCATACTACTATATCTTGTGCTTGTAGTGATGCATCTCTCTCCCTGACTAGCCCCTATAAGTCTACTAGTGGCCTCCTAACCTCCACTACTAAATGCAACCCTACCCACCAAGTTGTATAGGTAGATGTACACCCTAGGTCCCCAACACTTGGCCCTATTGGTAAATACTTAAAATCCAAACCAGTAGTCTTCTTAGGTAATGGTAAAGGTGCCTCTATGTCATCCATCCTATATTGAGGTAAGGTAGGCAGAATATTATATAAAATTCCAAATTATCTCCTAACCTGTTCCATATGTACCATCTCTAACTCATCAGCCCATCTCCCCCTAACCCATAATGAGCTCTATAACCCAATAAGCTACTTTTCTTGCCTTCTAAAAACTAGATCTATAAGATATGGTCTCCACATGATATCTACAAGGATCAAGCTCTTGATCATGCACCTATAGTAGGTGATGTCTCACATGACACCATCCACTTAGGTTTATGCCATCCCATCTCTCCACCATCTAAATCCAACATTGAAGATGAATAGAATAGTGGTAGGTAGCCCTAGTGGTCATGTCATAATGATGTGCTCATATGCATAATAGTGTAGGAGATGGCTGACACATAAACTATATCATCGACATAGCCTCAAACCCCATAGCTCTCTATATAATTATGTCAAAAATATTGGACCCCAAGAAAAAATAGTCCACTACTTTATCATCTATGTAAGCACACTGATCAAAGTAATTAGAAATCTCCCTTCATCTGCATTGAGTAATGCATAAACCATGATCCTGATCATCATCAAGATGTGAAGACAATGATGTTCCTCATCAACCATGTAGAGTGGCTCATATGCAAAACTCATAGAGTTGTAGGTCACCTCACTAACATGTTTTCCATATAAGTTGACCATATGTATATCATGCTCCTCTCTTGAGCATGCAAAAATATCCTCACCCTGGAGTGGTAGCCACAAAATCCTATAGACATCCTCCTATGTGATTTTCATCTCTCCAATTGATAGATGGAAGGTGTTGGTGATATGATCCCACCTCTCAATCAATGATATCATCAGTGACACATAGCATGTAACATGATAATAACATCTCACTCCTCCCAAACTGATGGCCACCATATGATCCCACACATCTAGAGTAACATCTCTTCTCATGCATGTCAATAACCTTAGAAAATGGTCTCGTAGTGTAAGCTCCATCCTCACCTAAATTCATACACAAACAAATTAGGTCACATCGTTGTTAATACACTCCCTCGCCACTTTTTTCCCTTCTCATTGGGATAACTACATTAGTCTGAGGCCCTAAATCAAGCTATATAGGAAGCACTCAGTTGACATGGGGTCTTTTGAGGTTAACTCAGCCATAAACCCACCTTACTAACTACTCTAGGCTTCACTACCTCTCTCTATCTACCCTAGGCCTACCTGCCTATTCCAACTCTAGACCTCACTACCTATATTCTTGACTCTTAACACTATAACTTGACTTTTGAAAAAAAACCTAGACCTCTCAACTATCCTTATTTTACCTTTTTTCCTACAACAAACCTTTTTAAATCCTTTTCCTATGTTTTGGGAGAACTAAATTGGCCTGAGGCCCTAAACTAGGCTATATAGGTAGTACTTAGATGACATAGGGTCTTTTGAGGCTAGCTCAGCCATTAGGCTAGCTGACTACTCCCACTAGAGAGCAAAAATTCAACCTTTCTCTTATTTGTTTTCAATAGTAGCTGGCATCAACATTAATGCTAATGTTAGTGCTTTATTAACCTATGTAATAGCTAATGTTGATAGCATAATACTAACCTTGGTGTTTCGTTAGTCAATATCGGTCAACCTCAGTGCTATTCTTGCCAATGTCAGTTGACCATCAACTAATGTCGATTGATCTCATTGACATCGATGATTGGTTTATCCTTAGGGCTAAATAACCCAAACCCAACCTACCCATTTCCCCTAAAAAACTACCCCTAAATTACCCTAACTTATCCTACACCTACCCTAAACTATTTTTTACCCCCCCTAATCCTATTTTCTACACATCCACCTTTTATTTAACCTAAAACTTTCAAAAACCAAAAGAAATTAGTTTGGGATCTTACCTCATCTCATCATCTCCTCCTAACTAGTACTATTAGCTCTTGTGGTCTTATACGTCTTGTTGGGTTCCTTCCTTGTGCTACCAGCTCAAATCACTCTCAAATCCCCATTTATTCTCTCTAATCAAAAAGTTGTAAATGAGTTTGGTTGGCTGCCAAACCCCCTTTTGTCAGGTTTGGTTAGCCACCAACATTGGCAATCTTGACCTACCATGTTGACATCAATGATTATGCTTACCGACATCAACAACATTGCCCTAGTTTTATCTATGTCAGCACTTTATCTTACTAATATCATCACATATTACCAATGTCGTTAGCTTCCCAACCATGTTTTCCAATATAAAAACACCCAATTTTGCACAACCTTACCCATACATTGGAGTAACTAGAGATCACATATATCTCCACCAAACATAACAAAGTGACATTAAAGATCACTCAAACTCCACCCTCGATGACTATGCTTGGAGATCACAAATATTTCCTCACTCATTGACCCTTTTACACTAGGATTACATTACTTGTCATGACTATAGTTAGTTATTATACACACACATGTATTTTAGGTGTTGTGGATGGCAACCAAGCCTGTCCTATCACCTTCAACCCTTTTGTGTTTCCTAAGGGCACTTCCTACCTCAAATACCTAGGACACATTAACCATTAGAGCTAAAACTTTGATTGATTTAACCTATTAGCTATCACTTACAAGCTATGCTTTGGTTACTTTTATTCAACTCCTCCTTAACCTTGCCTATTTTTAACATTGTCAACTATAGCTCATTGTATGTAGCGATACTAAATTCTCCACCAGTCACCCAATTATCTTTTTATCAAATTAGTACCTGATTCTAATTTCTCCTTCATCGATTCTCATTTTGAGGGGGGATACCTCATCCAATACTTGGATCATCTAACTCCTATTTTTGCCTTGCAACATGTTGATACAAATTATAAAACAAAAAGGGGTAAATTTAGACACCAAAATTATGTCACACACATGTACATAAATCCTTGTGTCAAAACCCCCCTAAACCCATTTTAATAATAAAAATTAATCGCCCTAACCCATACTTTTACCCCTCCATCATTTAATTAATTTAAAATACTTAATTAAAGTTAATTAAATACCCCTATTACCACCTTACCTGGCCACCTTGCCCTATGACTAATTCTACCTTGATGAGTCACCTCAAGACTTGGTCCCCTCATCCTAACTACTTAAGACTTATTCCCACTTCCAAACTAAATTCTTAAACAACTACTTACTTCCTAAGCTCCTATTTTTACCATTTTATAATGGGTGTCACACTTGTCACATAGAATAATAAAAAATAGGCCAAAAATAGAAAGGTTTACCTATTTTAGGGATGTCAACATCAGTCAACCCATGGCCGACATTAGTGGGATACCTTTTGACATCAGTGGAATCACTTATATTAACAATATAAGCCAAACTCTAACCTATAGTTCAGGCCAACAAAAATTAAGAAAATCAATTCTTACCTCATTCAGGCTCTTAACATTCTATTTTTGACATATAAGCTTATAATCACTCTGCATAAGTCAATCACCATCAACAAATGAGCTCTTGAGGACCAACAACACCCACTTGTTCTCTTTGTTTAGGCCCTCAAGTTAAGACTCCCTGATATGGATTATCAACTTGACACTTATCATTCATAGCTAAGTATATCATTGATATTTTAGGTCATTTAAATATTTATTATTTTATTTATTTATATCTACCCTACACTATATTATGCACCTCTGACCGTACCCCCGTGAGGGAGTTACAAATATTTATTACTTTTTTCCCTTTATATGCATACCAAACCTCTGACTAGACTTAACTAAGTCATAAAATCCCTCTCCTAACTCTCTCCGCCTATCTAACCTAAGCCAAACCATTTCTTAGACTCATAAAAGCCTTTTGCAACCTCCCAAACAATTATTTCCCCTACCAACCTCGGTAGCCTAACTAACATTGGTCACCTCCCTATCGACCTCAATAGCCTGACTAATATCGATCACTATCCTACCGATGTCAATGACTATTAATTTTCTAACCTCTTCAAAACCTACCTAGATAACTTCTAAAACACCAACAAAACACCTCACCTACACCCTATCACTCTCTATTATGAATAGGTTGTTAAAAATGGTAATATTATCTCTCTTTCACTCTCTCTTTACCTCTATTTTAGTTATTTATTATTCTTTATCCTCTCAAAAGTAGACTGTCATCTCTAGGGAAGTTTCACACTTCCTAGAACAAGCACATAGCTTGGTAGCCCACTCATTTATCTACTAACAAACATCTTGTGGTAATGTTTTATTATTTGTAGGTAATCCTCCCCAACCAAAGAGGAGTGCTCATAATTTCTGGATATAACACACAAACCAAATTTAGGTTCATTCTAATCACTTATCCCTATCCTTCTCTCTATTTTCCTTTAAACTTAAAATAGACAAAATTTAGTGAAATAAGGCCTACTAGGCAACCAGGCCTAGTCACTTGGTACTAATCACTTGGATGGCCATGAAACTTTTATACAATCTTGAGAATGGGTTATTTAACATGATTCAAGACCAAATAAATGTCTTAACCATGATTTATGCCTTTTAGGTAGTGTAAACTCATAATTCTTGCTCATCTATGTGGTTAGTGTTCACCATTTTTACACCCTGATCAAAATGAGTCAACCCCATAGGTAAAAACTTTGTCATGAATTGTTTAATAGCCTATTTAAGGCCAATAAATGTTATATTATCCTTGATCACTCTTTTCATTAGTGTTCCATGTCACTTTGGGTCTCTTTAAAGGTTAAAAATGGGTATTTAATGCTTTACACATATTTCTTGGGAATTATGCAAGATTAAAAATATGATGTCACCTCATATGTGTCAATTCTGACTTCTATTAACTTTTTTAGCTGACAAATTGATAGAATATTTAGAAAAGAATTAGTTTTCTTCAAGAAATAAGAGGATTTAGGCACTTATATGACCTATGAGGAAGAGTGGTACATGTGGTAAGGTTGGTGTGTGACCCTTCAGCTTCTCTGACCCATCCTTGTGTTTCTCCAGCTTTGGAACCATTAAAAATGTCTCAAAACCTTCCCATCTCTCCATCACGCTCTTGGAAAGCATTTTGAAGTTTAAAAATATGTATTCAGTATGGTTAGCTAGAAGAGTTTTAGGTCCAGTGTTTCTCAGGGAGGATATTCCATGAGTTAAACTTCATTTTCATAGGAGTTCAGAGATTGGTGGGTTGAGCTTTATGAGCCACATATTAGAATTTAACCACTCCATTTTTCTTGTCATTTCCCATACCTTGCAAGTTTCCTCTTCTACTAAGGTGGTCCATATGATCTAATTATTGGAATCACTTCATGAGGGTCAAAATATCTTCCTCACCACATCCAACCTTACCCCCAACCAATTGGCATATGTGGAGCAATATGACACTTCCATGTTTCCCTTTGCGTATTCAAAGGAGTGTTTTATAGTTTTGTAGATGAAGGTGATGTTTTCATGGTTTTAAGAGTTCATACACATTTGTGTTGATGTTTCATATCCTACCATATCTTGTGAAGTGTTGAGATAAATGTGAAAACCATATTGGTATAGAAAAATACATAGAGATCTTTGTTATTTTGAAAGCAATGTTATTTGTTTCCATGTTACTCTAGCAGGAGATATGAGGTAATTAAACACTAAACCATAAAGAGCCAGATGGTTAAGGCTTTTCTTCACCATATCTATATCAAGATTCTCTAAATGGTTTGAGAAGAAGGATCACCATTTCTCATGCAAATCTCAAAGCAATATAAACATGAATGGTTATGTTTTCATTTTTGGGCAAAGTAACCTTAGTTTCTCTAAAGTAAGATTTCACCTCTTCAAAACCTTGTGAATCGATCCATTTAGATGTCACAGGTGCCTTCCAAAGCTTGTGTTTCATTGCAAAAGGGTGATGTGTTCATTTGAGATAGTTTAAGAAATATATCCAATGAATATAAATGTATTGTCAATGTGGCATGTAGAAGTTAATTTCACATAAAAATCTAAAACAAGTTCAAAGCTCAGATGGAGTCAATACACCTACAGGTGGCCTATAAGAAGGATAAATTGGCAATGTGGATTAGTCCTTGTGAGGCATGTATAGATACATGGGGGTAACAAGTGGAGTAAGTTTAGATTTTTTGAAGTGTTCAGTGAACACATACACATGGATTCCTTAAGATTACAACCCTCAGCTACCTTGTGCAAATCACCATTCTGTATAAGTGTTGTAGCAAGCCTATATCAATGAAGAAGTGAATAAAAGACATAAAAAATGCAGTGGTGACTTGAATGGTACCTAAATAGTGTTTTCTACCCAAAATGAGTTTATATATGTATTGAAGAGAACTCTAGTCTAGATGGTACATTTCATCTCAGCTGAAAGTACATCCTAAGTGTATGGAGGAGTGTAGCAAAGTTGTAATTGGAAAAGAAGGTCACACTTTAATGAGGGTAATGAAATCCTAGGAGATAAGAATGGATTTTAAAGGAAAAATGAGTGTTTTTTGGCTATGATAGGTCCTTAAAAGGCACTAACATGACTCTTACATGTAAAAACAACCTACAACCAGCCTTCAAATTGTCACGAACACACACAATTACAAGTAGGATGAAGATAATTAGAGGGTCAAGTGCCTCCACAAGGCCAAGTGAGAATCTCCAGGGCTTGAATATAATGTTAAGAACCTCAAATAACATGATTAAATAGAGAAAACAAGGCAAATATATAAAATTCTCCACTTATGAGAGAAAAAGGCCAATTTCACCCTCAACTTATAGACAGTCACCTTTAGGAGTTAGTTTTGAGTTTCATGATAGTTGGAGGGGTAAATGGGTAAGTTAAGAGCTGAAATTTGGTATAAGGGGTCATCATGACCTAAAGAATCCTCCCATATATTCAAAAGTTATAAAAAATAATGTAAAATATTCTCTATTTTGTCTCAAAGATTGGTGACTTTTAGTACTTAAAACTTGCAGAAGAGAGAGAGAAAATGGTGGAAATTGAATGTTAGGGTTAAAGTGGCTATGAACACAAGTTAGGGGAAGCTTGGATAAGAATGTAAAAACTTGAATGAAGGATCATAAGGTGTTTAAAAAATCCCATGTGTGATAAATCCATGAAAGAGGATCTAAAGCCATTAGGCCTATAGTAGAACTATGGACTCCATCAGTCCAACTTCAGACTCCTATAGCAAAACTACAAATTCCATCAGTATAACTATGAACTCTATCAATACCCTAACACATGAAGGTCATAAAGATGATAAATGGATACCAATCACTTGGGATGGTATCTTGGGACTTGAATCAAGTCTCCATACCATTTTTAGGGCTTGGGAATAATCATAAGTGTCCTTGTTAAGCCTCTCACTTTAGCCAATCTAAATTGGCATCTAAAATGACATAATAAACATAGTGGAAACTCAAGTTAGAGGATTTTAAATATGTTTATAATGAATCCAAGAATATGAGGTGTCCTAAAATGTGTCTTAAGACCCATGGTATAGATTAGTTAGGGAATATACAAATATGTTAGTGCCAAGTGTCAAAACAAGATTATTGGAGAGTGATCATGGTTACAAAGTGATGATCAGCTTATGTAAGAGAATTTCATGATCAATAAAACTCCCAATGTAGGTGGAATCATCTTTTTAACTCCATCTCATCATCACACATGAGACTTTTGTCTATCACTTGTTTTGAAATGCTCAAGAAAGGCCTTTGATGAAGGTAGTTCACAAGAGGGAATGATGGAGAAGATTTGCTATGCCACACTTGGAGAAGAGGCTGATTTTGGATGTGATCAAGTTCCTTATAAATAATTTTCACCTTTGGACACTTGTCCTTGTGCCTCTTCAACTTCTCTCTTCTCTGTCTTCTTCCAAATTCTATAAATTTAAGCCATTTTGGCTATTGAAAGGAATTCCAACTCTTGGTATGGTGAAGCCCTACCAAAATTGTACCTTAATTTGCACTTATGCTAATGAGAATTAAGATGGTTATAATCTAATTCCATTTTCACTATATGTTAAATAGATCCATCTTGAATTTCAAGTATAGATTGAGATCATCTTGTTTTCATCCAATCTTTGAAGTGTTGCTGCAAATGAATTCTCTCCTAATAGGTTTCATGAAGTCTATGTTGTTGAAATAGACTCTTGAAGTGTGTATGAGTTTGGTAGTGTCATATTTAACCTTCCCTTCACTTTCCTTCATTTTTTGATCTGTTATTTGCCTTCATGAGAAACACTAATGCTAGGGAACTCCATTAATGGTGTTGAGGCTAGTTTGGTTGTCTTAGTTCACTATGCAAATTTCAAGTGTATGAATGGAAGCAACTCTTGGTGTATCACCTCATAGTTTAAGTTTAATTTATGTATCTTTATTTCCATTTTCACCCATAATAGGTAATTTTAGTATCATAATCATATCAAATCATATCTAGGGAGCTAGCCCTTAAAATCTAGAGTTTTATTTCCACATAAGTACCCCACACACCTGGAAGTATTCGTATGTTGGCCAAATCTTGAAGAGGCTTGAAAAACCTCTTATAGGGTGAAAAATTTGGACACAATAGTTAGGTCATCCTTCTAATAGCACCTCTAGACTTCCTCTCTAGTCCAGGCCTATAGAAGCATTTTTAGGGGAAATTGAGTGTAGTTTATAGCCTGAGAGGTTAGAATACATCTCGTATCACCCTCTTCAATTATCTAAAAGTGTTCACCTATTTTTTCACCTTGAATTAATCATGAAAACTTGAAAAAATGGGGTGTTTACTTCATTTTTTAAGGTTATGGAATGATTATGGCCTTCTCAGAGTGTAAGATGTGTTTCAAGTATTATCCAAGCCAAACCAAGGCATATAAACCCTTTAAACGTGCATAGTCTCTTAACGATTATTCATATCCATAAGGGATTATATTGTAGAACTAATACTAATAAATTTAATATAAAACCTCCCTTAACATAACATAATAAATAATAACTCCATGCACCTACTCCTTGATGTTCACATATGAGGATGACACCTATCGGACTAGAAAACATGCAATTGGGGGGTTGAGAGAGGAACATTGAGTGTGAAAGGTGTGAGAATGCATGAGTTTGGATTTAAACACATTTTTGAGACTTGTGACCCTCTCTTGACACATTCTTATGATTTATCTTCTTTTCCAACTCCCCAAAGTGTTTGTAGATCTCTCATACATAGGCTTAGGGTTTGTAATATAATAGGCTAGTTTAACTTTAAATTTTAGGTTTTTGGGATTCCTCTCAATTCCATAAGTTTAAAATCATGTAAAAACCTTGGAACATCATCACCCACTTCCCTAGATCCTTCAATGCTCTAAATACTCTCGATAATTCAATTTGTCTTCAAATTACATGCTTAAGCCTACGACTACCTATTTAGGCATACTAGGCCTAATTAGCCTATCAAGGCTCTTTATTTTGATTAAATAGACCAAAACATCTCAACTAATGCTATGAACCCTTGGTAGACAATTCTAAGAGACCTATTTCTCACTCCTTCACCTTTCATCCATGCATAGCTTAATCATCTCCTACTCTTCTTCATAACCATACTTGTAGGAGACTAATAGGTATGTCTGCAAAAAGTATGAATATCATCCTTTTATTGGCACTTGATGTTTTATTAATTATTGAAACATGATATCTATGATCTTCAAAACGTCTACAGACCCTTGAGATCCTTATTCACTTCACATATACCCCCTTTCTCCACCCTTGCATGATAATATTATAAGTGCTAGCTTAGGGTCTACCTAGGCTATAAGTGTGTACCCTCTATTCATGTTAACACCTTAAGGTATCATTGAGTAATTAAAACATAATTTATAGGACCTTTTACTTGTATATGACCCTCTAGTCTTCCATCCAAACCATCTTCCACTCAGCTTTACAATCATAGCTCTGCCTTTTCATGATTGGCTTGTAGGTCAATTTGGGTCCACTTCTTCAATCTTCTTCATGCTTAAAATGTTTGAAATGGTATCCTTTATACTAGTTCATGCTTAAAAAGGTTAAATGGATAATTATTTACCTGTAGGAGTGATTTAGAATCTTAGACATTGGGTCCAAAGACATGTTTTTTTAACAATACTTGAACATCTTAGATATTTGAAAATTTCACTTAAAATTACCTTTAAACCTTCAAAATCACTCACCTTAATTCATTTTGAACAATTACATACCAAGTGTAGACCTATACGTTTGTAGACCTATAGGTTTACATTACCATGCTTTTTAGCCTCTTTTCGTGAAAATAAGGTCTCTCAAGCAAAAAATCATCTTTAATTTTATATTTACATCCAACAAGACTCTCACTCTCCTTTTGATAATGCACTATAAGACCATCTTTAATCACCTTTAAACAAGTAGTCTATGCTTAGTTTAATTAGCTAGGAGTATGAACATTATTTAGAAGACTATGTGTGAAGTAACCAAGTAGTTGGGGAGCCTTGAATAGATAAGAAGGTGATCAATACATTCACAACCATTGGATTAATCAACCCTAAAGAAACTTTAAAACACAGATAATAATGACATGATTCATAACCTACTAACTCCCTTGTGGAGCCTTTTTACTTATTTATCAATGTCACACATGCCCCTATTAGTTGATGAAAGTGAAAAATATATGTGTATATCTATGATGGTCATTATTAAACACTCTAATTATTTAATAAGTTCTTTTTTCAATAAATAATATGCAAAATTGAAACATTAGGGTTTTACAAGGGTTTAATACCACTTAGGGTCCTAGTGATTGTTCAAAAAGCCCAAGGATTTTATTTGTAGACCAATGCCACTAGTTGTAATCCCACTAAAGAATCCACCGCTAGCTAAGATCTTGGGCTTTAACTCCCTTTGTATTGACCATACTATCTAATTCAAATTGGCCTTTGTGATCTTGCTAAGAGCTCAATGGAGATCTTACAACCATTTTTGGCTCTCTCTACACATTTGAGACATGGATTCTTTTATATGATGCTAGAAAGTGATCCCACATTAGATTTATAACCTTCTCTAACTTTCCCCTAACTATACAAGTCTGTAAAATTCTTGGAAACACCTATAAATCCTCTTTTTCTACATTTTTTCAAGTTTGAGATCTTGAAAAACCATTAAAGAAAAAGAAGAGGTAAATGAGAGGTCAAGTACACTTTCAAACCAAGTGGCAAAAATGGAGGGAAGTTTAAATGTTACTTTTCAGGTGTGTGGGGATATTTTATGTGAATGAAGGATATTTGACCTTTTAAAAGACCCCTTTATTATGTATAGGACCACCTTATAATGATATGCAATGGCTATGAGACCTTTGAAAACCTATATATTTAATGTGAATCACAAAACACACCTTATTTAAAGGGTTATAACATACAAGTTGACCTATATGGTATGTTTGAGAGGTATTTAATGACCTTAGGGCTGATTGAAACTTGAAACACTCTTGACAAATAGACTATAAAATATAACCTTAGATATATCATTAAACCTCCTGTCAAGACTCAAACATGACTTGGATACCTTCCAAATATTTCTAACATGGTCCCTATTTCTCTAAATTTTTGCTAATTACATTCAGAAGAAAGAAGAAACTAAAGTTAAGAGGTCTTGGGTTTGACGTTACCCAAATTAAGTGCGCACTGTATCCAAGATTTGTGTGAGCTCCTCTTTGGCTGTGGAGGAAACACCTGCAGTAAGAAAGAAACTCAAACAAGGAAAATGTTAGAAGAGGATATGGTGGACTGCCAAGCTATGCGCTCGGTCCTGGAAGCGTAAATCTCCTTGAGGGATAACAATCCACTATTTAAAGATAAAAAAATGTTGTATAAAAAGAAATGATAAAGACTAAAAGAAATGGAAAGGTAGAATGTGTGTACCTATTCCCTAATTGTAGTATGTGTGTCTCTGAATGTTGCAAAAAGCTGGGCAAAGGTTTTGTTTGGTCTATAGGCTATTTGGATAGGTAGTACAGTCACTGATGTCAATTTTTCTATCGAGGTAGGTGGGAAATGGCATCGACATCGTTTGGGTTGTCGATGTCAGTAGGGGCAGTGGGCCTTGGACAAGTTTTGGAGTTTTTTTGTGGTGGACAGAGGAGTCTCTGGTAATTAGGAGGTTTGTGAAGGGTTACAAGAAAGTGAATAAGGTTTAAGGAAGGGTAAAGGTAGAGGATAGGTATGAGAAGAGGATAAGAATAAGGGGAAGGCCTTTCAGCCACTCCATGGAGGAAGTCAGGTCTCTTAACAGTATTTATAAATATCAAATGGAAACTAATTAACAATGTATTCTAAAATACTAAAATGAGAAGCAAAATACTTAGCTCTATTAGATGAAGAACCAGAAGTGTCAGAATGCTTATTCTTTTTGTGACTAATGTTGAGGTCCTTGTACAATGTTTCAATCTAGTGTTTGGAATGACTTGTGCAGAGCTTTGATAGCCAGGGGAATGATAGTCAAATTTTGGTGCTTGAGATCAAAGTGTGAGCATCAATATGCAAAAACATGGGGGGCAGCTCAATGTTAGAGCTCAGCTTCTGTAACCAATGTTAGTGATCCCACCAGTGTCGGTCGAGAGTTGACTGACATCGGTGGAGAAAGAATGGGTAAAAGGGCTATTTTTAGCTCTTTGCCCATTTCTCCACCCACCAAGTGCCTTTTCTATTGGAAAATGGTCAAAACACAAGTTTATGAGGCACAAGAGTTGGTTAGGGAGTTAGGATGGAGTGAGAATAGGTCTTAGGTAGTTAGGATTTAGAGGACCTAGTCTTAGGCTGACTCATAAGTTAAGAATTGGTCTTAGGGCGATGTGTTCAAGTGAGGTGTCTAGGTGAGGTGTTCAAGTGAGGTGTCCAAAGTGAGGTAATTATTTTAAAATAAGTAGTTTTTAAATTAATAAGGTGTGGGTTAGGAGTGTTAACGTATAGAAGGGGACCAAGGGGGATTGACATGATATTGGTGTCTACATTTGCCCCTTTTTGTCTTATGATTTATCCTGACGAACTGCAAGACAAAAATAGATGTAGGTTGCCCCAGGTATGGGATGAGATATTCCCCTTCAAAGTAGGAATTGAGAGAAGGAAATCCAAAATTGGGTGCCAATTTGATAGGCAATGGATGGGTAGGGTGAGGTTGGAGTGTGAATGTTATAATAGTTGAGATTGCACGTATACCACTTCACTTGATAGGCAGGTCAAATTATCACAGGCAAGGTCGAGGAGGACTAAAATCAAAGTAACCAATCCCTAGCTTTTTAATGGTAGCTAATTGGGTTAAAAAATCAAATTTGTAGCTCCAATGGTCGAGGAGGACTAAAATCAAAGTAATCAATCCCTAGCTTATTAGTGGTAGCTAATTGGGTTAAATCGATCAAAGTTGTAGCTCCAATGGTCGTCGTGTTCCAAGTATTCAGGCTAAGAAGTGCTTTTAGAGAACACAAAAATGTCACAAATATTGGGGATCAACTTGGTCACGATCCAATAATATGTGTGAGGGGCACGTACAATTTGATAACTATTCATGAGATAGTATATGCAATCAAAACAACCAAGGCAAAGTTGTCTCAAAAGTGGTCATGGTCTGAGGAGATAGTCACGATCTCTGAGGTCATTTGTCAAATTGAGCTGAGATATAAGTGATCTCAAGTGCCTTTTGTCGAGGTTAGGGAGAGGTATATGATCTCTAATATGTCTCGTGAGAAATCTAAGGTGACTTATACAGTGTCAAGGCTAGTTGTTTGGTCATGATTTTGGGTAGTTTAGAGAAGACCTATGTTTTTAGGTTAGATAGTTGGTCCATTAGGTAGATGGATGAATGAATGGTTGAGCTAACCTCAGAAGACCCCATGTCAACTGAGTGTTGCCTACATAGCCCCTATTTTAAGAGCCTCAGGCCAATATAGTTCTCCCAAAAACAGAAAGTGGAGGGTAGGTTATGGATTGGGTTTGACTAGGTTAGGTCATGGTTAAAGGTTAGATGGTTAAAAAGACTAAAAATGAGGTAGTTTAGGATAGGCGATGAGCCTAGGGTTCAGGGTAGGTAGTGAGCCTAGGGTTTGGATAGTTGGTATATTAGGTAAAAAAATGAATGAATGATTGAGCTAACCTCAGAAGACCTCATGTCAACTAAGTACTACCTATATAGCCCCTATTTTAAGGCCCTCAGGCCAATGTAGTTCTCCCAAAAAGGGAAAGTTGAGGGTAGGTTATGGATTGGGTTTGAATAGGTTAGGTCATAATTAGAGGTTAGATGGTTAAAAAGACTAAAAATGAGGTAGTTTAGGATAGGCAATGAGCTTAAGGTTTAGGGTAGGCAGTGAGCCTAGGGTTTAGATAGTTGGTCCATTTGGTAGATGAATGGGCGAATGGTTGAGCTAACCTCAGAAGACCCCATGTAAATTGAGTGCTGCCTACATAGCCCCTATTTTAAGGGCCTCAAGCCAATGTAGTTCTCCCAGAAGGGAAGAAGAGTCAAAAGATGTTGATAGTTATTTTGGTTATGTCAGTGTTTTTAGCATTTCCCATATGTTTGATGGTTCATGCTTGGAATGATGAGTGTATGATGATGTTATAGCCTTTTCAATATTGTGTGATGGTGTATGCTATAACATAGGTTATGTGGTTTTTCATCCTTAGTAATTTTCCATATTGGTGATGTTGTATGCTAAAAATGAAATGAGTTTATTTATGCTTCAACAAGTTTCCATATTGGTGATGGTATATGCTTGACATAAATTGTGTTTGGTTGATAGTTTCCATGTGTATTGTTTTCCATAAAAACTAATGTGAATGGGCTATGATAATTTATATAACAAAAATTTGTATTTGCATTAAATAAATCATGATGTTATGTGAGTGGTGAGAAAATGTTTTGGTTGTGATGTTATTTATGATAAGATTGAGTTGAATGTTAGGTTCATAACTTTATAGTGAAAATGACAATATGATGAGCATATAATTTTAAGACACTACATCCTAAAAGATAAATTGGCATGTGACGAAGGTGTGTAAGAAGTGAAAGACGTGTTGCTCTTTCATTGATAAGGACCATAATGATAACATAGATAGGGTTTTTGCAAACAAAAGCCCCATTCATGCATTATGTTGTTGACCATTAGTTTTTGTTAGAGAAGTACCCTAATCACTTGATGTTAAGTGAGCTCAAAATCCCTTGGGTATTTTGGGGTAATAGGTGTGATTATGTGATATGTGAGGATAGCATAACCCTTTTTAGCAGGGATAACTTTGCCCCTTTTATAGGTGACCCTGAGAACGACTATAGGCAAGTCCATGACATAATAGTTTTTTTTTTGGTAGACTGATCAATGTGGGAAGTCTACTTGGGGATGTTTTGTTTTGTGGTCATGTGAAGCTGATCAATGTGGGAAGCTTCTGAGAGAGTGCTATTTTGGTAGCAAAATTTGGTCATAGCCATCCTTCAAGGGAGTGGTCTATATTTTGATTTGTATGCTTTGATGTCTTTGAATAGCTATCCTTTAAGGGAGCAATCTATTACTTACAGCAATAATGCAGTTGTCCTTTAATGGAGCAGTCTACATTGATAGTTTATGACCTTTGAATATTTTGTTAGGCATCCCAATTTTATGTTTTTTTTGGTAGACTGATCAATGTGGGAAGTCTACTTGGGATGTTTTATTTTATGGTCATGTGAAGCTAATCAATGCGGGAAGCTTCTGAGAGAGTGTTGTTTTGGTAGCAAAATTTGGTCATAGCCATCCTTTAAGGGAGTGGTCTATATTTTGATTTGTATGTTTTGATGTCTTTGAATAGCAGTCCTTCAAGGGAGTAATCTATTAATTACAACAATAATGTAGTTGTCCTTCGAGGGAGCAGTCTACATTGATAGTTATGACCTTTGAATATTTTGTTAGGCATCCCAATTTTATGTTTTTTTTTGTTAACTGAACTTTTAGTCATGGACTAGACTATAGAGGTTTAAGGGTTTCCCTTTTATTAGGACAAAGCATTAATGCTTAAAAAATGGTTAACTAATGTTTGTAGGGAAAAAGGGTTGAAAGGAATAGGAATGAGGATGAAGGGGGTTGCTCAAGAGATGAGCTCAAGTTAAACATCAAGTGAATGATTACTTGGTTAACAGTAGAATGGTCACAGATGCAAGGCATTAAGGGGCTTAGGTTATGGCTAGCCTTCGAGAGAAGACAGATGATAAGTGCCTGATCCATACTTATGCATTATTATATAAGGTCTGAGCCAATTAGGAGCAAACTTGCCTCGTTTTCTTCTTTCCATATTGGTCACATGTTGGTTTTCTTTAAGGATGAGATCTCTAATTTTGAAATCTCACTCTTTCAAATTTTTGTTGTAGGCACACTTGATGCAATCTTGGTAGATATGAAGATGATTAAGAGCGGCAAGACGACGTTCGTCAAGTAACTCAAGTTGTGTTAATCGATCTTGATAAAAGTCATCATTAGAGAGTATGTCATGCAAGGAGATGCAAAGAGAAGGTATTTATATTTAAAGAGGTAAGATGGCCTCAGTTCCATACACTAAGGAGAAAGGTGTAGCACCCATAGGGGTTTGGATGCTATTGCAGTAGGCCTATAAAGCGAAGGGAATGTGAGTGTGCCAATCCCATCCAGCGTCGTTGACCACCTTCATTAGGATTTTAGAAAAGATTTTGTTAGAAGCTCCTACCTGTCCATTTGCTTGTGGATAGTAAGGTGAGGAGAAGTTGAGTTTGATGCCAAAAGCATCGCAAAGCTTTTAGATGGTTTTGCTTTTGAAAGATTTCCTATTATCGGTGATTATCTTGTGAGGTACATCGAAATGATAGATGATGTAGTGGTTAATGAAGTTGATGATTTTGTCAGCTTTAATGGAGATGAGGGGAATAGCTTCCACCCATTTAGTGAAATATTCAGTCTCTATGATCATAGACTGATGTCAGAGAGATGAATGAGGGTTAATCTCACCAATTAGATCTAAGCCCCATTGTGAAAAGGGCCAAAAATCCTTAGTAACTTGTAAAGCGTGGCTAGGGACGTGAAGTAAGTTAGCATGTTGTTGGTATTTGATACAATGTTGAACATAGTCACTACATTCTTGGTGAAGAGTGGGCCAATAATAGCCCAGGCAGAGGATGTGCTTTGTAATCATGTTACCATTGAAATGTCCTCCACAAATCCCATCATGGACTTGTTTGATGGCATGAGATGTCTCAGTGGAGGTTAGGCATCAGAGAAGGAGGCTGTCAAAACCTCATTTATAGAGAAGACCCCCTAACATGGTGTATCGAGTAGTACTCTTGATAAAATCCCACCATCTATTGCTAGAGAGGTCAGGAGGAATGATAGAATAAGTCAAGTAGTCAACAAGTTGTTTATACCAAACATCATGTGGACTAGAGTCGATATTGCCAACAAAGTTGATGTCAGTGGAGATATATGAGGGCAATTCCAAATGGTGTACCATGACATAGATTCTCAAGGAAGTAGATGAAGATGGGATGTGTGAGGTGAGAGAGGCCATTGTGTCGACAAACTTATTCGTAGAGTGAGGAACAATTTGCAAGAGATAACGGTTAAAAGACCCTAACAATGTGTCAACACAGTGCTTTTTTGACAAAGATATGAACCATTAATCTGATTAACAACTAGTTGTAAGTCACCAAAGATATTGATTGTCTTAATGCCTAAGAAAATGGTAGTTTGAAGTCCCAGAATTAAGGCTTCATACTCAGCCATGTTATTGGTGCATTCAAAGTTGAGTTTGAAGGATAGAGGCATGGGCTCACCCTCATGAGGGATGAGGATGACCCCCACACCCCCACTGTGTTGACATTTAGATCTGTCAAAGAACATTGTCATTTGATAGAAGATGTAATCAATGGATAGCATGGCAATAGACTCATCAAGAAATTCACAGTTAGATGGTTGATTGTCAGGTAAAGGGACATCTGCTAGTTGGTCAGTGATCATTTGCCCCTTTATAGACTTTTGTTGAATGAATTCCAAATCAAAATAAGTAAGAAGCATGAGCCAATGAGCTATATGTTGGTTTTGGTATGGCTTGGAATGCATGTATTTGAGAGGGTCAGTGTGGGTGATGACGTAAGTCTTGTGGTTGAGGAGATAATGGCAGAGTTTAGTGGTGGTAAAGACTAATGCCAAGCAAAGTTTTTTTATATGAGTATATCAAGTTTCATAGTCAACGAGCATTTGGATTATATAATAAACCACCTGCTCATGATGTTGTTCATCTTGATGTGCTATCATAGCACCTAATAAATGATCTATTGCCAAAATGTAAAGATAGAAGGGTTGGTCGTCTTTAGGTGGAATAAGGACTGGTGGAGAGACAAGATAGCATTTAAGAGCTATAAAATCTTTTTGGCAATCCTTATCCCAATTAAAGGAGATGTCCTTCTTGAGGAGGTGATGGAAAGGTTGGCATTGGTTAGATAGCTACAAGATGAAGCAATGAATAGATTGAAGCTTCCCTTGCACGTTGCAAAGTTGTTTTAGGTTAGTTGGTGGGGGCATCTCGAGTATGGCTCAAATCTTAGCTAGATCTACCTCAATGCCATGGAGAGAAATGATAAAACCTAAAAGCTTCCCTGAGAGAACCCCAAAGACGCATTTCTTGGGGTTGAGTCGAATGTTATATTGTAGTAGGTGAGTGAATATTATTTTGAGAATGGTTAGGTGGTCACAGAAAAGTTTGGATTTCCCTAACAGGTCATCCACATAGTCCTCCATGATTTTTTGGAGGAGATCATGAAAGATATAAGTCATGGCACATTGGTATGTAGCACCTACATTTTTTAGGCCAAAAGGCATGACCCTATAGTAGAATGTCCCCCATGGGGTGATGAAGGTGGTTTTATGTTGATCTTCTGGGGCAGTCAAGATTTGGTTATATCCTTAAAACCCATCCATGAGGGATAGCATCTCATGACCAGCCATAAGATCAACAAGTTGGTTAATATTTGGTAAAGGAAAGTCATCTTTTGGGCAAGCCAGGTTGAGGTCATGATAGTTAGTACAAATTTGAATTCCCCTTGTTGCTTTTGTGATAGGGAAAATGTTTGACACCCATTACAGATAATCAATGGGTTGGATAAATGAGACGGAGAGAAGACATTGAAGATCCTCTTTGACAAGGAGTGTGATGCGAGGATGCATCCTACGAAGCTTTTGCTTGACAGGCTTAACTTCATAGTTTGTGACAATGTCATGGGTGACAATGTCAAGGTCAATATCGGGCATATCGCTATAGGACTAAGCAAAGGCTTTGTTATGATCAATAAGGAATGTGGTAAAGTCGATTTGTTCTTGGGCATCTAAAGATTGACCAATCTTTAAAATGTGAAGAACATCAGAAGATGGTAGATTAATGTCAACAGTTGATTTGTTTAACATAACCTGTGTTTCTGAAGGAAGTGATCATTGTATGAAGGAGTCATCCACACCCATGTAAGTGAGTATGGCATCATTTTCCAGCCATTAGACAGTGTTGATGCTAGAAGATTCATCATCTATCATGTCTAGATAAATGAGAGGAAGAGACCTTGATGCCCCACCTAGTTGATAGGTCAGGGGTTCTAAGTGAATGGTGTTTATGAAAAAAAAACTAGGAGGGATGGAGACCACCAACTCCGTAGGTGAGGGTGGGGGAATAGGTGAGTTTGGAGGAGAATGTTCTATGATAGTTTCATGGCAAGGGATCTTAGAGGGTTCTATATGTTCTTCAGAACCCATGCAATGTCATTTCTTAGCATTTTTTATTGTATCATCATTTAGAGGCTCAATGGGCTTTTGGGGACCTTATTCATAACGCCCAAAGCCAAAACCCTTCCATTCGCACATATGAAGATAGGTGCAAGCAAAGCTATGGTTGCTAAGGAAAGAGAAATCAAAATTGAATAGTTGGGGTGATGAGAGAGGATTTCCAACAGTAGGAGCCTGATCTAGCCCTCCATAAGTGAGACTAGTTTGGAGATTGGGAGGACCATATGGGATGACCATTCTGATGCAATGGTTGTAGTTAGGGTGGTGATGAATTTTTCCATATTCTTGTAGAGCTTAGAACATGTCAAGGGTAAGCAAACGACACTCCCCAAGTGAAAGGTGCTGGAAGGTATCTTCCATAATATCTTTCGTGGTCACTTGAGGAGTAGGCGTAGGTGTGACCAGTGTCTGCAAGATTGTTGAGGCTTCTATGGGTAGAGGTGGTGTTTGGGTGGATGTTTTTAAAGGGATAAGAACATCATTAGGTTGGTAAGTCATGTTTCATGTTTTAAAGGGGGAAGGGTCAGTAGGAATGACATGAACCTACCCCTCGTGTTCAAACTTGACACAACGATGCAATGTGGAAGGGACACAGGTCATGGCACGTATCCAAGGTCATCCCAACAGCATATTATATTGGAAATTCCCCTTGATGATATAGAAGAGTTATAGAATTATGTGTGGGCCAACACGAATATGCAAGACCATAGTGCCAATGGTAGTGGCAGTAGCGTCATTGAAAAAACAAAGAATTGCGTCAATTTTTGACATGCAGTTCTTCAAAAAGGCTAGTTGATCAAATGCATGGGTAGAAATGATGTTGATGCTAGCACCTCCATCAATCATAACCCACTTAACTTGAGTTTAATCAATGTAAGCCATGATAAAGAGGGCAGCATCCTGATCTTTCAAGTTGGAGGCAAGAATCTCAGAATCACTGAAGGTGATGGAGGCAACGATGGGTAACGATTTCACTAAAGCAACCAATGGTTGGGGGTCTTCAAGTTGGACCTCCACTACCTATAAAGCTTTGATTAAGGCTTGGTGATGTTTTGGAGAGCTTTGAATTAGGTCATATAAAGACATCTTTATAGGGTTTTGGTGAAGTTGTTTCACCATGGAGTCGTGAATTACCTCTGAAGATGTTGGTTGAGATGTGCCCAAGATAGAAATCTTGGGTTTTAATGGTGGAGGGGGCTTGGAAAATGGATATGTCCAAGGGGTAGAAACCTACTCTTTTCCTTTATCCTTTAGAGTTTGGGACCTGATGGCCACATTAATAGTGTTGATTTCAAATAAAGGGGGAGAAGGTGGTAGAGGGACTATAATCTCACGTTGGGATCCCAATTCAAGTGAGGAGGTTTGGGAGGCATGGGATGATGTCGATAGTTTGTCACAAATGTGGTCAATGAGAAGGGTGTCTTTTTCTAGGTGTTGGTGAATGACAACCTTAAGAGCATAGCAAATTTTAGTATCATGCCCAGGTGTGTGATAATACAAGCATATTTGAGTGTCATCGAACCAAGATGGTTTTGAATTGAGAGTTTGGTATGGCTTAATGGGTGGGAGAATGATGCTAGAAGACTACAAAAATTGACATAATAGTGGAGCATAGGAACCCACTAATGGGTCTATGCTCATTGTTGCAGTAAGGGTTGACAACTTCTATTTAGGAGTTGTAGGGAGAGTTTTTCGTACTACCTTTTTGGTTGGTGGTGTGGCCACACGCATAAATGGCACTTTCTTAATGAGATGTGTCAAATTTCTTGGAGGAAATATGTTTTTGATAGGTAGAGGGAGTAATGGAGGTGGATTTTTTTTGTGAGGTGTTGGAATAGGGAGCAATCCTGTTAAAGTGGAAGGATGTGGACCCAAAATAGAGGGTAATGGTGAAGGTGGGGGAGGAGTATACTGACATGGTTTAGCACCCTTTTTTAGTATGGTGTGAGGACCACTTTTATGTGAGGCGAGTTTCAAATCTAACTTCACTTGTGGGTGAGTGAGGTTTGATACAGGGTGAAGACCAAGAGATCTAACCTATTTCAGCATGGTGGATGCCTACGAGGATTTGGATTCAAACATGGAAGGCTGAGCTTCTGATGATTTAGGAGTGGAAACCCAATCCTCATCAGAGACTTTGGGGTGATTCATCATGAAAGGATTGGTAGTATAAGGCGAAGTGAAATGTGTAAGATAAGGAGCCTTAAGTCACTCCCATAGTGCCTCATATTCTAGGTTCCTAGAATAGAGGAATCCCAAGTTTTCTACCAATCGAGAGAAGGGTTTAGATGATGTCACACGAGGTTTTATAGTTGATCTTTCAAAGGATTTGGGTGATTGTGAGAGTGGTAACGTGTTGGATGTAGTGATCATGGGCCAAAGGCGAGAGAGAACCATCACTGGATCTTCATCGATCAAAGTGGGTGAGGTGGCAATTTCTTCTCTTGGTGGAGAAAGGATTGGAGAATTTGGCTCTTCAAGCAGATAGAGGGCAGGGATGATCATGCCTTCCACATTTGGTCTAGGAGCATGGAAAGTATGATCCTCCATTGGTGATAAGAAGGATGAGGGTGGGGCCAGTGGCGTTGGTATCGTCAAAGCATCCTCCAATATGGGTGAGGTCAAAATAGACTCTCCTACGTGTGAAAGGGGGTGGATTGAGGACTATCCTCCATTGGTGGAGGCAAAATAGGAGAGGAAGGATCCTCTAAAGGGTGAAGCAGAGGGGTGATGGCCTCTTCTACATGAGGGCATGGAGAATGAATGGTAAATTCTTCCATTGGTAGAAGGTTAGGGAAGGAGAAATAGGTAATACGGGATCCTCACAAGGTAATACATATTCTTCGTGAGGTAGAAGAATGGGTAGAGGAGGTGCTTGATGTTGTGGGGATGGTATGGGTGAAATCAGTTCATCCATGCGAGGAAGAGGGTGTGGCAAAGGGAGCTCTTCATTGCATTGGGGTGGTATGGGTAAAATAGGTTTTTCTACCCATGGTGGAGAAATGGGTTGATCAACCTCTTCAAGTTGTGGGAGAGGTTGGATAGGAATGAAAGGAAAGATCATGTTGATCGTGTATATGTTGCATTCTTGAGGGTCATCGACCATGGTCTAAATATTGTTTTAACTTGGGGGATGGTTAAGAAATGGTTGCTGAAAGACATCCATGTTTTGGTTGGCTGGCGCATTAGGGTTATCCAAAGCAAGGTCCCCTTTATCTAACATATCTTGAACAATGTTTTTTAGAGTTTTGCAATTATCTGTGTCATGACCCTTGACACGATGGTAGTTATAAAAGTCATTTTCCCTATACCATGTAGGGATGGCTTGTGAGGGGTCAAATTAGATAGGTGGTCAGATTTGAGGGAGGTTAAGGACTCCTTGCTTCACTAATTTATCCAATATGGAAGCATAAGATTCTCCTATTGGAGTGTATCATCGCTATTCATACCATTGTTGGAACTGTCTAGTGATGTTTTGTGAAGTGGCTGGCTCAAATTGGTTGGTTATGGTAGAAGATGGTGACCTAAGGACCATAGAATTTGCCAATCCCTTAGACTTAGAGTGAGAAGAAGAAGGTTTGGAAGAAGGGTCATTGGATTTTGTGTTGGTATTTTTGCTACGTATTTTAACCCTATCTTCTTCGACTGCGTAGAGTTCAAGCTTTTGGGCCATAGTGAAAGCTTCATCGAATGTGCAAAAAGTTTGATCCTACAGAGTGGATGAGATGTGCTTGGCACATGCTCTTGAAAAGAGCTCAATGAGCTCAAGTTGAGGTAGTGAGAAGGAGAGTTGGTTGATCAAACCTCTCCAACGGGCGATGAAGTCAACTATTGACTCATCCTCAAATTGTCTAATAGAATAAAGGTCTGTGATGGAGACCTTCTTGGTAATATTGATTGAGAAATGGTAGAGGAATAGCTAAGTGAGTTGAGTGAAGGTGAAGAGAGAATGATTGGTAATGGAGCTATACCAGTCAAGGGCAGAGCCAGAAAGTGACATAGGGAATGTGTGAAGTAATAACGCATCATCATGTGCTATGAGGTAGCAAGCGTGTCTAAATGCTCGCAAATGTTGTTGTGGGTCCTCTTTACCCTAAAAGTGAGTGAATTTTGGGAGTTCCCACTAGCTAGGGTATGGTCGAATAGGAACTGAAGGGTGGATAGGTTCATTGTAGATTTGTTCATATGAAAGAACACTCCTCGAACCTAAAACAGATGTCTCAAGGTTGGACATCTTATCCATCAGCATCTTAATTAGATCGGTAGATGGATTGGCATGAGGGGCACCCCCTAAGTTATAGGGTACCTATAAGGTGTTGTAAGGGACATATGACATACTTGGTTGCAGTTGTGTAGGTGAAACATACTGATAGTTCATCATAGGGGCCAATGTCAAGGCCACGGGGGCTTGTGTCATGAATTTAGAGGGCATAACTTGACTAGATGCCGCCAAGGGTGGTTGAATGGTGGTGACACTAATTAAAAGATAAGTGGTCACTCTCATGTTTATAGGTGTAAGAGTGGGTGGGATAGAGACAATCAAGTTCTAGAAAGGTGTCGAACTTAGTTAAATTGTTTGCCGTTGAGAGGGTACAAAAACCTTGATGGAGGTAGGGCAAGAAAGGATAGAAGGGGAGGCCAAATCTTGAACATTGGCCATGGTTGGGTTAATGGTTGAGGCAATGGCTTGAGTGACCATAGGTTGGATAGCGGAGGCTATTGATATCATTGTCACTTCAACCAAAGAAGTTGGCATCCCATAAATAGGGTTACCCAAAGGATCTCATGTTTGGCTTCTAGCGAGATAATGTTGGAGAGCCTTGACATTATGGTCAAGGAATCTCTCTTAATCTTGATCCCCTTTGGGAACAATAGGAGGTTGATCAGGGGTAGGTTGGATAGGAGTATGCTCAATGTCTAAAGTATACTCCATTAGATGACTTGGCATGAAGGGCGAAGGTGGGAGTGGCTATTGACTTACGTGGTCAATAAGAGATTTGGCTTGACTGTGTGTCAGGACCATCCAAGGTGAAAGGGGTTAAGGTTCCAAAAATTATGTGTTTTAGTTTCAGAAAACTAGAATTTGTGTTAGACAACAAGAAATTTGGGTTTTAAGCTTGTTGTTTGGAAATTTTTATTTATTTATTTATTGATAGTGACCGATGTCAATTGTTTAACCGATATCGGTTATGAAGTTTGTTGATGTCGTTCAGTTAACTGATGTTGGTGAAAGTTTTATTGTTGATGTCGGTAGAGAAACTGATGTTAGTTTTTGTGTAATTCCAAAAACACAGAAGATTGATAGTTTTTGGAAGAAGAAGATATTTTGAGTTGTTTTGGACTTTAGAATGGTACAACCTTACCAGCTCAAACACTTAGATAAAAAATAGTAGAATAGATGATTAGGCAAGCAACCTCTAAAATGTTAGATTCCTAGGAAAGATTTTTAAAGTTGTGGTGGCTTATGCCTTAAGAGAATGTGTTGGGAGTTGGGCTTGTAGAACAGGTCCTAGAGAGGAAGTCTATGGCTAGTTTCAGGTTGTGTTATGGTGCTCAAAAATATCTATGTTAGGGTCACAAACCCAGAGCTGAGCTGGGCTGCTTAGCCAAAATATACCTTACCTATAGTTTATACTCTACCAGAGAATAGAGTGGGTCCTCCTCTTGGTAGTGAAATCCAAGTAGGATCGTTGGGTGGGGTAAGGTATCCGCTAGGTGATGAAATCCTAGATGGGCCTTGTCTTAGGCAAGTTTATGTGTTTGATTTGAAGTGATTGTGGTTTGGTTGTGTAACATTTGTGCACTATGATTCATTCATAATGCTTTAATTACTAAGTGGGCTAAGTATGCATCCAAGCAAGAATAAAATGCAGTAGTTTTTAACCCAAATCAAAATATGTTAGTCAAATGCAAATAGTTGGAGAAGAGGTAAAGAGTATGAGTTTTTCACTACTCTATGATGCATGTAAGAAGTAACAAGAAGAAAAAGAGATGTTCTTTTTAACTTCTGCTAATGGTTTCCTTTTGAAATAAAAAGATAGAAGAGGGAATGCAAGAAGAGAATATTTTTCTAATGCATCTATATGAAAGTTTGATTTTTTTTTTTTAAAGAAGAAGAATGAACCCAAGGAAAACTCCAAGGGTCCCACTGGGTGTGCCAGAATGTTTCTCTAAATTTTTGCTAATTACATTCAGAAGAAAGAAGAAACTAAAGTTAAGAGGTCTTGGGTTTGACGTTACGCGGATTAAGTGTGCATTGTATCCAAGCTTTGTGGGAGCTCCTCTTTGGCTGTGGAGGAAACACCTATAGTAAGAAAGAAACTCAAACAAGGAAAATGTTAGAAGAGGATATGCTGGACTGCCAAGCTACGCACTTGGTCCTGAAAGCGTAAAGCTCCTTGAGGGATGACAGTCCACTATTTAAAGATTAAAAAAATGTTGTATAAAAAGAAATGATAAAGACTAAAAGAAATGGAAAGGTAGAATGTGTGTACCTATTCCCTGATTGTAGTTTGTGTGTCTCTGAATGTTGTAGAAAGTTAGGCAAAGGTTTTGTTTGGTCTATAGGCTATTTGGATAGGTTTCTAGTTTGCTAGTCGAGAGTACAGTTGCTTTTGTCAATTTTTCTACCAAAGTCAGTGGGAAATGGTGCCAATGTTGGTTGGGTTGCCGATGTCGGTAGGGGCAGTGGGCCTTGGATGAGTTTTGGAGTATTTTTGTGGTGGATAGAAAAGTCTCTGGTAATTAGGAGGTTTATGAAGGGTTGTAGGAAAGTGAATAAGGTTTGAGGAAGGGTAAAGGTAGAGGATAGGTATGATAAAAGGATAAGAATAAGGGGAAGGCCTTTCAGCCCTTCCACAGAGGAAGTCAGATTTCTTAACAGTATTTAGAAATATCAAATGGAAACTAATTAACAATGTATTCTAAAATATTGAAATGAGAAGCAAAATACTTAGCTCTATTAGATGAAGAACTAGAAGTGTCAGAATGCTTATTCCCATTGTAGCTGATGTTGAGGTCCTCATACAATGTTTCAATCCAGTGTTTGGAATGACTTGTGTAGAGCTTTGATAGCCAAGGGAATGATAGTCAATTTTTGGTGCTTGAGATCAGAGTGTGCATGTCAATATGCAAAAAGGTGGGGGGTAGCTCAATGTTAGAGCTCGACTTATATAACTAACATTGATGATCCCATCAATGTCAGCTGAGATTTGACCAATGGCAGCAGAGAAAGAATGGGTAAAAGGGCTATTTTTATCTCTTTGCCCATTTCTCCACACGCCAAGTGTCTTTTCCATTAGAGAACGGTCAAAACACAAGTTTATGAGGCATGGGAGTTGGTTAGGGAGTTAGGATGGAGTGATAATAGGTCTTAGGTAGTTAGGATTTGGAGGACCTATTCTTAGGCTGACTCATAGGCTAAGAAATGGTCTTAGGGTGAGGTGTCCAGGTGAGGTGTCTAGGTGACGTGTCCAGGTGAGGTGTCCAAAGTGAGGTAATTAATTTAAAATAAGTAGTTTTTAAATTAATAAGGTGTGGGTTAGGAGTGTTAACATTTAGAAGGGGACCAAGGGGGGTTGACATGATATTGGTGTCTACAGTCCCCCTTCAATAAGTGAATAAAATAAGTAGAAATATAACAATAATAAGAAACCTTAAACTCTCCAATACCTTAATTTATGATACAATACCTTAACCTTATCAAATATGGTATAGGTCACTTTTAAGGATTCAAAAAGGCACTTGAGAGACTTACACTCACCCAAGGATAATATATGAAGACCTAATGACTCATAATATACTACTACATGAGGATTTCTCAAGCAACCCATAATACATATAATGAAACTTTAAATAATGTTAATGAGGCTTTTAAAAGACCATTTTGAAGACCATGATAAGATATAGATCACCATATACAATCTTGGGGGTGATTTTGAGAAATTTTTGAACTATAAGGGTTGATATTTTTCCTAGGAGGCCAAATTATCAACATGGTTCTCTTAAAAAAAATCTTTTCATATTTTTGTATTTTATTTTGAAATCTAATTCAAGGATATGCATAGTTTAGGAAATCTTAGTAGCATTATTTATTTGTCCCTAGAGGTTGTGTGCTTTATAATATTATTAAAATTTAAAATCCTTATGAAGTCATTAATATGAGGGCATGCAAGGAAGCCTCATCCTTTTGATCATTTGTTTAATTTTCCCAATGATCAATGTGTTTCATATGATGATCTTATAAAATAGTAAAAGTATGATAAATCCCCTTTTGCTTACAACTATGATAATTAAAAAACCAATGATGAAAATGAAAATATAAAATGATCAAGGGAGTGATCATGACATTTATTCTTTTGGTTATGAGTGTGATAATATTCATCTTGGCTATGTCAAACCTAGTTCTCTTATTTCTTTGCTTTCCAATTTTGAAGGGTTTCAAGAGTTAATAAAGATGTATTTTGTTAAGCTTGTACAAAAGGATGATATAATAGATATGAAAAATGGTAGCATTTATAATGTTGAAAATCATAATGTTGCATGAATATAGTATTTAGTTACTTTAAAAAGTGAGTGTACTTCTTCCCTTTCCAATGATGTAAATGTTGACAATGTTTAATGTTATTCCTTTGTCTCTCATGATGCAAATGTTGATGAAATAAATTGTGTGCCTTCTCCTTCATGGAATACTCATGTTGAAAATTTTATTCTTTCTTTGGATGATTGAAATAACAATAGTCAAATTCATTCTTCCCCTCTAATTTGTGGTGCATAAAATTAATGTCTTATGTCTCCCCTCTTTGTGCTTGAGTGGAAAAATGAGAGTGCATATGAAAATCATAAGGAAATTACTACAAAATATGTATTATTTGTCAACACAAGTAAAGTCCCAAGTGTAATTTATGTATCTTTTTCAAAGATCAAGTCATATAAGACAAAGAAAATCAAACCTAACATCGCATCTTCTCTCCATCCTTTAAAAATTAAAATTGAAATTGAAAGTTGAATTCTTCCCTCTCATAATGATGTAAATGAAATAGCAAATGTTTCTTTTCTTCCCTCTAGATTTTCTGATACAAAAGAGAAAATGTTTCCAAATGAAACTTTTTTCTCTACTCTTATTGAATGTCATGAGATTTTAAATAACATAGCACACCTTGTAATTAAAATGGTATATATTGGCCAATCTTGGTCTACATACAAAACTTGTCCTATATAGATCAATGTTATGGAATTCCTAGTGTAGAATGAGAAGCTGAGTAGAGTTCATGTTGAGTAAAAAATCAAATGGCTTAGAATTAGGTCTAGAATTGCAAATGAAAAGATCTAGTAGGTTTCCATTGTCTTCATGGAATTCAATATATCATGAATTAGGTTTTCTCAAAGTCTCATTAGTTCATCATATCTTTGAACGGGGAAAATTAAAATGACTTGCACAAGCCTAGAGAAGCCATACTATCATAACACATCACATAAGAATGAATAAGTTAATCTAGTTACACATTTAATAAGTATATTTAGGAGGCTGAACAAGGTTGAATAATTATAGGAACATGATTTTATTTATGCTCTAAATACCCTCTACAAATTTGGTATCTTAACGAGTTGTCTATCAAAATACATAAGCCTTCAAAGTTGAATTAGCAGAGTGAGACGTGAATGGGGATGTCAAGTTAAAACCATGGGAAGTAGTCATTTGAATTAAAATGTTTCAAAAGATCCTAAGGTTAAAATTGGATCCAAAAAGTGTCAAAATATTTCTTGATTGAATTGAAATTTAATGGCACACAAGTGATAGCTCGAGTCAGTAGGCCTAAGCAATCTATGGTGCACGTTTAATCATGCAATTCAAGATCAGTGACAAGTTCAAGGTCAACAAGGTAGAGGATCTTGAGATTGGATGTAGGGATAATAAGTGGCATGACTATAGAGAATCAAATGATTATTTGTTTTTAGTTGATCTAGTTGATCAATATCAATGATGCATGTTTAAATTTGTAGAAAATATCAACGGTGCATGTGTCAAGGGATCTGAAGCTCTACCAATTAGAGCACAATTGATTACTTTCTTCTATGAAATTAAACACGGAATTATACCAAAATGATAAAGTAGCTAGAAACTTGAGACAGCAAAGAATTTGAGAGACAATACACACTCTTGTATTAAATACTACTAGAAGAAAATACAATAAGGAAGATGCCACTTCTTCCTCCACCTCAAAGGCTTGCCACACCTCAAGAACTTCTTCCCTCTCTCTCTTGCTCAACACAACTCTAAAGCCTAAGTTATTATCCCTCCTTGAATGCTTCAGCTGATCTCCTTTACCTTACATCTGTAGATCTCCTTGACCTTGCTAGCTTCAATGCTTTTACTTGCCCTTAGAATAATTACAATACATGCCTTATGGGTCTTTAAATAGAATCCCATGCTTACAAAAATAGAACTCTAACTACTAAAATTAGACACACAGCCCGTGACTTAAATTAGCCCCTTAGCATGCAAACACTCGGTTCAACTAACTAACTGTTCATGCAACGAACAGTTCTGGACCACACAAGCGACTGAGCCAGTCCATGCTTGTCTAGTTCTGTCGACGTCGGCCGACTCCCTGCTATCGCCGGTTTCCTTCTCCACTGTCTGTGACCAATGTCGGTCATGCTACCAACGCCGGTTCCTCTGATTCTTTAGCATCCTTCCTCTTGTGTCTGCAAACAGTTGAAGCTTTTAGCTCCACACCACAACAATCTCCCACTTGGAAATAAATAGCTGCAACTTGTACCTGTACCTATACACCATCTATTTTGTTCCTTAGGCTCTGTATCCCTCTTCAATGTCACTCTTGAAGACCAACCACCACGCAAACCTGTGATGCAATACATGTATCTTATGCCACAAGAATTTTGCTGCTCCCAAATTCTCCATGACATACTTCTGAACCAACTCTACCCTTAGCTCAAAAAACTCCCTGTATATGAAACCCTGCAACAAGTAACACAATACAGTAATAGGATAATGTAGCTAATATTATCCAACCTGGTAAAGATAAAATACAATGGTCAAACCTCCATTGTTCTGCAGCCTACTCAAGACCATATACCATAGCCTTCTGTCTCATGTGTCCATCCACTCTCTTCTCTAAAATGAGAATCCATCCCTCTATCCAGTGCTTCCTTCCAGCTAACAACACTACCAACAAATACATGTTTGGTTCTCCAAGGACTCACACTCCTCATCCATGCCAAGTTCCCACTGTTTCTGGATTCTACCTGCATTGCTTCTTCCATCTTTCTATTTCATGACTATCAGTAAGCGATATAAAGAAGGTAAACAATGAATATGAGGTTCACATACCTTTCATGTCTTCCACATGGGTGTTTGAGACTTAGTAATTCACCCAACATCTGTTCCAGTGACCGATCTAGGCCATCTCCCAGTCTGCTTTCGATCGATGTCGGTTCCCTGCACTGACCCTAACTACCGACATCATTTCCCTGGCTGACGCCAGTGTCCCTCCTACCGACATCGGTCCTTATGACCGATGTCGGACTTCTCCTGTTCGACCTACAGACCCTGCTGGTCTGCACATGACCAATGTCGGTATCTAGATGACTGACGTCGATGCTAAGCTACCGACATCAGTGTCTGTGTGTTCCTATAAGTGATGAAATTTTCATCTGCGAGCTCTTCTTGGATCAAACCTCTGTCCATGCTACCCTGCTCAGACTTATTTAGCCCCTGTGACTAATCTATGTCCTTCATCTCTTCCATAAACACCAAGGCTTCTTTGTTCCTGTCAAAGGCATCAAATTTCCTCTTTCTGCAATGAACTATATTTATACTTTCCAAATTTGAACGCATACCTTTTGAATCAAGAACTTCCATTCCCTTCCTGTTCTTGTGACCAAGCCTATTAGGCCACATCTTCGAATCTACACTAGAAGTAGAATCAGTAATACAAGTAGACAGATAAAGAGTATCTACTTTCTTACCTCTTTCTAGAACAAGTGCTCCCTTGGTAACCTTTGAAGAATCTGTTGTGAGGGTTATTGTGCATCCCTCATCTCCCAACCTTCCTACAAAAATCAGACTCTGGTTCAGAATTGGAACATGCATGACCTCTTTCAACACCCACGTGTTGTCAATCTACAATCTCAGCTGCACTTTCCCTTTGCCAACTATCTGACAAGGTGTACCATCCCCTAAATAGAGCACTCCAAAATCTCCTTGTTCATACTCGTAGAACAAATCTCTGTTTGGGGATGCATGAAAAGATGAACCAGAATCTAAAATCCATGATCCTACCTGACTATCTGAAGAAAGTATGAGAGCATCCTGCATCACAATATTTGCATCTTTTGCTTCTTCCATACCTGCATGTTGATTCTCTTTATCTCTCAAACAACACTCCTTTGTATGTCCTTTCTTTCCACAAAACCAGCAGGTAATACCTTTGGACTCGGATCTCCTTCCCAACCTTGATTTCCCTTGCTCAACCTTCTCCCTTTGCCTTTTCCTGCTTTCTACACTTAGAGCATTCCCTGATGATTCACCTGTGCTTCTCCTACATATTTCCTCATTCAAGATCACACTCACAACATCATCAACTTTTAAGATTTTAGAAGCAGATGCAGAATTACTTACTGCCATAACCATACTGTCCCAACTTTCAGGCAAAGAACATAAAATCAAGAGAGCCTTTACCTCATCATCAAAAACAATGTTGACTGAAGCTAATTGGTTTACCAAACCATGGAAATCACTTAGATGAGTATGTACTGATCCACCTTCCTGCATTTGCAAAGTAAATAGCTGCTTCATAAGATATACCTTATTAGAAGCTGAGGGCTTTTCGTATAAATTCACCATTGACTTTATCAACTCTTTCGTTGTCTTGCACTGTGATAAGCTAGAAATCACAGATGATGCAAGGCTCAACCTTATGGAATCGAGAGCCTTCTGATCAAGAACATTCCATTCTTCATCCTTCATATCTGTGGGCTTGCATGCAACCCCACCCAATGGTAAGTACAAATCCTTCTGATATAGATAGTTCTCAATCTGCATCCTCCAATGTTGATAATTCTTGCCGTTAAACTTCTCCATTCGTAGTCTACTTTCTTCTGCCATTGCTGAACTCCCACTCAATCAAAAAACCCTATGAATGACCTATAACCAAATACAATACCCTGCTTCCTGCAAACCATAGCTCTGATACCACTTGTCAGGGGATCTGAAGCTCTACCAATTAGAGCACAATTGATTACTTTCTTATATACAATTAAACACAGAATTATACTAGAATGATAAAGTAGCTAGAAACTTGAGACAGTAAAGAATTTGAGAGACAATACACACTCTTGCATTAAATACTACTAGAAGAAAATACAATAAGGAAGATGCCACTTCTTCCTCCACCTCAAAGGCTTGCCACACCTCAAGAACTTCTTCCCTCTCTCTCTTGCTCAACACAACAACTCTAAAGCCTGAGTTATTATCCCTCCTTGAATGCTTCAACTGATCTCCTTGACCTTACACCTGTAGATCTCCTTGACCTTGCTAGCTTTAATGCTTTTACTTGCCCTTAGAATAATTACAATACATGCCTTATGCGTCTTTAAATAGAATCCCATGCTTACAAAAATAGAACTCTAACTACTAAAATTAGACACACAGCCCGTGACTTAAATTAGCCCCTTAGCATGCAAACACTCGGTTCAGCTAACTAACTGTTCGTGTAACAAACAGTTCTGGACCGCACAGGCGACCGACGCCGGTCCCTGCTTGTCTGGTTTTGCCGACGTCGGCCAACTCCCTGCAGTCACCGGTTTCCTTCTCCACTGTCTGTGACCGATGTCGATCATGTTGCCGACGTCGGTTCCTCTGGTTCTTCAGCATCCTTCCTCTTGTGTTTGCAAATAGTTGAAGCTTTTAGCTCCACACCACAACAGCATGTGTGAGGTCAAAATTCAATGGGCTTAGATTTCATGTGAGGTTTCTATGTGGCATAAGTGTATTAATCAGAGAAACTAATAATAAGATCTTGAGGATAAATGTGGGGCTACCAAGTGGCATGGTCTAGAGAGAAGATAGAAGATCGATGGTAACGATGAAGGTCAAAGCTAGGAGACTTTTGAGGAAATCAATAGAGCTGAGTCAATAAAGTTTTAGAAAGCACAAGGTGAGGACACATGTCTAAATAAACAAATAGTCATATTTTTAAATATGATAAATAGCATGGTGAGGATGTCACATAGGTAGACACATTGGATCAAAGGGTTTTATGAACTTAGGTAAGTGAACACATAAAACCAAGATTAGATATGATCTAGGTTGATCCAAAATAGATATTTTAGGATCAAAAATAATCATTAAAGCCTAATAAAGGTAGAATAGGTCTTTTAGGTCCTAATATAGATCAATCACCTGGTGGATCTTCATTGATATTAAAATTATAAGAAAAACAATAAATAGGATTGGTTCTCATATATAATAGACCTATGTTCAAGTTTAGAATAGGGGTAGGTTTGTGATTATGAAATAAGTGTCTCATATTTTGACATAATCATACCCTTGACAAATCAATTACCTACAACCACTCAAAATAGACATAGTCATGGATTTTTTAGGTTCATGGATTTGAGGATTTTTGTCTTTATTATCAAGTCAAGTGGAAAGTGGCATATTAATTCAAAGAGAGATTTGGTGGTGGAACATTGATGGGTGGTGGTATCCCATTTATTGATTCTAACTAAATTTTCCTCTCTCTCTTCCCCTTTCTCCTATATCTCCTATTTTCTTCCCTTTTAAAACTCTCTCGCTTTTGATAATATAATTATTCTCTCAATTTTAAAGAGTAAGAGACTCTCATTTGATAAGGATAGACCCTATCAAATTTTATATAAAATACCTCTTGAAGTATTAAAGAATTTTTTACCTATCTCTTACCTCTAAATTTTGTTTAGTAAGTTTTACATGATGGCATTGCGAAGGAGAATCTTCCCTATCCATTGTCCTTTTTTGCCTATTTTTAGGTGTTTTCAAGCTATTTACAGGTCTAAATTTGTGTTATTTCTAGTATTAATGATGCTTGGTGTGAGTCTTAGAATTCCACTTTACTTCCTTAATTTCTTGGTGAACCTAGTTCATGAAACACTTATGCATATTAACTAGATTGTGAGATTGTGTGAGCTAGCATTGTCTTAATCTTCATCAGTGTATTTTTCATGCTTATGTGAGTTCTCATTTAAATTGGGTGCATCACTTTTTATCTCCCTTAGAAACCCTTTACTCCCATTTTCTAACCCTTTTCCAAGTAGAATCTTTAGTCTAGGTGATCTACCAAGAGGAAGTTGGCCTTTTCTAGAGGTTCAACCTCACCATAGGATACCCACAGTCTAGGGTTGTTCCCATTGTTTATCTTAGTTGGGGAGAGATTTAAGAACCCTCCCTAAGGGTACAAATTAATGTTACAATAGTTTTTTACATGCATAGTGGGACTCACTTTCAAAGAGGATTAGTCAAGTTTGATGCTAGTTTGACCAATTTGTAGTTCATACAATATTATCTAGTGACTCCAAAACAACACTCAACATTATGGTACAAAGCATTAGCTATCTTTCATGCCAAATGTAACTACAAGATCAAATTATAGAGGTATTCCTTTTAATTTGTTGAATTACCTTTTAACTCATTAAAAAGGTTAATATTTACTAATAGACATCCATATAAAGGAATCTTTCCTTCTAAACCAATTTCAAGGTCTAACCATACAAGATCTTTGTTATCTCCTTTCATTGCCATGGCAACCCCTATAGCTTTTCCTTTTGTGGCTTTCAATGGTCAGAGTCCTTTATACTTGTAGTATTATGATACTATTCTAATAATATCTCTTAAAAGTGTCCCTTATTTCATAGGAGACTAGTCTACAACCCCTTCTGAGCACCTTAAAGACAGCCAATTTCTATAATGTCCATGACATAACTAAGGAAAATGTGGATATTAGGATATTAGCCATCTCTTTCAAGGGTAAATCTTTAGATTGGTATTTGAACCTTAATTTTAAATCCATCACATCATGAGATCAATTAGGTGATGTCTTATGTAAACTATTTGAAGATAAAAGTGACCACTTGTCACTTATAGAAAAACTAACCACAATCAAGAGGGCTCCTCATGAGGTTATGCAAGATTTCAATAATAGGTTTCAAAAGAAATGGGATAAGATTCTAATCTCTATTAGGCCTACTCCAAAATTTGTTTTAGTTTACTATTTGAAAGCTCTTAATAGTGATATTGTAGTAATGAGCCAATCCATGGGAGGGAACACATTACCAAATGCCTATGAGGTGTAAATCAGAGTAGAAAATTATCTAGTTCAAGATAACAAGCTTACACCTAAACCACCAATGCCTTTGTTTCATAAAATTAAACCACCTCCTATAATCATTCATCCATTTTCTACCATCCCTCCTATGCTAATAATTATTTTTATACCCATGCCAAAGCAAGAAAGGCTTCAACTAGTCAACCTAGTGACTCCCAAGAAAACAAGAATTTCCAAGATCTTAAGAGCATGTTTCTCCTTTCGAAATGAATTAGGCCCAATTTAATAGACATTATCAAACTACATATCAGCCTCAACATCAATATTATCAAGAAAATAGGCCACCCTACAAAGGAAATTTCTAAGGACAAGCTAAATCCAAAGTCAAGGCCAATAACAAAGCCAAGGACAAGGGCAACCTAACTATGTTAGTCAAAATCATTATAATCCAAATACTAAAATAATATATAATACTTTATTCCCTACTTAGAACAAGATTTCTCAAGAAGTTGAGGGTACCATGCTATAGAATCAATCATTTAGTCAATCCATTATTCTAAATGTTGAGTTTATTCAGGGTTTCAATGATTAATGGTATCAAGGTGCTAGCTATGGGTACAATCAAGATCTTATGGCTCATAATGTATAGGTACATATAATGACAAAACTAGAATAACCTCAACAAGGTCAAGGGCCTAATGAGGGACCAAGCCAGATGGATGTTACAATGGTTAATTATGAGCAAGAAGAATGTTATGCATCCAATCAACAAGCTAGTTCTAGCTAAGCATATATTTTAGTGGTAGTTAATAAAATATTCAAAATAAGGAATATGGATAGTAACCAGGAAGCAATAAAAGAGCTTATTACCATTACTCCTTTACTATAAAAGTTAAAAGAACCTACCACTGATCTAAAGGCTCCAATTGTTCCAAATAATTAGAATCAAGGGAATGCCTTTATAACACAAAAATCACAAGGTCAAGGTACATTTGTGACTCCCAAAGCACAAGAAAAGGTTGGTGGTTTACCCATAAACATTATGGAATAAATTAAAAAATCTAATGTGAGTGTTCTAATGTGGGACATGTTGTTTATGCCTGGTTAGGTGGATATCCTTTAAAAAAGATTGTCAAAGATCAATGTTCCAAATAAACCACCAAGAAAGGAGAATGTAGTCCTCACTAATATAAATAAATAACCCAATGAAGGTAAATCAAAAAATATTTTCAAACCTCCTCCTTTCTATATTTTTGTGATCATTAATTACTCTTTGGTTCACAATTGCATGGTAGATAGTGGAACAAGCACCATAGTGATGCCAAAGTCAATATCATATTAGCTTGGTTTAAATTATGAACCCCAATATAAGGGATTTATATAACTGTGTGGATCTTACACAATATTAGATGTCATCATCAAAGGTCTCAACTTGATCCTGCATTCTTATTCTAGTGTTTTAGTGGCCCAAGATGTGTTGATTCTAGATGTGCCTACTCATTTTTCTATATGCCTATCTAGAGACTTCACAACAAAAATTAGGGGTTATATATTAGTATATTTGTCTTACATGGCCTTAAATACAAGGTATGTGACTAAGGTATCCATTAAAGCTAATCATATTTCACAATTCCACATTAATCCTTATGGGCCAAATAACTCAAACATCAGTTGTACCATTCTTGATGAATATGACCACCTAGTTGGTCGAGAACTAAATATTGAGTCTAAGGAGATACCTAACATGTTCTTAGATGAGTTATGGAGTGATAATATGTTAATCAACCCTTTGAAAGGTGTTGAATAAAGAGACATGGGAGTTTACTACTTACATGAGGAGATTGAATCCATGCCATCCCTCATTAGGCCATAAGAAGTTGCTAGTGGTTTGTGGAAATTGTTCTTTGATGGTTAAAGGAGAAAACATGGGGTAGGTGCAAGTGTAATGCTAGTATCCTCATCCAATGGTAATTACTTATATTATTACATGTTCTAATTTATTTGCTCTTATCCAACTGAGTATGAGGTTCTTATCCATGGCCTTCAATGGATTGTAAGAGGGGAATCAAGTAGTTACAAGTATATGGGGATAGTGAGCTAATAATGCATTAGGTTAGAGGCTAAAAAATCATATATAATTCCTTGATGAGATCCTAAAAGTATAGAGTGTGGGACATTCTTGAGGATTTTGAGGCCTTCAACATCCAAGGAGTGCCAAGAAGACAAAATTAACTTGTTGATAGGTTGGTAGCTATGGGAGCTTAATTTGATCTTGCAAATGAATTGAAAATGTCTAAAGTGCAACTACATTTTAAAGTGGTAGTAAGACCATCAATGCCAGACAATAAAGCTCATTGGTAGGTATGTGATATTTCCTTGTTTTATACAATTTTTAATGTGTTCTTAAAAGCTTATAGAGTGTCTCTATCTAGTCTTGGTGCATCACCATTTTTGTATTTCAAAACTATATCTCTCCCTTTCTTCCCATAAAGTTTTAGAATTATGATTAGCTATAGATTTCCTTTCAATTATTTTAGGCCCAAGTGTTGATCTTAAATCAAATGCTTTTACATTATAAGGAAGCTAACCTTCTCTGGAGGTCCATCCCAAGTAGTGAAAGGGTCCCACAACCTTGGGGATGTTCCCATTATTCCACTAAATAAATAATTCCAATTCAGTGGGTGCATAGTTCAAGTGGTAACAATTATTGTCATGCTCGGTTGGACCTAATCAAAGCTTTAACCAGGAGTTTTGTGTCATTCCTAATAAAAGTGTTAAAGACACTTTACATAGCACCTAGAGACTCTAAGCATTTCTAGTTTACAACTATCAATTTATCATCTATATTCTAAGATAAATGAGATGATCTTCAATAGCCTTTAATTTTTATTTCATTGAATTTTTTGTACCTTATACAAAAATAAGATCTAGAGTATCCTCATCTCCAATCAAGATATTTCAACAAACACCTCTTAGATCTCAATCTACCCCTCCTTTTGGTAGATTCCCCCAACCTAGAGGGAGGTTATTTCTTCTTCCCTTAATGGATGCCCAAAGAAACTAGATATTTATGCCCTTTAATAAAGGCAACCCTATAGCTCTAGCTCAGTATGATGAAATTCTAGTATCAACACTTAAAATCCTATCATATTTTACTAGTGAGAATGTAACCACCATTATAGAACACATACAAGATATTTACAATATTTGTTATGTCCATAATTTCACTAAAGATAATATATTAGTCAAATTATTTTCCTCTTCTCTAAAAGGAAAATACATAAAATGGTATATAAGTTTGACACCCAATACCATTATAAGTTGGATGATCTAGGAGAGAAATTATGCAAGAAATTTAAAGACAAGAGTGACCATTTATCTCTAATGGATCAACTTACCAACATCAAGAGAGCCCCATATGAGCTGATGTTTGATTTTAATTTCATTTTTTAAAGGGTCTAAGATAGAATTAGACCCTTGTTTAAACCATCTCCAAATACTACATTTTTATATTATTTAAGGGCTCTAAATAGTGATATTACTGTAATGATCTAGTCTATGGGAGGAGTGATACTCCATAATGTATTTGATATTGCTGTGAGGGTTGGGAATTACCTAATTATGATTGGAAAAATTTCTTGTAGGCCTACTATGCCTCTTTTTCTTTTTCTAGAGCCACCACCTAGCTATCCTACTACTATACCTTCATTAGCACCCATCCCCATTTCTACCAACCCACCAACTATATCTACTATTCTTTATAGTGAATTACTTGAGGTTAAAAAAATATTACAAAGTTTTGGGAACGGTCTAATAATCCTAAATAGACAATAAGCCAAACATCTAAAACCCTACCAACCATTTAATCAACCTCATAAACATGGTATGCCACCTTATTGGAATCATGCACCAACCCAAGGACAACTCACTTATTCTAGATCATAATATGCAAAACATTACTAGCACGTCAAGAGCCCTTATTCATGTTCAAAATAATTTAGTCCAAGAATATGAGTGGTGATTCCATTGTAATTGTGAACATGGAATATATAGAGGGGAGGTTAGTATAATATTTATCTAATAAATCAAAAATCAAAATAACACACTAAACACTTAACACCTCTGGCCTAAACACTAAGGAGAGTATAGGTAACAAACATACAAATGAAAACACAATTAGAACACAAAATAAAACATTATTTTACCTTCCTTGAAACTCCAAATGGTTTGTTGAAGTGGCTTTCTTGGTTTTTGCATCAATAAATCTTCATCAATGGATCTTAATTTACTTCACCTTTCCTTTCCACCTTGGCTTGGATGATTGGTTTATGAATTTGGCATGGTAACACTATACTATCAAAGGATTTGAAGATATTTGGGAATAATAACATTACACAAAAATAATTTAGATATCAATAGGTATGGAATTGTATTTATAGCCTCAAAAGTTAACTCTCACCCATGGTGAGTTGAGGTTGAGTTTAAATATGGAATGAGTTCAAACTAACCTTAGGAGAGTTGAGGCTAACTTGAGTTGAGTTAAAAGTTATCATGTAATTATGATTTTAAATTAATAGGCATGGATCTCAAATTAGATGTTTTAAGATATTTTGGAAGAGCTTGATAATTCATAAAGGTAGCGATGAAAAGGCTTGATATTTTGAATTTTGGTAATGATTGGGATAGATTGGGATTTTTTTAGGTAACCAATGAGAAGTATTGTGACCTCATTGCTTGTAATATTTCTCAAGCTGATTTTTATTGTAGCATGTGAGAATATGAATCATGATAAAAAACACCATGATAACTTAGTTGAAATATGCATAAGGACTAACATGTGATCTAATAAATAATTGAAAATAATGTACCAATGATAAAAACCATGATGACAATGTTGACATATGAATATGGATAGACTTAATTATAATGCACAAGAAATCACCCAATGAATGCATGTATACTAAGTCAAGGCATAATAATTAAATCAAACAAACAAGCAAACATACAAAAAAATAAAAAGACAAAAAATGAAGAAATAAAAAGCAAAATAAAACAATTAAAACAATATGAAACAAACACAATCAATGGTTAATCATAATGATAGTTCAAAGAGAAGATTAAAAAATGACACAAGGTTTCCCTTAAGCTATAGGGAAGTAATGACACAAACAAGATGACAGACATTGTCCCTAGGCTATAGGAGATAATGAAATAATCAAATAAAATGGGGGGAATAAAATAAAATTAAGGGGTAGCTGAGCTAATTCAAGATACACCAGATAAGTCGACACTACTTCCATAGTTCCATGGACACAAGATCCAATATAAACTTCAGGACAAATATAGTTCTCCCAAGATATGGGATACAATATAATTGATGAAAATAAAACATGATTGATGATATATAGGAATATGTTAATGGTCTCACAAAATGGTGAGTGCATAAGATGAAGCCTAATGGTCATTAATGTATCAAAGTAAAATATATAATATACATATTAGAGACTCATAAAATGGTGAGATTGTAAGGCTAAGGGTCAATAAGGATAAGGAAACTACATTACAAGTGGTTTTTTATGAAATAGTTAGGAGTCCTATAATCCTTACGGCAAAGAATTGGTTGAAAAGAAAAGGTATGATCAAAATAACCCAAGATACTCCATGTATCCAAGTACTACCTACATAGTCCATGCAAACCTCAGGTCAATGTAGCTCTCCCAAAAATGGGAGGAAAAAGATCAAGGTGGTCTATAAATAAACTGAACAAAGAAGATGGCCCAAGCCAAAAATTTTGATGAATTTATATCTTTCATGGAGAGTTTAAGTAAATTTTAATGATTTTTTAGATCTTTTACAAATGTTTTGGAAATTTTCTATGCATCTTAACTTGATCAATAATTATGAGATATGAAATGGTCCAAATCATAAAATGGAAAGAGCATTTAAACTTAAAATTACTCAAAATGGAAAGACCATGGTAAAGGGTGATCAAGTTGACCTTAATGTGAATCGAGTGTTATCTACATATCCCCTGCATGGGACCTTGAGTCACTGTAGTTCCACCTTATAAAAAATGAATCTGACTAGGTAGCAACAAGTTATCAAAGTAGGAAAATGACATAGTATGGCATAGGAATGGTAAGGTGAATCGATAATGAATGATAAAGGTGATGTTCCTAAATTTCCCATAGGCAGTTATAAGTAAGAAACAATAACATAGGTTAATGATACTAATTTTATCAAAGGCATATATAATTAGTAACGTGGGATGGGATACTAATTTTCCCAAAGGTAGTTATAATTAGGAACACCCATAATGAAACAAAATATGAAATGAAGGATGCAAATACCAAACCACTATCATACTAGTCTAGGGTACTACCTCTGTCTATAAGATTGAATCAACTTCTAAAAATTGATCTAAATCCTTTCACTAAAGGTGCCCAAAAAACCAATAGAATGGAACCAATGTCAAAGGTTTTAGGAGGGAGGGTAAAAATAACTTTGGTTTATAGGGAAGGTATGGTAGAATGGCATAGGGTATGGTACAATAAATATGATGATATTGTAGTATACCATAAACCTACCTTATAGACAATACTTCAGATCTCTTAAGCAAACTAACACTTGAGGTGTATGATGTTCATCAGCTCCCCAAGTTCATCTCTATTTGGTGTAGCGATCCTATATTCTCTAGAGCCATAATTTACAATAGTGATATATGGGCCTATCCAATTGGGTTTGAATTTTCCCTTCTTCATTATCTTGGTCATAGTGTTCTTTTTGTTTTCTTTGAGAACAAGAACACTAAGCTTGAACTCTTTTTGTTTGACCTATCGGTTATAGTGGCCATAAAGTTTATTTTGGTATTATTTAAGGTTGTTGATAATGGCCATGCATTTTTCATCAAGTAAATCCAACTCTTGTAGGTGGGTTACTCAGTAATCTTGATCATCCAAGACATGTTTCAAAGAGATACATAAATAAGGTAGCTTGAACTCAATGGGAAGAATGGATTCCATGCAATGAAATAGGGAATATGGATTGGCTCATATTAGAGTATGTTAATTAGTATGATATGTCTAGAGGGCATAAAATATTTGGAGGTGCCAATCATGGCCAAAATCATTAACAATATTTTTAAGGATATTGATAGTGGTTTTAGTGGATGCCTCAATTTGGACATTACTTTGTGGGTAATATGTAGTAGAAAAAATGTTGGGTGATATTATACTCAACATAGTGTTTTGGCATCCTTATTTTTAAATGATCCACCGTTATCAGATATAATGTTGGATGGGATACCATAGAATTAGATGAAATGATTGAAGATGAACTTGGAAATCTATTTTATAGGCATGTAAGTGAGGGGTATATCTTTGACCCACTTAGTGAAATATTTGATAGTGGTAAGGAAGTGTTTATGGCCATCAGATGAGGTAGGATTAATCTTCCCAATGAGATTGAGTCCCCATGTAGTAAATGGCCATGGTGTGAGCATTGGTTTGAGTGTTTTGGTTGGGGCATGAATCAGATTGGCATGCCTTTAACATTTATCACACCTTTTAACATAAGTAGTTATATCTACATCGATAATTAGCCAATAATAACTAATACGTAGGAATTTTTAGCTAGGATTTACCAATTGGTGTGGGATCCACATACTCCATGAACTTCTCATAATGCTAAGTTTTTTCTACCAAATTCAAATAATGAAGCAAATTTCCATCAAATCTATGATGGTAAAGGGTTGGGCCAAGTAAGGTATACCATGAGGCTTGGTGGATAAAGGTCCTTTACTATTTATGTGATAGATCTAGTGGCATAATATGGTCATGAAGGTAGGTAAAGAGGTATGAATACCATATAGAGCTAGGACCAACAATATCACAGATCATTACGATGGTTGAAGGTTTATGAGCAAGTGATAGAATATTTTCAATGAGGAATTGCTATTCTTTTTCCTTGTCTATTTGGTAGATTAAAGAACCAATGGTGGCCATGGCATGTTTTGTTCTATTATAGGCTCATAGTATGTGTTTAAACTATATGTTAGTAATATGCTATTTGAGGATGTCGACTATGGCCTTGTATGGCACCATCTTGTCATTTTTGGTCTGAAAGTGGTATGTAACATGATTGATGATTAACTAAGAATCACCTTAAACATTAGATGCTGAATATTCCATTATACTGCTTGATGAAGCCCTACATTAAGTGATAATCAACCATATTTTGTTAGTACAAGGAAAGGTGATACAAAATGTTTCAAGGATAATATCCCCCTAAGGTGTAATAAATAATAGGCATGCCCCTGATCCATGTGATGTGAATGATCCATAAAAATATAGCTTCTAGTGTTACTCCTCAAGAGGTGTTTCAATGATGGTCATGATGGACTCGTCTGGGAATTAAAAAGTGAAGGGTTTGGTATCTACAAGGGGAGTTTCAACAAGATCTATAAGAAATTATCCTTTTATGGCTTTGTGGTTGATTTATTCTATCTCTCACTCACTCAAAAGCATGATCCATTTAGCCATGTAACATTGTAAAGCTATATTGGATGGTAGATACTTGAGTGAATCTACTTTGGAAATAACTATGGCCTTGTTGTTAAGCATTGTTAAGCATGTAATGCCATAGCTTTTGGGCTGCAAAGACCATAGATAAACAAGTTTATTCTTTTGGAATATAATTATTTTCATATGTGGCCAATGTATAGATTAGATAATACATGAGATGTTATTTTCCACTATCATCATGCTAAGCTAGAAGTGCCTTTAGGGCTTTGTCAATGGTAGATAGATAGAGTAGGAATGGATTTCTTGGTATTGGTGGTAACAAAATAGGTGGATTGGAAAGATAGTCCTTTAGGTGCTTAAAATATTTCTATCATTCTTGATCCCAATGAAATGTAACACCTTTATTTAGTAAGTACATAAATGGATGGCATTTTTCAACCAATAATGGGATGAATCATTGATAGATTGAATCTTGCCCTACAAAGTATAGAGTTATTTCAAATTGGAAGGTGGTGGTATATCATTAATAACTTGTACTTTGGTAAGATCAACTTCAATGCCTCAGTGAGAGAAGATGAAGCCTAAAAATTTTCCTAAAGTGACACCAAAGACACACTTATTAGGATTGAGTTTGACCTTGTATTCATAAACCATCTCAAATATTATTCATAATGCAACTAGATGGTTAACATGGGTCTTTAATTTACCTAATATGTCATCAACATAGTCTTCAACAATGTCATTCATTATATCATGAAATATGATGATCATGGATCTTTGGTATGTAGCCCCAACATTATTAAGGCCAAAAAACATAAAATGATAACAAAACATTCCCTAAGGAGTGGTGAATGCTATTTTGTGTTGGTCTTCTGGTGCAATCTAGATCTAGTTGTATCTTAAAGATCCTTCCATAAGTGAAAGCATTTCATACCCCACTATCATGTCAATGTTTGGTAGAGGAAATTCATCCTTGGGGTAGGCTTTGTTTATATCTCTAAAATTAGTACAAATTTTGATTCCTTTTAGCTTCGTATTAATCGCTACAACATTTGAGATCTATTCAAAATAGTTAATTGATCAAATACATCTCACTTCCAAGATTTTTTCCAACTCTTTATTTACTAGTACAATGATACGAGGATGCATTTTATGTAATTTTTACTTCACAAGTTTGGCATCAAGATGTATAATAAGGTGGTGTACAACCAAGGTAGGGTCTAAACCTGACATGTCTGAATAGGCCCAAGTAAAGATGTCAAAAAATTCCAATAAAAGGGCTATAAAGATTTCACATTCCTTTTCAATGAGGGATGCACCTAATTTGATCCATTTTGGGTCATCTAGAGTCCTGATGTTGACTTCTATAGTGTCTTATACAAGGATAGTTGAGTTATCTTCCCAATGGTTGGTAATGATTTAAATTGGCTTGCAACTACAAAGTCCTCTATTTGGACTAGTTATTCAAGTCTCCTAAACAAGATGAATCTAAATCTTTCATTGGTAGGGATGGCCATGTTACAAATATTATTGGAAATTTTTAGGCAATTCAATCAAAGGCATGTTGTTATACAGAACTAAACTCAAACCCAAAATTAAGTTCATCATTGGTGGTATCCTAAGATTTATTCAAAAAAAGGTGAACATACCATATAATGGCATTTGAAATAGGTTTTCACCAAAAAACTAGCCTTTCTCTTTACTTTTACCCTGGTCTAAAAGTTCCTCAAAGAGGTTTTCACTTTGGGACCTCAATGTTATAATCTTTTATTTTTGGTTAAAGGTTTTCACCCATTCTCTAAAATAGGCTGTAGGTTCCATTTTGATAGAGAACCCTTATTTGTTGTCTCCCAATGGATCGTTATCCCTTAGGATTAAAAAATCACAAAAGGCTTCATCATTTTCAAACTTGTCTATAGGCACTATGGATTCTTATTGGTCCCAACCTATAAGTTGAGGGTGATAAAGAAGTGGTTTATGTCAACTAAGTGGGTTAATAGTATACATGGCATGTGGGTCAAATACATTGGTATTGGTAAGGTATTCATAAATGATATGATCAAACTCTACTTCAATTCCATCATCATCATCATCACTAGACATTAGTATGGGAACATGAATAAGATATGTAGGGTCACCCCTAAGTAGTTTAAATTTGAGACCATAAGTTCCTTCATACTAAGTTATATAAATTGGCTCTGGAGTACCCTGATGAGTTGGTCTAAGGCCATCACATTCATAGGCTTGGTTCTCCATGATCCTATTATGAATGGGATATTTGGTATTTTTTTAGTAATTATCCAATTTTTCATTGTACAACCATGATTCATTAGTAGCAAGTGGGTTCTCTTCTTGGCTAGTTACCAGTGTGAAAATGACAAGATATGTAATATGAATTTTACCTTTTCCTTTTCATTTCCATTTAAATAAATGTGTTTTAGATTTATGTCTTCTATAGGACTTGGGGTTCTATGGAAGCTTGGCAATGTGAAATGTGTCATCGATCAAATACTCTCCTGGGCCATTGGCTGAGATGGTAAAATAGTTAGACATTTCAAGTGAAGTTATATGTGAAGATGAATCAAGGATATATAGGTCTATATAATTGGCCTCTATAAATTCAATAAGTATTTATTTATCTTTGTCCTTTTTAGGCACTAGATCTAGGCCAAAGTGGTTGTTATAACTTTCATACTCTGCTTCCAAATGTTTGTAATGTTTATAGGGATACAAAGCTCCATTGATATTAACCTCCATGCCTGAGTACAAAAATTTGAGACACTAGTGCAATGTTGAAGGGATTTCATAAACTTCATGTATCTAAGGTCTACCCAAGAGAAAATTATATGATAGGTCTAGGTCTAACACATGGCAGTGTATCATGAGTCAAGGGCCCCATGATAACTGACAAGCTTATGGTGCCTTGTGATTCCTGCTCTTCATTATCATAGAACTTGATAGTAATTATTTCTGGCTGTAGATTAGTTGTTATGTATTTGAGATGCTTGATGAGCTTTAGAGACATAATATTTAGGCATGATCCCTTGTCCATGAGGACACATTTGACTTTGTGTCATGTGATGATAACTTCAATGTATAGGTGATTGTTATGGAGAGGGCCAAGGGATGATATATCACTCTAGTCAAAGGTTAACTATTGGCTTGGGGCTAGATTCCAACCAAATCTTGAAATTTTTTGGGGGTTATGTCATTTGGAAATTGGAATTGGCCTAGGAGTTTTATTAAGATGTTCTTGTGGATAGTAGATGTATGCAACAAATCCAAAATGGAAATTTGTGTAGGTGTCTTTTGAAGTTGTTACACAATATCATATGGATTCTCCTTAATAGTGGTATATGGTTTGTTTTTATCTAGGATAGTGGGTTGAATTGGTTCATTGGTAGGGGGTTGTGGGCCTAGAATGGTAATATTTGACCATTGAGTTATGATTGCACAATCAAAATTATATATAGGACCAAAAAATGATGATAGAGGTGGTCCAGATTGGATAACTCTCGATTACCAGTGCACTTGATTATGGACATGGGGCAATAAAATTTTATCAGTATAAGGTCCAAAAATAGTAATCCCTATTTGCTATTGCACTTGTTTGTGATCCTAGGTCAAATAAGGATTATTGGCATAAATGGGTTCATTGGAATGGTTTAGCAATGGTCCTATTCTATTAGCACTTGGTCTAGAATTAATGGTAATGGTTGAAATGTGAGCTCTTGCAATATGACCTACAAATTTTGTATAGTCATGTGCAACTATGTGGTAGGTTTTTTAGTTATTGGGATCATTCTAGCCTTGGTTTCTCCCATTCAATTGATGTTATTATTATTGTTATTGTTATTTCATCTATTAATATTGTTGTTGTTATTCTAGCTTTCATTATTGCTATTATTAATTATTTTTATAAAGTTTCAAAAAAGGGTTTTGATAGATCCCCAGGTTTTGATTAGACATAGATGTTCTATTAGCCATTGTAATCTCCCCATTTTATAACATATTTTCAATGAGATCTTTTATCTACACACAACATTGAAAATTATGTCCATGAACATGATGGTATTTATAGAACTCATTTTCTCTATACTAGTATGAATATGGAATACCCTCAAGATAGTGTTTTGGTATTAGTTGACTAATCATGTTAGCCATGGTTAGATTTAAAAAAATTAATTCAATATGTTCATAAAGATCACAAAAGACTCAATGAGTAGGGAAATTTCTTCTTGGAGGAGGGTTTTGCAAAGGTAATGGTTTCTAAATTTGTGGAAAAAGTCTAGATTACTTTGAAGGTTGCATTTACTAAATAGGTTGTTGGTGAGGAGTAAATTGCATCTATAAAATGGGTTGAGTAGATGGTGTTTACACCATTTGGACATGATGCAAATAAGTTACTTTATTTCCAACATAATTATTATTATAGTTAAATTTTTGGATTTTTCATAGTTATTAGCCTAGGCTAGTACCGATGCTTGCACTTGGACTTGGTTATGGTTCTAATTTTGGCCTATGTTCTAGTTTTTTTTTTATTCTAGTTTGATGAGGTTAACTTGATAATACCTTTGTTATTAATGGATTTTTCAATTATCAAACCTTTATTGATGATCTTTTTGAAAGTATGCACACACTAAAGCTCTAGATGATAGGATATCTCACTATACAAATTTATAGTAAACACCATAGTTAATTATTTATCTAATAAGTTGTGGGTGAAGTGACTAACAAGTTCTATCCATATCTATAGATAACTTGCAAAACTTTCACCAACTTTTTGTTTGGCTTGAGTCAATTTTTTTAATAAAATATCATGTTCGAGATTATAGGAGAAATGCTACACAAATTTGTCCAAGAGGTCATCAAAATCAAATATCAAATTCTTTGGTAATTTAAGGAATCACTCCAAATCCTTTCCTACTATAATTGAGGAAACAAAAGGAGAAGGTATATGTCACTATAAGCCACCAACTGGCTAGTAACAAAGAATTTTATCAAATGGGCCTTGGGGTCTCTTTTACCCTTATATTTATCAAATTTTATATGTTCATACCCTAGAGGAAATGGTATCTACATATACTCCATGTTAAATGGGTATGAACACATGTCATCTAGCTTGAATTTTTTGGTTTGCTTCCTTGCTTGAATGGTGGTAATTTATCCTTTACTTACTATAGTTCTTGGGCCAAGAAACTAGATGAAACATTTAGTTGAGGTGGAGGATAGGTGGTCAAAGGTGGATTACCTTGACAAAGTTATAATGGGGGAATGGTTTATTGTGTAATATTAGTTTGATGAGTGAATTACCCAAGAATATACATCTATGGATTGGGATGTGGTTGTTGAAATTTCACACATTATTGTGTGATATTCTAGTTTGGAATCAATATATAACCTTAGTTTTGAGGGAACCATGACTGTGATGGAAGGATATGGATCTAGGTAAAGTACTGTGCCTATTAAGGTTGAGTAGGGACTTGTTGTCAACTACTCAAACCTAGTTAAATAAGGGGAACTTGTTGTAAACCAAGGCCTTATCTTTGGATCTGTGGCACAAGCTGAGTGAAAGGTAATTGCTACCTAATTGGTACTTATTGGACAATGGTACCTCTTTGTTATGCAAAAAATGGTTATGGAGTAGATGTTTGTTGGATGTTTGGCATTTATATTTTACCAATAGACATACATTATTGATTAAACAACATTTACGATTATTAAGGTACATTAGTTTATGATTTTAGAGGCACATTTATCATTACCTATCAAGTTGGAACATTTGTTACCCCCTATTGAGGTGGCATAGTGTTCAACATCTGCTATGATGGTAAAGTAGATTTTTCTTATTTTTATGGAATATTAGTCATCACATATTGACTTGAAGTAACATTCATCACATTTTGTTGAGCCAAAGCACTAGTTAACACTTGATTACTTAATCCCTATGGTTGCATGCTTGAAAAAGTAGTTGGTTAAGGATTAGAAGTAACCTACTATAGTTGGGACAGAGGAGTTCTTTCCCCTACTATTATGAACCACTTGTGGTATTAGCTAAAGGAACTTATTATTTCATACTATTGGTTTAGTTAAACCACTTTAGCCTAGATTAGAAGACACTTACTTGTTATCCACTATGTTTGGCACATTGTTATGCATAGAAGTAGTAGTCACTTATTTAATAGATGGGATGTTGTACATGTCATTAACTTAAGTAATTTGTAAAAATGGGTCTATACCTAAATTATCTTGACCTATCAATTCAATTAATATTCTTATTGAAGGAGATAACTCTATAAGTGGAGCATTTGACATGGTCATGGTATTTAAATTATGCGCTAAATTCAAATAGGTTTGATATGCTTGTTACATTTGTATAAAGTGGTCCTTCACAAGGCCCTTTCCTTTAAAAAACATATTTGGGTCTTGATATGACATTGGTATGAGCACTTGAGGATTTCTAGTAAAGGCCTACTCAATGGTTTAGGTATAAGGCATGTTTAAAGGCACTCTAACTAGCCTAGACAAATTTTCATGGGGGAAGTTTGTTGGAAACTTGTCCCCTACCTCTATATATCTAAATAAAACCTCATCCTTATTTTCAAGCAAGTGATAATCAAAAAAATAAGGATCATATGTTGATGTCATAGTAGAATAATATGATTGTTTTTTAGTTTGTTCTATAATTGATGGTACACTAACTAGATATTATGTAGTTTACTCTTGGTATTGATCTGAATAAAGATGTGTGTTAACCAAATAATGGGCCAAAATATCTTGACTTTATTCCCTAGATTGAGTAGTGTAAGTAGGATAAGGATCCATCTCATAAACTACATCATCACCATAGGGGTCTTGAACAAAGTCATCATTCATGACCACATTATCATAAATTGGATGGTACATGGATCCACTATGGGTATAATGATAATATCCAAATCAATGATTAACATTTCATGAAGATAGGTCTAGAGTTCTATAAACTCTTAAAAACAAGGTCTAAAAGATAAATTTTTCTAAACTTGGTCTAAAATGGTCTAATGTCAAATTTTAAACATTAAATGTCTTATAAAAATGGGCAAGTGGATGAATAAAAATTAAATTCTAAACTTAGGTAAAAAGTGTTTTAAGCAATGTTAAACTAGGTCTAACAATGAAAAAGGTTGCTAGGTCTTTCAATATAAGGCAAAAATCTAGGCTTAAAATAACTACATCTAAAATAAAGAGGCAAGATGCTAGGACTCTTGGTAACATGGCACAAGAGCTAGAATTGAAACAAAATAAAAGGAAAAAAATTATGTATTTTGGGACAAGGCATAAAAGCTAGACTTTGAAACAGCACTAGGTTAAAACAAAACAAGATTTGTTAGGTCTTTTGGAAACAAGACATAAAATCTAGACTTGGTATAAACTAGGTCTAAAAAGGCAAGAGATTAGGTAATAAATTTGAAACACTTTGACACAAAATAGGCATTCAAATTTAAACCTACACTTGATCATTTGGCAAAAGACATTGAACTTTAAGCATATGGAAGATAGACCACTTCCCAAATCTAGGCACAAAAAATAGTATTTAAATTGAGCAAACAATTAGCCTAAGTTTCACAACCCAAAAGTGATAGATGAATATTTATGCCAAAATTATGTGAGGAATAGGCATAAACCAATCAATGTTTGGAACTGAACTTGTCAAGACCAATTGAGAACTCAATATAGAAGGCTATGTTCCTTAAATAGACAATAATGTAGACCAAAATGAATGACATGATGGTAATATGCATAGATCGAGAAGGCACACATGGTTTTGAAATTGAAATTCAAACATAAGGCAACAAGTTTTTTAAATAATTAAAGTAAGATAATGAAGTTATATTTCTCTAAATGTATGAAAAATGGTTTGTTTTAAGACTCTAGGACATAAGATTTGGAATGAAATTGGTAACATATCAATGCCCCTTTCAAATAAGTGATACACATAAAAATTTGGATCAATGACTAAGGTAAAGATGTGATGTCAAATGAACAACATAATGCCTCTTCAAATAAAGGAGTGATGTGAAAACATGACTCTTTTTTATATGCAGGGTGATAAATAAATAGTTTTGACTGAAGACCATGTAAGTGAAAAATGACAAAAAAACCTAAGTGTGATGCCCTAAATCTTAAAATTGACAAGGTGGCATCGTACTATCAAATTTAATCTATATGCTTTCTCTTGAGAGGATTTTATGTTGTTAGTCTAAAAATTAAAAGTGTATGAAAATTAGGGTTTTTTGGTCCCCTCTTTTCTCAAGAGTTTATATGATGACTTGGAACAATGGGCTACTAACCCTACATTGATAATATGTCTACAAGTGGAGCTATCTAAATGATCAATTTTTTCTCATTTCTAAATGGTCCCATATTTGTGGCTAACACTAGGATGCATAACACCATTTGAATCCATGTTAACTATCTTGTTTTGAAAATATCTTGTCCTTTTCATAACTATTACATTCATCAATTGCTTAGTGTAGTGTGATGTCTGAGTTACCCTACAGTCTAAGGCTAAGTACCAGTAATGAAGCTTGTTTAACCACTCAAACAAGCATCCCAGTGGGTTACCCTTAATTTATATACTTCACCATGGAGTGGGAGATGAAATGATGTTGGGAGATGAATTCCCAAGTCAATGCTTCCATAGAGAACTCATGGGGAGGTGATAAACTCCCACCCACAAGCTAAAATGGATCAAATAAATAAAGTGGAAGGACTTTAAGGCCCTTTTGGGGTCACCCAAATCATTTGAATTTTGGAAAGGGCCTTTACAACTTTCCTTCCACACTTTTGGACTATAATGACAAATGCAAAGAGTGAGCATTTTTGATCACCCAAGTTACCTAAAGAGGATGGGGGGAGAGCATACACATGATCCTAATCTTTCTAAACAAACACTCAAATAATAAACATAAAAAATAAAAACTCTTATGAGTATTTAAATAAAGTGTGGATTCATTTTTATAGCACAAAAATGAAATCTAACATGAAGTTTATCCCCTTGGCATTGTGTTAAAAACTTAAACAAAATGAAAAAATAACTCAAGTAAAAGGATTTTAAAACATAAAATTTAAATGTGAGTTTTACAACTTAGAGTGTTTAAAAATGTATTTTCTTGGCCTTTGGGTCCTTGTGCTTAGAAGCAAAACATAAGTAGACAATTGCCTTTTGAATTTTAGCTCTCAGGTTTCCAAAATTTTAAACAAAGTGAAAAACCATACAAACATAGAGAAATATTGCCACTTCTCCTATAAAACTACAACTATTAGCACAATATTACAAGTTTTTGCAAAACAAAATAGTTAGCACCAAATCACAACTATTATAGAAATATTGTAGAAATAAAGACATTATCTTAGAACTTGGTGCAATATCATGACTCACCCTATGAAAAAAATGTTATTCATAAAATCATGATGGTTAGGTAATACCATGATTGTTAGTACAATATCTAAAAATTTCAAGCAATATCATGACTGTAAAAGGCAATATTTTGACTAAAAAGTTGTAATATTTCAATATTGTGATTTTTCTATAGAAAAGAACTCATTCTTAGGAAATCATGGTAGTTAGAAGAAAAATCACAATAGTTAGCATAATACCATGATATTTAAGGTGATATAATAACTATAAAGTCATAATATTAATTCAATATCATGATTCTAGAAATCAAAAATGCAAATATATAAATCAAAATCATGATTTATTAGAGAATGACCATGAGCCTTCAATTTCCACTTTTTTGGTCAGCAAGTTTTGATTTAGACATGAAAATTCTTAGGAGGATGTCCTAAAGTGCCTTGAGAACAACTTTATGGGTTACAGGTCCCACCAAGTGTGACATCATGTAAACATGGAATACATAGAGGGGAGATTAGTATAGTGTTAGTCCAATACAATAAAAATCAAAATAACACACTAAATACTTAACACCTCTAGCCTAGAGACTAGGGAAAGCATAGGTACTCTAAATGGATTGTTGAAGTGGCTTTCTTGATTTGTGAATCAATAAATCTTCATAAATTAAGCTTCATTTGCTTCACCTTTCCTTGGCACCTTGGCTTAGTTGATTAGTTTATGAATTTGGCATGGTAACACTGTAATATCAAAGGATATAAATATATTTGGGGATAATAACACTACACAAAAATATCTTAGAGATCAATAGGTATGGACTTGTATTTATAGCCTCAAAAGTTAACTCTCACCCAAGGTGAGTTAAGGTTGAGTTTAAACATGGAATGAATTCAAACTAACCTTATGTGAGTTGAGGCTAACTTCAATTAAGTTAAAAGTTGTAATGTAATTATGATTTTCAATTACCAGGTATGGATCTCAAATTATATATTTTGGAAGAGTTTGACAACTCATAAAAGCAATGATGAAAAGGCTTGATATTTTGAAATTCAAAATTACTTAAGCTCATCCCTTGCTTTCAACCACATCCATCTCCCTATTTTAGGGGCAACTGTTTAAAACTAAATCATGTGATTATCTATCATAGTCATAACCTAATATTAAAAAATGGGTACCACAACTCCACCCATGGCATGATTCTCATGGTATTTTCCACCCCTCTCCCATGATGGATTCCCATGATCATGATCACATAAACCTCTTTCCACCTAATCAACCTTCTTGCACTTTTAAGTTTTACCTCCATAAAGGTGAACCATTAAGCTAGCCTAAGTAATTCTATGTCAAGAAAAATCAAACAAAATAATAAATAGCAAATCCTAAACCAATAGAAATCATGGGTCATTCTTAGCATTCACAGACTACTCCCTTGAAGGATAGTTATTGAAAATTTATTTTAATTTTCTCAAAATAAGGTGGATTGCTCCCTTGAAGGATGGCTATCAAAAACATTAAATAAAGCACAAAAACTTAGACCATTCCCTTGAAGGATGGCTAAGTAAAGCATTTGTCAAAAGCATAACAATTTCTTGGAAGCTTTTCATATCGATCAGCTTCTATATACAATAACAAAGCAAAAGACCCATTATCAAAATCATAACAAAATCAAACTAATTTTGAAAGTTGCAATCGGCTCTCACACAAAAAAATAAGGTAGAAGCCATAATCGGTTTTCATAAGTAGACTTCCTACATTAATCAATCTACACTTTGTATGACATAGACTTGTTTATACTGACTCTTTAGAAACCTATAGAAGAGACATGTTAGTCTCACAAGCAAGTTCCATTTTCACCCATCTCCCCTTTACACACTATAAACAAGGGGTTTTGAGCTTATTTGACATTATATGGTCAAGAAAAAAAATTTACCAACTAATTAATGCTAATGTGAAGCATTTGAATGTCTTATGTTCATTAATCCAATCCAACTTTGGTTTTATTTTAGTCCTTGTCAAATAAAAAGCATCGTGCCCTCTTCATATCCTGTCATGACTAGTTGATATTTTCACTATGGTATTTGTCTCTTTATTATATTTTATGTTCTCCCATCTAGTGTTGTTAGTTAATTTACCTCATGTGTTTTACCCTAAGCATAATTTCAACAATAATAATCATCCCATGCATATGCACATGTGTCATAAGTAAATGCATAACCATAATCATAAGAATAATAACACCATGGCATCCATGAGCAATAAAACAACCCACCATTTTCTACCACATGTCTAAATCTAAGTAATGAATCATATACTCATTAAAATTTAGCATGTCATAAGCATAACCATAAATAAAAACCATCTCATACCTCGCTAGTTAAGTCTACATTAGTGTCTAATAGCCATAACATTAGCATAATCCATAACCAATATAAACATCACATCATAAGCATTAAACATCAATGCAAATCATAGACCATGAGCATGACCAATAAAAAATATCATATATATAACTCGTCAGTCAAATAACATCATAATGTGTATAAACATATATACATGTCCCTCTCAAAATGTACATCTTACTGTATCAACTTATAGGCCAAAATTAAAATGAAATACAACATAATCTATAGTATGTCATAAATTATGACCTGTCTATGCCCCAGGGGCACCATTATCTCTTAGAGCACCATTAAATCCTGATGTTTTCCCACTATAGTACATACCTATCTCCTAAATGCACCTATTTTTATAGCTACAAATGCAACCCATTGACCTGGTGTCTCCACATTGGCACCACCTACCAAACTAGCTATGTACTTTCCCCATCAGAGCTCCACTAGGTAGTGACTGAAGACTATCACCTCATAGTATTGTAACTCCTATACAATGGCTATGTACCTCTACATATCAATGGTCCCTACTATATATACTACTATTGTTATTGCTCTTTTGTTCTATCTCAAAGCATCTCACTCTTGGGTAACTTGGATTAGTGTATCCCTATCTTAGTCTCTCTCACCTATCATAGTGACTAGATAACCCTGTAATGTCTCCACCTACCCCTATAATTCTATGACTTATGCTTGTGAAGCACCTAGTGCCACTCTTACCTATCCATCTAGGCTAACCCCCTGTATTTGTGCCCTCTGGCCCCCTCTCCCATCTAGGTCCATAGCCATCAGCCCCCTACCATCATCACCATCACCAAAATATGTAGCTACATATAAATCTAGATACCATGTCATGTACCCATACGTATAGCTATCATCATTTATATGTGTCCTATTTGGTAACTCCTCATGATGTAGCAAAGTTGGTATAGGATATGGCTCTGGTAATAGAATCTTTGAGTCTTCACACCTATATCTTAGGAATGCACATGGAATATCCTAAACTAGATTGAACTATCTGTGCACCCTATCAAAGGGGATAATCTCTACCTCCCCACCCCTCCTACCAAATATCCACTTGTAAGTGTTTAAGGAGAATGTTTGCCTCCTATAGCCAGGCCATACTAGAAACTAAACATTGGGTCTCTAGGTAATATCTCCAATCACTATTGACTCAGTACACCCCTAAACCAATCCACATCATGTGTACCTCCTCCTACACTTGAAGCAATAAAATCACCTTTCCACCAAATGAATCCAACTAAGAAATATATCTAAGTGTATCCCATCCATGATATCCTCATTAGCCCCAGTACCTAGATGTGCTCAAGGCCAAGTAGTGTAGAACAAGACCAACACTAATGTTATACTTTCTATGGGCCCTAAATCCTCATAGATCCCTATATATCTACACCAAGAGTATAGGTACTTAGCCAAATACAGTCTTCCCCAATAGTAACTCAACTATCACCCCAGTAATAAGTATGGGAACCTCTCACTGCTTGAGCTGGGAAGAGATAAATGATATGACCATCATAAGCATAATCATGAGTCTCTTCTTACCTAGTGCCCTCTTGTATAGCATGTTGTAGCTAAACCCCATAACATGCCATCTAACCTGATCATTGTCATCTTCATATAATAGCTTAATGTGATCCTTTCACTCCTCTCACTCTATATGATATATTAGATCACCCTAAAGATGTAGTCATATGATCCTATGCACATCCTCTAGAAAGACCATTATCTCATCATTAGCAATAAGAAGGTGTTTATAGTGGGATCCCATCTCTAGATGAGAGATATGATCATGGATGCATCCTGAGGCACATGCTAATAATGCCTCATCTGTCAGGAGAAGAAACACCTACAATAATCAATATGCTCTGATACTAACTGTTAGGTGACCCCTTATCCAACGGAAGCACAATTGATTACTTTCTTATAAGCAATTAAACACAAAATTATACCAGAATGATAAAGTAACTAGAAACTTGAGACAGCAAAGAATTTGAGAGACAATACACACTCTTTGTATTAAATACTACTAAAAGAAAATACAGTAAGGAAGATGCCACTTCTTCCTCCACCTCAAAGGCTTACCACACCTCAAGACCTTCTTCCCTCTCTCTCTTTCTCAACACAACAACTCTAAAGCCTGAGTTATTATCCCTCCTTGAATGCTTCAGCTGATCTCCTTGACCTTGCTAGCTTCAATGCTTTTACTTGCCTTCTTTATTATTATAATACATGCCTTATGGGTCTTTAAATAGGATCCCATGCTTACAAAAATAGAACTCTAGTTACAATAATTAGACACGCAGCTCGTGACTATAATTATTCATTTGACATGCAAACACTCGCTTCACTTAACTGACTGTTCGTCAACAGCAGTTCTGGAAATACACAGGCGACCGATGCCGGTCTCTGCTTGTCTGGTGCTCCCGACATCGGCCGACTCTCTGTCGTCGCCGGTCTCCTTCTCCACTGCATCTGACCAACGTCGGTCATACTACCGACACCGGTGGCTCTGGTTCTTCAGCATCCTTCCTTGTGTCTGCAAATAGTTGAAGCTTTTAGCTCCACACCTTAACAATCTCCCACTTAGAGATAAACAGCTGCAACTTGTACCTATACCTGTACACCATCTATTTTGTTCTTTAGGCTCTGTATCCCTCTTCAATTTCACTCTTGAAGACCAACCACCATGCAAACCTGTGATGCAATACCTGTATCTTATGCCATAAGAATTTTGTTGCTCCCAAATTCTCCATGACATACTTCTGAACTAACTCTACCCTTAGCTCAGAAAACTCCCTGTATATGAAACCCTGCAACAAGTAACACAATACAGTAACAGGATAATGTAGCTAATATTATCCAACCTGGTAAAGATAAAATACAATGGTCAAACCTCCATTGCCTGCAGCCTAAACAAGACCGTATACCATAGCCTTCTGTCTCACATGTCCATCCACTCTCTTCTCTAAAATGGGAATCCATCCCTCTATCCAGTGCTTTCTTCCAGCTAACAACTCTACCAACAAATACCTATTTGGTTCTTCTCCAAGGACTCACACTCCTCATCCATGTCAAGCTCCCACTGTTTTTGGATTCTACCATTTCTGACCTTCACATGGGTGTTTGAGACTCCTTGACAACTAGCTGTCCAGCCATCATCCATTCTAGTGATCGATCTCGGCCATCTCCCAGTTTGCTCCCGATCGATGTCGATTCCTTGCACTGACCCTTACTACCGACGTCATTTCCCTAGCCAATGCCAACATCCCTCCTGCCAACGTCGGTCCTTATGACTGACGTCAGACTTCTCCTACCTGACCTATCGACCCTGCTGGTCTGCACATGACTAATGTCGATATTTGGATGACCGACATCAGTTCTAAGCAACCGACATCGGTGTCTGTGTGTTCTTGTAAGTGATGAAATTTTCATCCATGAGCTCTTCTTGGATCAAACCTCTGTCTATGCTGCCCTGCTCAGATTTATTCAGCCCCTATGATTGATCTTTGTCCTTCATCTCCTCCATAAACACCAAGGCTTCTTTATTCCTATCAAAAGCATCAAATTCCCTCTTTCTGCAATGAACTCTATCTATGCTTTCCGAATTTGAACACATACCTTTTGAATCAAGAACTTCCATTCCCTTCTTATTCATGTGACCAAGCCTATTAGGCCACATCTTCGAATCTACGCCAGAAGTAGAATCAGTAATACAAGTAGACAGATAAAGAGTATCTACTTTCTTACCTCTTGCTAGAACAAGTGTTCCCTTGGTAACCTTCCAAGAATCCACTGTGAGGGTTATTGTGCATCCCTCATCTCCCAACCTTCCTACAAAAATCAAACTCTGCTTCAGAATTGGAATATGCATCACCTCTTTCAACACCCATGTGTTGTCAATATGCAATCTCAGCTGCACTTTCCCTTTGCCAACTATCTGACAAGGTGTACCATCCCCTAAATAGAGCACTCCAAAGTCTCCCTATTCATACTCATAGAACAAATCTCTGTTTGGGGATGCATGAAAAGATGAACCAGAATCTAAAATCCATGATCCTACCTAACTATCCGAAGAAAGTATGAGAGCATCCTGCATCACAATATTTGCATCCTTTGCTTCTTCCATACCTGCATGTTGGTTCTCTTTATCTCTCAACCAACACTCCTTCTTTATATGTCCTTTCTTTCCACAAAACTAGCAGGTAATACCTTTGGACTCCGATCTCCTTCCCGACCTTGATTTCCCTTGCTCAACCTTCTCCCTTTGCCATCCCCTACTTTTTGCACTTAGAGCATTCCCTGATGATTCACCTGTGCTTCTCCTGCGTATTTCCTCATTCAAGATCACACTCACAACATCATCAACTTTTAATATTTTAGAAGCAGATGCAGAATTACTTACTGCCATAACCAAACCATCCCAACTTTCAGGCAAAGAACATAAAATCAAGAGAGCCTTTACCTCATCATCAAAAACAATATTGATTGAAGCTAGTTGGTTTACCAAACCATGGAAATCACTCAGATGAGTATGTACCAATCCACCTTCCTACATTTGCAAAGTAAATAGCTGCTTCATAAGATATACCTTATTAGAAGCTGAGGGCTTTTTGTATAAATTTGCCAAGGACTTTATCAACTCTTCCATTGTCTTGCACTGTGATAAGCTAAAAATCATAGATGATGCAAGGCTCAACCTTATGGAACCAAGAGCCTTTCGATCAAGAATGTTCCATTCTTCATCCTTCATATCTGTGGGCTTGCATGCAACCCCACCCAATGGTAAGTACAAATCCTTCTGATACAGATAGTCCTCAATCTGCATCCTCCAATGTTGATAATTCTTGCCGTTAAACTTCTCCATTCGTAGCCTACTTTCTATTGTCATTTCTGAACTCGCACTCAATCAGAAAACCCTATGAATGACCTGTAATCAAAAACAATAACCTGCTTCCTGCAAACCATAGCTCTAATACCACTTGTCAGGAGAAGAAACACCTATAACAATCAATATGCTCTGATACTAACTGTTAGATGACCCCTTATCCAATGGAAGCACAATTGATTACTTTCTTATAAGCAATTAAACATGGAATTATACCAGAATGATAAAGTAACTAGAAACTTGAGACATCAAAGAATTTGAGAGACAATACACACTCTTTGTATTAAATACTACTAGAAGAAAATACAGTAAGGAAGATGCCACTTCTTCGTCCACCTCAAAGGCTTGCCACACCTCAAGACCTTCTTCCCTCTCTCTCTGCATCAACACAACAACTCTAAAGCCTGAGTTATTATCCCTCCTTGAATGCTTCAGCTGATCTCCTTGACCTTGCTAGCTTCAATGCTTTTACTTGCCTTCTTTATTATTACAATACATGCCTTATGGGTCTTTAAATAGGATCCCATGCTTACAAAAATATAACTCTAGTTACAATAATTAGACATGCAGCTCGTGACTATAATTAGTCATTTGACATGCAAACACTCGCTTCACTTAACTGATTGTTCGTCAACAGCAATTTTGGAAATACACAGGCGATCGATGTCAGTCCTTTCTTGTCTGGTGTTGTCGACGTCGACCGACTCTCTGCCATCACCGGTCTCCTTCTCCACTGCATCTGACCGACGTCGGTCATACTACCGACGTCGGTGGCTCTGGTTCTTCAGCATCCTTCCTTGTGTCTGCAAACAGTTGAAGCTTTTAGCTCCACACCTTAACATCATCACTCCTAACCTAACCCACTCCATATGAACCTAATCAATTAGGGTCATCCCTTGGTAGATATCCATGAAGATGGGAGGAACTCAAGCATGCATCTATATCTGCTCTTGGGCCTATAAACATTCATTCAACTACATAGCTTAGTCATCTACACAATTATTTCTAACCAACTAAACCTTTTCATACACCTACCCTACCTTACCCTTCAACTTTACATAGTGACCTATTTCTCTACCCATCTACTCAGTATTCACCAAATTTACCCTCTAACCTATAAGGTTAGCCTACAACCAATAACTCACATCTAATTTGCCTTAGCATTTTAAACACTTTCAAAAAAACCATTTTTTCACTAGGTAACTACTGACAATCATGGTGACTGTTGATGGTTAGACATCCATTTCCCTACGGCTATTGACTATTGATAGTCAGACTCAACCATCGATGGTCACTATGGGTGTTCTATGAGCAGAACACCCAAAACCTAACCTACCCTAAAACCAACCAAACCACATATAAAATCTCCTACTTTTCCACCCTAATTTACCTACCCACCCATTCAATTTTCCCAATCACCTACAAATTTACCCAAATCACACAAAAACCTTAACTAGGGCATAACATTCAAACCACCACCTTCAAACCCCAATGCAATTGCCAAATTAAGCTAAACTATCAAATTAAGGATTCCCCCTACCTCATTCCACAATCACCATTGTGAATTAAGCTATAAACCCACCCATCCTCATCCACATCTCTATCCTTACTGGTCCCCAAGGTCCTTTCAATCATGCCATCTCAGTAGGTCTACCTCAGCAAGTCCACCTCAATAGTCACCATCATCAATCTTTTTACCCAAAAATGCCAAATGTTAGAGATCTATAGTAAAATGTGAAAATGAGAAAAATAATATTCAAATTCACTTTTGACCCATGAATTTTTAGGGTTTACACCCTAACCATTGATGATCAAGGTGACTATCGATGATCACCCTTGAACACCCTAACCATCGATGGTCAGGAGGATCACCTTTTTGATCTCACCTATAAGTAGACATTTTTTTCTCAATAAAACCAAATCATTTACCCACCCATAGAGACTACCTTCTCTACCCAACCCACTAACTCATCACCTCCCCATTGGTCCCTTTCAGCCCAACTAATGTGCATTTTGTGATGAGTTTTTCCTAGTCCTTTGATCATAGTGACAACATTGCCATGTTAACCATTTTTTACACTTGTGCTACCTTATGCACACCTGACCCACTTATGTCTTTTTGAGAGAACTTCCTACCTTGGATACCCATGACACTTGACCAATTTGTGTTTTAATTAGGATCACTTCCTACCTTAGATACCCACTAAAACTTAGACCTTGCCTAGGAGACTTGCATTTATGAGTGTACCCAGCCACCATGCCAAAATGCGATCACATGGTCTACTTGTCACTTGTCCTTCTAAGCACCTACCCTTTATTTTTATCAACTATGGAAACCTATTTTATGTGTGATCTTGGTTATCATACTTCATGCACATGTTTTCACTTCAAGTTCCCAACCTATCACCCACTTTCATAATGTCCACCTTTATCTTCACCCTTTTTCACCTTATCAAACTTGTACCCAATTTTGTTTTACCTCGTCAACTCCCAATTTGAGGTGGAACACCTCTTCCCATACTCGGGGCAACTAGGCCTATGACCAATAATCTATTTTTGTTTTGTATCTTGTTGATTCAAAGTTACATAATAAAAAGGGGCAAAATATAGACACCAAAAATCCATAAACCATGATTCCAAATGTCAAAATTCCCATGGACCACTTTAGGACCCCCTTGAGACCAATTTGACCTTTTGACCACAAACCAAGCCTATCCATAGTTAGTTTGACCAACTGACTTGACCTACCCCTTTATCCACTCTTTTGCCTTGGCCCTCAACCATCGAAGGTCAGGATGAATGCCAATAATCACCCTGACCATCGATGGTTAGGGTGTACCTCCTCAATCAAAAACATGCAAACCATCTACCTTGATTTTCTAAAAATAGCTCATTAGAATCCATGTGTAATCCATTACATGCATGAGTTAAAATTAGAAGACTCAATTAACATCTTATTTCACCTCTCTTTCCTTGCCTATAAGAAGAAAAGAGTAGGGAGGTGAAATCCATCTATATTTTTTATAAAGAGCTTGTATATCTAGAATTTCTTTTTTGCAGGTTAAATAATTATCAACAATCTAATGATCTAGATATCATGTTAGAGAGCCTAATTGTTACCATTCCTCCATGAATAACCAAGCACCATTACTCTACCCTAATCATGTCAAACTCCACCAATGAGTCAACCACCTCAAGTACCCACTCGATCAACCTTCCATAAGATAAGTATTTATTTTCCAATGTTTAATTACTTTATTTGTCTTTCATATTCAGCCTAGCACCAACCCATCTCTAGGAATTCAACTTTATGATCCCATCAATTTGACCATTTATCAACCCAAACCTACACATAGTAACCATCGATGGTTATCCCAACCATCGATGGTATGTAAAATCATTGATGGTCACTTTGACCACTAATTATCACCTTAACTACGAATGGTCATCTCAACCACCAATGGTCACTATGGTAGGAAATTCTAGTAAGTTATTTCCACCTACCTATCCCCAACCAAATCTAATCCTCTATGTCCTTGCTTGTTCACAAACCCCTACCTAATTTTTTGAAGTAAACCCAAACTATTTAGCATTAGTCTTGATTTACTTATTACTACATTAATCATTTATATTCTATTTCTTTAGCAAGCATTTCTTATGTTCAATTTTAGTACCTTTTGATTATTGATGCAAGTACTTGTTATTCTATTGATAAACTTAATTGTTTAAAATGTGTGGATTGATAGCCCTCAAGGAAGCTCTTACTTCTAGGATCTGACTAGTGTTAGGTAATCCACTCAGCTATCTATTTAACCAGCCATTTTATTTAGTGTTGTCTTATTTTTAGGTCATCCTCCCAATCCAAAAAGGAGTTCTCCATAATCATATAATTCAATGTGCATACAATCAAACAATTTTTTCAACCATACCCATATTTAGTTTCTTCTTCTTCTCCTTTTCAAAATATAAGCTAAAATTCACTAAAATAACTACAGTACCTTTGTCAATCACCTCTCCAATAGCTATGATTATTTTTACTACCTCATCAACCCTTAGAAATAGGATGCTATAGTATCTTCTTCCTTCATTTTGAGACCTTCAAATTACCTTCGGTACGTTTGTAATTTAGCTAGTTTTACCTTTGAGTCTCCTTCATAGATAGTCTATAATTTAACCCAAATTTCTTTGGTAAACTTGTAATGGATCACTTTGGTGAACTCAACCTCAGATAGACCATAAGTGATAGCATTCATAGATTTAGAATTATTCTAACTTAACTTCTTATCTGTAGCACTAGTTGGAGTAGTTGGTATAATATAACCATCCATGATAAATTACTAAATATCAAACCCTAGAGACTTGATGTATGTCCTCATCCTTACACTCCAAAAATAATAATTTTACCCATTGAACAATGGTGCTTTCTTTGTAGATAAACCCTACATATATTGACTTACCATATTGTATCTTGGATCACCTTTGAGTGATTAAAATTACAATGAAGGTTTGGATTTGATACCAATTGTTAGAGGTACAATCATTGAGAGGGGGATGAATAAATGATGCAAGATATTTCAAACTTCAATTTTGATCCTTTCAAACTCTTAATCAATGACCATAAGTATTTATAAATCATACAAGATATTCATAATAATGAATAAGAAAGATGATGCAAGATCAAACACACAACACATGAATTCTTTGGGAAACCCTTATGGGGAATAAAACCCACTCTCAAAACTAAAAACACATGGACTACTTATGGTATAAGATCACAAATATGATACCTTTTAATGAATCACCCACTTCATAAGGAGCACCCACCCCTAAGTATGAACAAGCACCCACTTGTTCTAGATGTTGAGCACCCTCACAACACCTTATGAAATCAATAATTACAAAACTCTAATTGTATTTCAATTTGATTGGAGAAACAATTTATAACACCTCTCTTTCAACTCATCACACACAATAAAACTTTCTCATATAATCAATGCATCTAAATGCCCCTTTTGGATCACTCTAGACTTTTTTGTTCATCCTTAATCTACTATGTTCTTCAGTCCATCTATTATGCACACTCCTTATGTGATCTAGAGGTCAATTTGGAAAAGGTCCCATATTATATCTAAACCTACACTATTTCATAGGACCCATTGAGACCTTTTTGATAATATGTATAACTTCAAAAATAGAGCTCATATGCTTCTGGTGTAGCTAGTCAAAGTTCTAGTCAAAGAAAGTCAACATATGGTCAAATTTGGTCAAAATAAAAAATTTGACAAGCATAGAATATTTCAAAGCTAGATACATTATGTAGAGATATTTTTAAGCTTTCTATCACATTTTATGGTTCAAAAAATGGAGTTCGTATGTGAAAGTTATGACCAGTCAAATTTATGGTCAACCTTGATGATGTGGCAATATGATTCAACCCAAGTCTTTAATATTTGAGGATAAACATATTCCATCATATATTGGGGAATAATTATCACCATATATTTTTTAATGTGATGGATAATTTAAAATCCCATAAAAATTGGGTATGGGATAATTATTAAATTTATTAAAAAAGATTGTGGATAATCATCCCAATCGAAAAAAGTGGACCTCCCACAAGTATATAAAGGGTTGAGGGGTTATTTGAAAATCATTGGGAATTAAAATTATAATTCATTGAATTAATTCCAAAGTCTCAAAGCTCTCATTTCCATAGCTGAGATTTGAAGAGCTAAGAGCTGAGAGCCAGAGCCAAGAGCTGAAGACCTAGAGAGCTAAGAGCCAGAGCTAGAGCCCATAGCTAAGTGTTGAAGAGCTGAAGATCCAAAGAACCAAGAGATGGAGCTAGAGCCAAGAGATGAGAGCCAATATCTAACATATAAGAGTCAAGATCCATATCTTAGAGGTTCTCAGTTGAGTATATAAAGCATAAGGACCCATGTTCATGTTTTCTCAATTTTGAGGTACCTGGAGGCATTTCCAGACTTCAGAGTGAACTAGAGATATGTTCTAGATTTTGAGATTATTCAAAATATGTTTTGAGTGTCTAGATGTGAGGTCATTTTATCTTATTTTTAATACCTCAAATTGAAGCTTTGCATATTGTGTAATAACCAATATAGAGACCAGTCTACATATATCCCAAGTTTTGAAGCACTTGGAGAGCTTTTCACTTCTCAATGTAAACTAGGGAATTATCCTAGACTCTGAGACAATTTCAATGGTATGTTGAAATACCTATGATTATTTTTTTAAATTCATTTTTTAATTCCATTATCTAGACTTTTGGTAGGAAATTCAAAGGATTGTGAGATTGCATTCATGTGACATGAAGGTGGAAGGTCTATCTGTGGATTTTGAGAATTTATATAGAGTTTTTACTTGAGTTGTATGCAATATTAGAGTATCCATTTGACAATCATAAGTATTATCCATGTACTCACTTTTCAAGGAAATGGATTGGTTCATACTATAAGTGAACCCAGAGATGTAGGTATCGCCAAACTCTGTAATCAATTCTTATGCAGTGTGGTGTGTATTTCTTGCATTATTTTCTTAAGTTGATGTTTATAGATTATTTTTTGGTTTTCAATTAATTGCTTACTATGATCCAAGGTAAACTCTTTTTACACAAAAAATAGTTCTATTTTACACATCAAGTTTGGTATCAGAGCAATTAGTATATTGGGTTAGCTTTTAATTATGTGGATTTTATATCAGTTTGGTTTCCAATATTATTGAAGAATTTTAGGCCTATTAATATTCCATATTTTAGTTTTTGGAATTAGGATATTTCTAAGGAATAGGAATCCATGGGAAAAGCCTTGAAAAGAGAGAGTCTTAATGAGCTTGAAGCAATTAATCGACAGATCTAGGAAGAGAATGCTTTCCTAAGAGCTCATTTTTACTCCTTGGAAGAGGAGATTGCCCACTTAAAATTAGAGATACAAGCCAAGGATGATCTCTTAGCACAGATGTAGGATGAAGAGAAACATTGTCTTCTTCAAATACCTTCCACTGCATATGCAAGCACAATGATTAATGATTGCATAGTAAGTTGTTCATCTGGTAATTCCTTCCCTTCAATTTCAGATGTTTTAGATATTTCTTTTGGTAGTTTTAAGAAACACACTAAGGGCATTGGATATAAACTATTATTAAAAATGGGATTTGATGGAAGGGGCCTTGGTAATAATGGCCAAGGTATTGCTAACCCAATACAGGTCAAGCATACATCTTGCCATACAAGATTGGGTTATGCTAGTGAGAAAGTGGATATTGGAGAGAGTTCTTTCATTACTGGAAGAAGACAAGATTCAAACAACCAAGATCTGAGGCCACTAGCAGAGCAAAATTCCTCCTTACAAAGGAATAATGAGTGGTGTAAGAAATCAAGTAAAAGAGGTATTACGATTCCACCTCCTCAATCTTACACTATAAAAAACACCAATAGGAATGTGAATTCTAAGACTTCTAATTCATTTTTTCCACTTAAGAAATTTGGTTTTGATATTCAGAAGAAGTTGTATTCTTTTCTTTGTACATTTTATAGATTGAATAACCATTGTGCTACATATTCTTGGAAAAACAATCTTTACTGAAGTAGCATGTAGGTGTTAAGGACCATTATCATACTGGCAAAATGAGAAAAGGCAAATGGGTGACCTCACTAAGAAGAGGGATGTTTGCACTCATTGTCACATGAGTGGACATTGGGTTGAGAAGTGTTGGAAACTTCAACCATCTCACCATCCTAGTAATGGTAAGAATAAGATGGTCTATAAACCTATTGATAAGTTAATTAATGAAGTTTTTGCTCAATCAACCCATGCAGATGTTAGTAAATCCACTAAGAAAATTGAACACCCTAAATAAGAGAATCTGATAAAAAGGGTTAGTAAATAGTTTCTTAATTTCATGCTATCATGATTAGTGGATTGATATATGCATTTATGTGGAAAAGTAATTTTGGGATCCTTGTTGTATGTTGACAAAGGACATTCACCCATGCTTTGATATATGCATTTTTGGAGCTACTATGGTGGGAACACTTCGAGACAGGTTTATCATATGAAGTTTTTAATTATCACACATGTTTTATGATTAGCTCTATTTTTGGAATCTCCATTATTAGCTTTATGAGTCTTATTTAATTATTAAGGAATTTAACTCATTGATCAGCTTGGGAGATTTGACAGCAGTTGCATAGGTTGTTGGATAAGACTCAGTTTTCCTAAAGTACTTGTTTTAAAATAACTACTATTTTGGAATGCATCTATTTATGGCATATTTGTGATTAGATGAATGATAAGACCCATTAAGGTAATGTATTGTGACATGGTTACAACCAATAATGTATTTTGTTTACATTGACAAACTTGTCTTGTAGTTGCATTGGTGATTGTTGTAGTATTTGGCAGTTCATCACTTACAAGATGCGATAGTGGATAGATAGTTTGATATATTGTGACCTTATTGGTAGTTACAAGATTCAGTATAACTCATGCATTTTTTTAGGGACTTTTACATTTTTGAGTTATGAATCATATTTTTCCACTATTATCTCTATGTTATGATTTAGGTTTTGTACTTGATATGTTGTAGAGGACCATTTAGTAGTAGCCGAGGATATCACTAGGCTTATCTATGTAGAGGCTCTTGTGAAGCCATGCAATAGAGGAATTCATTGCATTCTAAAATCTAGTTATGTTAGAGGATATTGATGGTCGTGTAGTAGTTGAGGATTTATGCAAGGTATGATCAATCAGTTATTCCAAGTGTTTTGAGTGTAGTTGTAGAACCTGAGTAGACTAATAAAGCCCTGTTAGAATTCTTTAGAACTGATTGGCATTTCAGTGGATCAAGTTGGGTACCAACTTTTTGAGGATAAAAAACCTTCTTAATAGAGAGGATTGATCTAAAGGTCAAATTTTAAAATTTCCCATATTAGACCAAAACTTGCACCCTTATGTAGGGCCCATTGAGACCTTTTCGATAGTATATGGAACTTTAGAAATAGAGCTTGTATACTTATAGTGTAGCTGGTCAAAGTTCCAATCAAAGCAAGTCAATAGGTGGTTAAATCTAGTCAAACTAAAAAAATTAACTAACATGGAATATTTTAAAACTTGTTCCATTATGTATATCTCATTGTAATTTTTCTATCACATTTTATGGCTCAAAAAATGGAGTTTGTATGCGAAAGTTAGGACCAGTCAAAGTTATGGTCAAACCTGATGACATGGCAATAAAGTGATGTGGCAATATGATTTGACCCAAGTATTTAATATTTGGGGATAAACATATTCCATCATATATTGGAGAATAATCATCACCCCATATTTTTAAATGTGATGGATAATTTAAAATCCCATAAAAATTGGGTAAGGGATAATTCTAAAATTTATTTTAAAAGATTGGGTAATCATCCCAATCAGAGAAAGTGGACCTCCCACAAGTATATAAAGGGGTGAGGGGTTATTTGGAAATAATTAGGAATTTTAATTTTAATTCATTGAATTCATTCCAAAGTCTCAAAGCTCTCATTGCCATAGTTGAGAGTTGAAGAGCTGAGAGCTGAGAGCTAGAGCCAGAGCTGAGAGCTAAGAGTTGAATATCCAAAGAGCCATAGAGATAAGATCCAAAGCTAGAGATAAGATATGAGAGCTAAGATCCAAGATCTGAGAGGTTTCCAACTAAGTATCTAAGGCATAAGGACCCATGGTCATGTTTTCTCAATTTTGAGGTACCTAGAGGCATTTCCAGACTTCAAAGTGAACTAGAGATATGTTATAGATTCAAAGTTGATTCTAATAATGTGTTGAGTGTATATATTTGAGGTTGTTTTATCCTATTTTTAATTCCTCAAATTGAAGCTTTACAAATTTTGTAATGGCCAATATAGAGACTAGTTTGCATATATCCCAAGTTTTGAAGCACCTGGAAAGTTTTTCACTTCTTGATGTAAACTAGGGAAATATCCTAGACTCAGAGACAATTTCAATAATATGTTAAGAGACCTATGATTTTTTTTAAATCTAGTTTTTAAGTATATTATCGAGACTTTTGGCAAGAAATTCACAAGATTGCGAGATTGCATTCGCACAATAGGAAGGTGGAAGGTCTGTCCATGGGTTCTAGGACTTTCTGAAGGGATGTTTTTTGAGTTGTATGAAATATTAGAGTATTCATTTGAAAATTGTGAGGATTTTACATGTACTCACTTTTCAAGGAAATGGATTGGTTCATACTTTAAGCAAACCTAGAGACGTAGGCATTACCGAACTTCGTAATCAACTCTTGTATAGTGTGGTGTGTATTTATTGCATTGATTTCTTAAGTTAATTATTTGTGGATTAATTTTTGGTGTTTAATTAATTTCATAAAATTATCCAAGGTAAACTCTTTTTTCATGGAAAATAGTGCTATTTTATGGATCACTTTGATCTCTTTCCTTCATATCTATCTTCTACTCTCCCAACACATCCTCTTCTAGACTTTAAATAATTACCTTAAATTTCATTATTTATAGAGTCTTCATGAATATCAACTTATAATTCATCCATAATACTTGTCTTAACCCTTAATACTTTTATCATGCTAACACATATCTCAATACCATCCTAACAAGTTAACCATAACATCCATGGGTCACACTTAAGTAGCTACACCTTTTAATTAGGCCTTATTAGCCCTTATAGGTTTCATGGAGACCTATTACCCTTTAGCACTTCATCAAGAAAAATGAGAACACAAAATCACTTTCAAATACATGGGTCCACTCCATATGACCTTTAAGACATCTTTAGTTGATTACTTCCACCAAAACACTCTTCTACTAAAGCACAAGTTACTTAAACATTATTATGTACATACAACCATCATGAATGAACATATAGTAAAATTTGGAGATCAATAAATTTGACTATATAGATATTTAAAACTTATAACTAACTTATTTGGATGTGCCTTGAAGTCCTCTTCAACTTTTATTTTTACACCATCAAGAAATTCATCCTAGATCAAAAGATATTAGCAAAATACTACAGATTGGTTTTTTCCTTTGCTAATTCAAATGTCAACGATCATTGTGTAATGCAAACATTACAAACACATGTCTTCATCTCATGTCCTCTTACAACTTACTCAAATGTGCTCTGTTGGTCTCCTTGTGAGCCTCCTAACTTTAACTCTTTAACACTCACTATTGATCATTAATCTGCACTTCCATGATTAAGACACTTGGCACCCTCTCGAACCACACCGACAATCTCCATCTACATGAACACTTATATGTCATTGATCTTTTGTTAATTCAGAATGATTGAGACATGTGTCACTATCACATGAAATCTTAGGAACATTTAACATATTGACTTCATATGCACCATTGGATCACAATCTGGATGATGAACGCTCACTGTTAGATCTATCTTGACTAGCTGACCCCATATTTCAATATAGTTAAACTTGATAGTCTCAGGCACATCATAGTCTACAAGAGAAACTTTGAAGGTTTATAAATTGAGATATAAAACACTTCAAGAGTCTAAATCTTTAGGTTACCTTCTTGTCACTATAGACAACATGTCCATGAAAACCTTTGACAACTGTTAACTTTATGAGTACCTACACTAAATGCATAAACTTGTTGGTTCATTCATATATGTATGATGTGCAATGATCATCTAGCTTCTCTTAAGCTATAATATGCATATTATCTTTCTAAATGATCAAATGACACACCAAAACTTCATCAAAAAAATTATGGATGCCTCACAACTTCTTTGTCCTTACAAACCTGCACATGTGCCATATCTCTCCAAGATATCATGCACAACTTTTCATTCATGCACTAGTACCACATGATCTCTTTGACATCAATGAAAACCTAAGACATCAATGACCATACTAAATGAGCACATCACTACTTCATACTTATAATGGGGGGAAATGTATGCGTTTACAACTTTGTTCCCTAAAACAAATCCTACCATTACTACATTTAACATGGGAAACATAAATACTTCAATCCAATTACTAGTTTCAATGCCTATATTCACTCAAACTATGGGTACACCTCCTTTGGTAACTTCTCAATATTCCAACCTTAATGACCAATAGGTGCAAGCTCTTGTACAAACTACAAAACTTTTCCAAACTAAGGTTATAAATATTGAACAAAATTCTATGAGATCACCTTATGCTATTGATTCATAAGAGGTGTTGCATAACCCTCTTATACTTAAGATATATTTTTACCCCTTAATAGCTAGTTTTTTTTCACCTAAGTTTATATTTTATGATAGCAAGGGTGATCCTCAACAACATTTTTGATCTTTCTATATGACATGGCTTGATTATGCCTCCAATGATAAACTTTTGATGAAACTATTTCCAATGAGCCTTAAGGACTATGCTCTAAGGCAGTTCTATGAGTTACTAATATAATCAATCAAATCATTTAAATCTATTATAGATCATTTTTTGGCTCACTTATCTATCAAAATTACCAAAAGATTTCATATGCCAAATTAAAAAAATTAAACAAGGAAACAATGAGCTTATCAATGAATATGTATAAAGGTACAAGACAATGTTGGCTAAAATGACCAATCCAATGGTATATAAAGAGCTTAAAGACCTATTCATATAAATTTTGTTTTCCCCATTACATGAGTCCATTGTTTTCAAAAAATTCAAATCTTTCTATGACTTATGCCATATTGTTCACGATCGTGAAATGAAACTTATCTCATTCGACAAACTTAAGTATGTAGCAAACACATCAACTACATCAAATACCAAGTTTACCATCAAACAAAGTTATAAGGTAAAACCCACAAAACCTAAAAAGGAAACAACTACCATGATTAATGTGGTGTCACAATAACCTAATTGTCTTATCTTATCCAATGCACCAAGGAGACAATTTACACACTTGAGTCTCCAACTTCATTATTTTTGAAGCTTATGGAGTGTTACCTCAAATCTCTCCCTCATCCTATAGAGGTTGATATGATTCAACCTATACCTAAAGGATATGATTAAAATGTTTATTATGACTATCACCAAGGGTAAGGGCATTCTAAAAACTAGTTTTTTACCTTGAAGCATAAGTTCCGAGACCTTATTGATGACCAAAAAATATATCTGATGATCTCCAAAGGAATAAGGTTCACAATCTAGTGATCACCATAATCAAAAAATATTTAACAATCCTTTGCAATATCATTCTAAGAAAGAACCAGAAGTGCAAATGGAATATAATGCACATCCTCCTCCATCACATTATGGGAACCCATTAGATGTGATTATTGGTATTTATATGTGACATACACCTTCTATGGTTCAAATACCTTCTATTACTTTTGATGACAATGAGATTGTGGATAATGACTCAAATATTCATTCCTTATTTATTCAAGCATACCTTGGTCACTAGCCTATACACAGTGTTATGATTGATAATGGTGAAAATGAGAGCATTTTCACCATGACATTACTTATGTATTTGGGTTATACACATGATTATTTACATCTTTTGACTAAATAATTTAGAGTATTTGATGGGACCTCATAATAGCTTCTTAGTGAGATTGACTTACCTTTACAGGTAGGCCCAACACATGTGGTTACTACCTTTTTTGTTATCCCTTACACAATTTTTTTTTTTTTTTTTATTACGATGACCTTGGATACATACACTATGCATGATACCTTATACAATGCATGGATGTGTTAAATACATTCATGCCAATAGGGTAATTATAGTTTCTAGAATTCCATATGAACATCCACTTGAACAAAATAAGTTTATACCCATGCAATTTATTATCAAACCTACTAAGGTTAATCCTATGTGAAAGGGTAAACAACATGCAATCCCCTTTCATAGGTGACTGGTACTTGACAGATTGCATCAAAGACACATAGTGGATTCAACAGAATCCTTATCTACTATGCACTCTATTCAAATATCCAAAGCATATAAACATGTTCCTATTACTTCTATTTCAAATAAAACACTGAGCATTCAATGATAGGTTCCATGAACCCCTACTCATTCTATTGTCCCTTCATGACCAAAGAGTCCTATTATACATACATAGAGCATTATAGATCCTAAAATACTAGATATTATACCTATGCATGCTCCTTGGTAGTACCACCAAGTTATTACACTAGGTTCCTTATGGGGAGATACCTGTGAGCATCTATTGGATGATATGATAAGATAGTATTTTATTTTCCAATATTCCAAAATACCAAAAAAAAATAGCATTTACATGTTTTATTAGCTCCTTGGCATCTATGTTGTTAGTTCCATGTTGGTAGATAGCATATCACTTTTTCTATGTACACCAGTTTCATGCATCTTTTGAGTGTGATACAGGGAAATCCAAGCACATGATCTATGTACTTTTGAATGTTGGCCCTTTCCTCTACTCGTGTCATTTAAACATTGGTGGCATCCTCTTATTTGATCATGATACACCTAATTTATATCATTTTATGATCATTTTCTATTATCATTTTTGAGCTTATATACTTGCACATGCCTTTATCCATGCTTATATATTTCACAATATACTTGATATATTATGTACTTAAATTTTTTTCTAAAAATATATCTAGGAAATAGTATGATATGTTTATGTCAGTTACTTATGTTCCATGCTTTCCATTTATGCACGTCCGTAATTGTCTTGTCTTGTATTTCTTGTTCAATAATTTGAATATGTTCCATTGATTATGCCCCCCATGTCTTTGTTTGCCTAGTCTAAAAATTTAATGTATCATTGCTTATTGTATGGACATTTGAGTATCCCATTACTTACCTTATGGATATTTGATTAAGTCATGTTCATTTGATTGTGTGACATTTAACATGCCCCTTATTTGAGGTCTCCTTAGACCATTGCCTTTTGATTTGATTTTGAGTGATCTTGTATGTGTGTGTGATTTATTTTTGACCTTGTGATGTTATTATCTATATGTTTACATGATTCACATCATTTATCTTAAGACTTGATGTGATCACATATTATGTACCTCATTGTTATATCTACCTAGTCATGCTACTCTTATATACTACATGATCCTTACACAGATTATACATTTATGTTATCCTTTTGAGGTAAGGTAACTACCAATTTTATTTTCCCTCACCTCAAAATGGGGACATATCAATGGAGGCATGTCACAGAGGCATGGTTTTCACACCTTCATAGTTTTAGATTTTAGTGGGGGCATGTCAAAAAGGCATGACTTCCACATTTATTTTAGCACTCAGTATTTTTAGATTATAGTGAGGGCATGTTATCGAAACATGTTATCCACACCCGTACTAGTTATCAATTTCATATTTTAGTGGGGGAATGTCATAGGAACATGTTTTCCACACTTTCAAATTTTAAAATTGGCCTAGTTGCATGGTTATATGATTCAAATACACATTTGTGACAACACTCTATACATAGGTATCATTGTTATACCCAGGTTTCATCTTGAGACATATATGATGTGAATATTCCATGCAAAAGAGCACCTTAAATATTAAAATCAAATTAACTTTTAGATTTCAAATACTTCTATGGAATTTAGCATACACCAGGATGGACTTTTACAAACTATTATTGCGTCAATCTATTGTAGTAGTTGGTTCAATTTTGTCAAGGTTAAGGTTATTATATCACTCAATCTTACTAAGTTTATAGGATGGAGTGATCAAATCATCCACACTCACCATATTTTATAGTGTGAGTTGACTCAGATCATGCATGCTCACCAGGTTATAAGTATGATTGGGTTGCATGATTGAGCTAATCTCAATAACCAGGTATCAACTCACCTTTTCTCAAAGGTTGGGGTTAATTTTCCCTCTAATATTTATATATATGCACATTTAGGTATTACATTTTTACTAATCTCAGATCCAAAGCTTCATAATAAGGCATCTCCTGAAATCAAATTATTAAAAGGAAAGATGGTTGTATCAATACATAGGTGTACTCCTGACCTTTCTCTCTTTACTTTCATTCATTTCAAATTCTTTCAATTCTATATTATATGCATTGATTATATGTTGTAACATGCTCTTGGTTTCAGGTTAGTCACCAACAAATCATTCAAGTGTGATTCATGCAAAGATAAGGTGTGTTATACACACCGAGGTACACATTATTTTTCCTTTAAACTAGTAATTTCATTACTAGATTAAAGGGGGGTAAATGTATACACTAAAACTGAATTATATGGAACCTCAATCTTGTACAATTGGAAAATACCTATCATGGATGCACCCTTCATATCCTAGACCTTTCCATGGTCGAAAGGCTTAAATCCACTATCTCTTATTCTTATTTCTTATCTCTTAGTCTAACTATATGTTATTTTGATGACTAAGCCTTATGAACTGCTCAAAATGTTATAAATCTATTTATTATCATCCTCTATAAATTTTGGAATTGTACCTAATTTATATCATCTGAGACACTTGTGTCCTAGTTGGATGCCTATATTGACACTACTGTTTTGTGCCAAACTAAGTGTCCAATGCCCTAGAGTATCAAATTTGAAAATAAAACATATCATAAAGGTTAGCCTAAGTGATTTAATGTGATATATTTGTAAAAGAGATTGGTATATATATAATATTAATCCCCATTCATTCCTCACCTAGCATAAACCTAGAAACTCACAAGTCAACTTACAAAATGCATTCAATCAAGCATTCAAGTGATCAAATATTCCATATTCTTTCCTATTTCAATATCATTCATAGGGACAACCCGTCTATAGATCTGATATATTGAAGGAACATTCCTTGAGCCATATTTTCCATGTTACAAGATAAGTCACTATATGTACTTTTTTATCACACATTGCATCATTATGCATATACAAGCTATAACATAGGGGGAAAATACATAAATATGATGCCTACTTCAAATTATTAGCTATGTAGGTAGTGCCCATTGATAGAGGGGTCCTTGGGGTGGCTTGACATCATGTGCCTACTAACCCATTTTTCCCACAGTCACTCTAAGGGTGAAGAATTTAGGGTTTGATCATTTGATAAAGAGTGACAACCTATGCACAATATTTGGACACACCAAGGCAAAGGTGATAAAAAACCTAGAAGGTTCCAAGTGGTCACACTCAGATATAGTTAATATTTTATATTGGACACCTGCATCCAACTTAGACACTAGCATCAATGTAACTATCTAGGTCCAATGCAAGTGTCCAAAGCCACAAAATACAAACTTATAGAATTTGATGATTGATCTAGAATCTAGATCCATCTTGTTCTATATCAGATCTACACATGCATAGTAAACTAGTTAAGCACTATTATTTCTAATTCATTATAATATCAATCAATAGTTGTACTTCATATTTTTAGCATATCCTAGCATTATAAATTTAGGATATTGTTTATCTAAGTTTGCAATTAATTGGTCTTTTATAGATATCTTTATCACCTTTGTGCCTATTCATTTCTATATTCTTAACTCTATACTATATTAACCCCTCTCAATTTAGGGTTAAACAATTTTCTATCTAGACACATGAGGAGAACACTTCTCTAAATATAGTCTAGTATGTGGAATCTAATGCTACAAGTAACATGATCAGTAGGAATGAATGGTTGTCCACATTGAACCAAACATCCTCATGGGGCAATGTCTCTCTTGGAGATAATACATCCTACACTGGTTAAGGTCATGGTGATATATTTTTATAGCTTGTAAAAAAAAGTGTACAATCAAAGATGTCTTATATATCCTAGGACTCTTTAAAAACCTTTTATCTATCAACCAACTGCTAGATCACAACCTCAAGGTTGAGTTTGATCATGAAGGAGGTCAAAAATTTTACCTAATAAAAAATAAGTTTAAAGGCTCCATAATAGTTGCAAGAGCTTCAAATATTGGCAAAATGTTTCACCTTGATGGTGTTAACAATGACAACCAAACACTATTAGTAAAGGGCACATATACAACAATTCTATCACACATAAGATATGAACACTTGACTTAAGGATATCTACTCACATTGTGTAGATGCAACATGGTTAGAGGCCTTCCCTTACTCAAGCAAACTTTTGATATTTATTCTAATTGCCTCACTAGAAAACAAAAAATAGTTCCATTTGGTAAAAGTGAATATCATGGTATTGGTCTATTGTGTCTAGTGCATACTGATCTATGTGGTCACATGACTCCTAGCCATAAAGGATATAATTATTTTTATATTTTTATTAATGACTACTCATTATATATGAGGGTATACCTTTTGATGACTAAAAATTAAGCCTTCCAAGTCTTAAAATAATTCAAGACCACTATGGAAAATGAAACTAGTCAAAAAAGTAAGGCCCTCTATTTAGATCATTAGGGGGAATACACTAGTACAAAGTTCTCAACATATCCTAAATTAAATGAAATATGTCATAAATTTAATTTTCTATATATACCACATCAAAATGGGGTTTCATAATGGATGTAATCATGTAATTTTAGAGATGTTTCACAACATGGTTGAGGACACATAACTATCTTAGTAATTTTGGGCAAAAGCATGTCACATAGTGGTCTATCTACTACATAAATCACCCACCAAAGATCTTGATGGGATCACACCACATGAAGTTTGGACTAGGAACAAACTGAAAGTTTCACATCTTTGATTTTTTTGTTGCAAGGCATACATGTATGTCTAAAAAAAAGAAAAGAAATAAAGTGGATAGGAAAACCAAAGAATGCATTTTTGTGAGATACAATAAAGAGTAGTAAGCATATTGGCTCCTTGACCCATAAACTAAGATAATGCTCATCAGAAGGGATGTTGTGTTTGATGAGAAGAGTGGAAATAATCCACCTTACACAGATGCATGTGATATAGGCATCATACATGTAACTTTTTGAAATGGCAGTATTGGTAATGACATTGATGATGGTCAACCAAGAACTCTAATACCATCATGCATTGCTCAATGTATGCTCAAGTGGTATACTATTAAAATATGAGACGTTAAATTAGATGGAGTCCCTAACACATCAGTTCAAGACTGAGGACTTGCATCATGACTCATAAAGAGGTAGACATGGCCCTTATGAGCATAGTTTCAAAAACATTTGAGCCCTCTACAATAAGAGAATCCCAAAAGTAAAAACCTTGGAAATATTCCATGGATGCAAAACATCATTCATTGATGAAGAATAACACTTGACATCTGGTTGATCATCCACCGAATAAAAATCCCATTAGATGCATTTTTATATTTGAGGCCAAGTACAAGGAAAATGGAAGCATATATAAGTACAAGGTGAGACTTATAGCAAAAGGCTATGCTTATAAAGAAGGCATTGACTATGAGGAGAAATCTTCTCCCACATCCAAGATTAAAACAATCAAAATGATATCTATTATGGTTGCATAGTTTGGATGAAACATTCATCAGATGGAAATCAAAAGAATTTTCTTGAATTGAGATCTACATGAATAAGTATACATGACCCAACGAGAAGGATATGTTAAACAGGGTTAGGAACAGAAAGTATGCAGACTTATCAAGTCAATGTATGGTCTCAAAAAAGCTCCCAAAGCCTAGTATATAAAAAAAGATGAACATATCATACATGGATTCGAAAGGATTCCATATGATCCCAATCTTTACCTAAAATAGAAAGGGGGGAGATTATATAATCATTGTTTATGTTGACGATCTAGTCATCACTAGTTATTTAGTGACTATGATCGATATTATAAAGAATGATCTCAAGCGATCATTCTTTGTAGTATCGATCATATTCAAGTGATCATTTGACATTACATATCTTGAGAAATTGCACTAATATCTTGGATTAGACATTTGGCAAAAAAGCCACAATATCTTTATGTCATAGATGAAATATACCAAGACATTACTCAAGACATTTCAGATGATGGATTATAAAACAATGACCACACCTATATATGCAAGGCTTTAACTATCTCATGCAGATCCATCACCATCAATAGATGACATTATTCATCAACAATTGATTGGGAGTCTCATCTGTATCACCTACATTAGGTCAAATATCAACTATGTTGTTAGTTATCTTTTGTGCTTTATGTAAGAACCTAAAGTAAGCCACTAGAAAACAAGTAAGAGGATATTGAGATATATTTGAAGAACAATGGAATGTGGTCTAGTATATAAAAATAATAACAAATTATTCTTGATGGGATACATGTATGCAGATCATGCAGGTTCTATTGATGACATAAAATCCACTTCTAGATTTGTATTCTTGTTGGGATCGGGTCCAAGCTCATAAGGGAGCAAGAAGCAGAATTATATTTCACATTCTTTCTAAGAAGCTGGATATCGTAATGTAGTAGGAATTATTTGTGAAGTGATATGGACACACTGCATTCTTATAGGAAAAGGAGTACCAAGTTTAGTTTACAGTGTTGTATTGTGATAACCAATGTGTTTTACAACTTGTTTGTAATTTAGTGTTTCATTAGTACATGAAATACATTTAAGTTAATATACATTTCATGCACAAACATGTTCAATAACACAACATAAAGATCCAGTATTGCCCCACTCAATATTAGTATGTAGATGTCTTCACAAAGTCACTTGCATGTGACAAGTTTGATGCATTCATAAACTTTTTCTCTTGTACCCTTAAGACTGTGATGTCTTCCCAATCAATTGTTGTACCCCAATAGTTGTATAATTAATATATCATTAAAATATTATATCATAGTCTATAATTAACCTATTCTAAGACAAGATGTTAGAACAATTCATTATATCATGGTTTATTTTAAATAAAGTTGTAATTGGTGCTATTAAAACACTTATGCTAGTTTTTAGATTAGTTAGTCGGGGTGCTAAACTCTAGAATAATATGAACCATAGATTAGAAGTTAACTTTCAAAATAGGAGGAACTAAATATAGTATGGTTTATCTATTAAAAAAATCCATTTATTTGATGGAAAATTAATGCAAATAATTCAGCTAATTATATTTTGACCTCATAATATAGGAGGCATGAATCCAATTGTAAGCATAATTGTGTGAGAGTCAAATTTCATGTGTAGTTGGTTTTAGGAAGAAAGTTGTAGAGAGTGAGGTAAGTGATCAAACAATGTAGAGTTTTTTGTAATTTTTCTATTGCACTCTTTGCAAACAAGATTTTGCTAAAATAAGATCAAGGACATTGAGTCATTATCAATTCTAGTTGGTTTTCCCCACACTAAGGTTTTTAGGTTAATATTTTTTGTGTAAATTGTTGTTCTTTCTTTTTGCTTGTTGTTCATGGTTATGTTCATTCATGATTCATTGAAACAAGGCTTGTTTATGTTTCGAAAAACATAATTTACTAAATCCAAGTTCTTATGAGCATTCGAAAATTGTCAATCTGAAGTTAATTCAAGTGGGACAACATATTGCGATTATGAACATGGTGTTATGTGATTGCATTTAAGAGTTTACAGATCATAATTTAGATTTAAAAGTTAAAACCTTTCCATTTGAGCCTCTAAGAATACACTTTCCCAAAAGCCTTAGAATTCCCTTAGAAGGTTGATCTAAATTCAATGTAATGTACATACAGTATCAAGCTACATGAAGTTAAAGGGATTATATATACATGTGGTTAGGTGAGATTATATAGGTTATTAATGTATTAATGGAATTATATGTGCACATGTGGTTAGGTAATGATGTACTTGTACTTTGATGTACTATGCTATGCAATTAATAATTGGGGTATGGGTGGATGAATTATTAATAAAATAGTAGGTGGCTTACTTTAGAAGTTACATATCTAGTCATAGTGGTAGGTGAGTTAATTATGAGCATTTACTATAAGAAGGTAGGTCTCGTATCTATATAAACATACCCTCTAAATGTGAGGGATATTAAAGAATATTGCATGTCTTGGTATCTCAAAAAATAAATATAATGTTGAGTGACTTCCTTCCAATAAGAAGCATTATATGGTGTTTCCCTACCTCAAGGGTTTGTTTGATTTATTATATTCACTTATTCTATTTATGAATTGCAAGGTTCTTGACATTCAATTTAATTCATCCTTCTTGGGACACCACCTAGTTAATTGCCTTCTTCTATGTTTTATGAGGCCGTAGTAGAGTCAACTTTAGCTATGATCTATACCTCATGCTTCAAAGTTTGATCTCTTTCTAGGCTAATTCTTTGGTTTTTATGAATATTGAGGGTTTTTATTTCCTCATTTAGAGACCACTGAATACCCCTTTCGACATTTGTTATCATTCTAAAAAATAGATAGTGAAGAATATTGAAGACTATTACATATCTTGGTATCTCAAAAAATAGATATAATGTTGAGTAGCTTATTTCCAATAAGAAGCATTATACGATGTTTCCCCACCTCAAAGGTTTGTTTGATCTATTAGATTCACTTATCATATTTATGAATTGTGAGGTTCCAGACATTCAGCGTAATTCATCCTTCTTGGAGCCCTACTTAGTTAATTGCCTTCTTTTGAGTTTTATAAGGCCATAGTAGAGTCAAATTTAGCTATGATCTCTACTTCATGCTTCAAAGCTTGTTTATCTTTCAAGGCTAAATCTTTGGTTTTATGAATATTGAGGGTTTTTATTTGATCATTTAGAGACCAAAGAATATCCTTTTTGACATTTGTTAACATTCTAAAAAAGGTCTGAAAAAAATGTTCCATACCAACCATAGGCCCTAGCAAGCCATAGCAAAGACCATATTCTACAAGATTAGTGAGGCCTTTGAACTTGTCTAGATGTCCCAACTAGCTATAAGGTCAAGAAGATTATCAATGATTGGATACTTAGGCTACGTTGAAACATCTAATCAAAACATACAAAATTCCTTGTACGTAATATGACAATTTACTAAAAATTAGTTTATGTCTTTATTAAGATTCCAACACATCTTAAAAGTCTTTAAAAAACTCTCTTATTCACTTGTTCTCGTGTTCTAAAATTTTCACTTAAACTACAATACAAAAAAACACCTTTACTTAAACTACAATACTAAATATGATTCTTAAATTCTAAATTATGAAGAAGACGAACTTTTTATACCATCAACATATGTCCCCATATTAAACAAACCTAAACCTCATAAAATTAATAATATAAATTGAAAAAGAGTTAAAAGTTCCCAACCTTCAATTGACCATATCTCTAATCTACTTGCAACAAACCTAAATCCTTCCAAACCTATAATCTTGTTTTACCCCTCCATTCTTAATCCAATAATCTTAGCCTTCACTGACTCACCATTACCACGAACCAATTTTTAAAAAACAAACAACACCCACTTATTCCACACGCACTTATTTAGCAATAAGAGATTCCCTTGCAAGTGTATTTTCTCTCATTCCCAAATTATCCCAAACAGAGATCTCCGAATCCGTGAACAAAATCTTGAACTAATCCTTATTGAATAGAATCAGGAACAAAGCCTTCTTGCTTATTTTTGGTTGTATAAGGAATTTTGTAAGCATCATGCTATTGATTATTCAACATAATAATGAAAAAATTCAAAGATTTTATCTTGTCAATCCTAATACATTACATCCCAAAAAATAAATGACATCAAAATTTGTAAGACTTAAGAGTAAGAATATGATGTAAATTTAGGAGGAGTATAACTGTTTGATTGTAGCTTTCCGCTCTATAGGGATATTTGTCAAAGACAGGAAGAATTACCATCTTGTTATATGGTCAAAGAGAAGAATTACAATCTTATTCTGGTTTATTCTTTGAGGGGGATCCTTCCTAGAAAATAAGGCCAAGAATACTCACTTTTCGTCAAAGCTTTCATTAAACCTACTTCATTGTAATTTCTTAGGATTATTATTTCTGAGAAAAAAGATGTGAATAGTCAAAATTTATGTTTCGATTGTATATTTGCAATCTATACAGTGGGATACATATTCTTCGTATGAATAAAGAATAAAGGAAGGGTATGACATCAAAGAAGAGAATGCAATTCAAAATAAATCATTGCCGACCAAGATCGCATAATATAAAAATATATGAGGCGTTGTGACAGAAAAGAAAGAAATTAGCATCATGGAATGTTGCCCCATTCTTAGAATAATATATTTCCATGGTGGCACTGCCATCGCAAAGTGGTGATTTGACAAGCAAAAAAAATTTATATTACAATCTTCGAACTCTCCAAAGTTTGGTACTTTAATATAATTAAGAAAAGCGTCCGGCCATATCATACACAGTATCATGCATGCTTGTAAATGAAGGTATCTGTAGTGGGCCATTGAGTCATAAACATAAAATACATGCGCAATCAAAAATAATAATATCTGTGAGAATTCCTCAACTTGACATTATCCAAATTCAATCTTTTAAAATTCATGCCTTCTGCATCCCAAAAATTATATAAACCGTTAAAATACAAACCACGAAAGAATAAGCCTTCTTATACAGGTCAAGATAAATATTCCAATTAATGGAAGTAATCAAAACGACGGATGAATTCTATAGACAAAGATTCATATTACACCAAGAAATTTTTAACTGTAATGAGAAACCATCGTGTGACCTGGCCATGACATGTATCAGAGAGAAGCAGCCCATTGCAATTTAGAGAGTCGCTCAAGTTCCCAAACTGTTAAGATATGTGATAATATAATTATTACTATGACTGGGTATCGTATTTTCCTCCAGCTTCAAAATTTATGTACAAGAGCACTAACAAGAACAATGGAGACAATGAAATCTCTTCTGAGATTAACAATTTACAGACACATCTCCTACTGCAGGGAGAGACCCACTATAAAGATTGTTAGTCAGTCATCGTTTTCCTTTTATCTTTCCTTGTATTCAATGGATATATATGTATTGTATATATTCCTATTTCCTGCATCACAGATCTGACCAAAAAGAAGCGCTGTGAAATTGATAAAAGTAAGTAACTAGCAGGCGGCGGATTGTTGAGCGAACTGAGAAAGCTGGGGTTTAGAGAAAGGGAGGGTGGTGCTTCGGTTGTTAATGTTATGATTGTCCATGGAGGCCACGCGCTCGCAGGATGGGCACATGGTGAGCGTTGCCGCTGGCAGCGACATGTAGTAATCGCGGTTCGCTCCTCCTCCTCCTATTACACAAGGCGGAGCAGCCTTCAGCGCCCTCAGCTCCTGCAGCTCTTTCTGCAGCCTTCTGTTTTCTTCCGTCAGGTTTTCGCAGCACCGTTTCAGAAGCTCGCAGTCCACTTCTGTCTGCTTTAACTTCGTCCTGCAACACACAGAATAAAAGACCTAATTTTTAGGCATAAAGAATGATCACGAGTCTCGAACCTTGGACCTTCTGAATAATCAATAAGCGTTAAAAAGACAAATCCAAAGAAGGGACAAATACCGCGCTCTTCTGTTCTGGAACCAGACTTCGACTTGTCGCGGCCGTAAATTCAACTGCTTTGCCAGCGCGTTCTTCTGCTTCTGCTAGATTTCGGATAAACCACGGATCAGCCTCTAAAAAACCACAAATTAATGGAACGCTTAAATACCGTAATTAATAACTAGGGTTTAAAGAAATCAATCTTACCGGGTTCAGAGTGCTGTGCTCTCTGAAGCTCTCTTCCAGCAGAGCGGATTGTTCCTTGGAAAGCCGCAGTTTTTTCCTGGTTGACCCGATTTCTTCTTCGTCGCTGGTCCTGGAGCTCACGTCGCAGTTTCGATCCCTCTCCAAGTCGAAATCGAAGGAAGGTTTTTCTCGCTCTCTTTTCACAGGCAGCGGCCCCCCGCTCTCTAAAACGCGGAAAGCTGATGACACATCGTTTACAGGGGGAGGCGTTCGATTCATGTCTATCCCGCGCGCGGGATTTGTCTCCGCAATCGTCACCTCATCTCCGCCTGCATACAAACGCAAACCCCATAAGAATATACACAGAGGAGACACACAAAAGAAGTGTATATATACAAGACATATATTCATAGTGTCCATGTACAGAGAGTTAGATGAATCATGTATACTCACAGTTGTGCGGGAGCAGCCAGGGGAAGGGCGGTGCCGAGGTCGAACCCTGGGGAACCCCGACGCGCGCTGCAAGGGGGCGCAAGGGCAGAAGCTCCAGCTGCAACGGCACGGTCTTCTTGGCTGACTCTTGTTCATCTTCTTGGCTGGGCATGGCGATAGAAAGACCCAGCCCTGCGTCCTCCGCAGACATAGACATCGATCTCAGCCGCTCAAGACCGCGTTGTTCCTTGTTCGTCTCCTCCATCATTACACACACAACAAAGATTAGACCAGACAGAAGAAGCAGCAGCAGGAGGAGGTATATATGACAGCGTACTCCCTCCTAGGACGCTTGTGTTATAACGTCAGGGCTGATGAAATTGGATATGTTCTCGATCCGCTGTGGTCACAGTCAAAATGGCTCGCAGTCAAGGGAAGACGAGGTGGTTTGACGAAATACAAGAGCTGCTCTCCTCTCTATATGGGGCGAGGGGGAGGGGGTGAGGGACGGCGGAGGGGGAGGGAGCGGAGGCGGAAGGAGGGGGCGCTGTAGCTGCACGCGCGCGTGATCGGTTGAGTAATTCCAATCTCCCTGCTATGCCAGCAGTGGATATATACATAATGAGTATATAATATTACGATATAAGAAAATGATTATTAACGGGCTTACTGTGAATGATTAGCGCACTGAAGGCAGTTTGGACCAATGTAATTAAGTCAGAATAGATGGTGGAACAGCAATGATGGAAGTACGATTTGACCATTAATATTAATAAGAATAATAATTGTTATTATTGAAACCAGCCATTGCCATGATAAATTCCATGTGAGCGGGTGGCGTGCAAGACCCGCTACTTTATTTTTTATTTTATTTTTCTTTTCCTCCCGCCGCCGTCCGCCCTCCTCGCAATAACAACAAGGCGAAGGAAGGAACACAAGATCCGAGCCCCCTCAGCCCCTCATCATGATTGCATGAAACATTATCATTTATATTCTAGATTGCCACAAAAATATTATTATTATATATATAGAAATATGTATGGATATGGTAAAGATATGGTATTTCGTAGGCCTAAGCGTGAGAATGCGGCAGGTCGCCGCCCACGCCCTTTTAATCATTTATTCATTGCCTATCATTTGAATGGTGATTGGCTGTGAGGGCCCACGGTGCCACCGTGGAGGCGGACACCACGTGGGCCGGGGGTTTATGATTGGAGGGAGAGGGGCCAAGTGCCCACCACGTCATCCTTGTCCCCCTCGTAGGATACCGTCGCATCAGCCCTGTCAAGGCCTTCGCCAACCTTAGCTTTTGATTTTTGTTGCGATAAATTATTATGTGGGCGGTGGGAGTGTGGGCCCCGTGTCCCCTCCCCCCCGCTTTCATGTTTGTAATGATAGGCAGATATCTAAACAAATATGAAGCCGCCTTGGCGCATGCGTGCCAACAATCTATTTGGCGTCTGCGACAAATAAATGTCTCTTTATTTTTTATTTTATCGGTTTGAGGCCCTCTACATCTATCTCTACACACACACACATCCATCTTTTATCTCATATCTTTTAATTCCACGGACAATTTCAGTTTGTATGGGAGACATGTATGCAAGCTGGTCCCCACGGCCCAGGGCCAAGGGGCCAGGGGCCAGGGGCCAGTGGCCAGTGGCCAGTGGCATATCATTTGATTAAATGGATAGATTGGCCTCGTGGTGCGAAAGATGCTCGTTCAATAATAGGTGGGGCCCAAACCATTGGCATGGAAAGAAACCTAGGTATATTTTCCTCTTTTGAATTTTTGAGTTGTTGAATTAAAAGAACGAAGAATACTAGGTAGCTAGCATTGAAACCCTTTAATCCACTCTTTTTTTTTAAAAAATAATATTAAACACGTTCAACGTATGCTAATTTGCATATAACCTTGTAATTTCTAGGTTGTTTTTTCCCTCGTCGGAGGAGGCGTTGAGTTGAATTTGGAATACAATCCATCGAAAAAGGGGATATAGACATTTGACAAGGAGGTAGAAATTAAGGTATAATCAAACTCTTCCTCCGCCCCTCCTTTCCTTTGGTCAAATATGGTCGATTTATAATCAAACTCCCTACCCCCGTTTGGTCAATATGGTTATTCATCCCCACGTCACTACCCTTGTGTGCTAAATTGTTAGGTTTAAAGAGATTGATCCATCTCATTTTCTACTTTTTAAATTTCCTTCTTCCACTTCCGAGGGAAATCATTTATATCTCTTTCATTATTTTGTTTAATAAGAGTTCTATTTTCATGAGAGACATTTTCATGCTTCATCTCATTATATAAAGGAGATTTAGTTTTACTCAAATATATTAAGATTCTTTTTCTTAAGTTCATCACATTTGCAAGTGCTTACATTTGATTTTTGTTTTTAATTTATCAAAGTTACATTTTGAAGATGTTGAATGACTTATGTAAATGAAGTTCTACATGAATATGGTGTATTTTTTAAGAGCTTTTTTTGTTTCTCACCATAAAATTACATAAGTAAAATCTCAAATATTTTTCTTATAAATTTATCAATAATGTTTGGGTATAAAATTTGTTTTACATTATATAAATTATTTAACATGAACACAAAAGAAATTAGTTAATTGTCAATGTCATACTAGATGAACATTCGTATTCAATAATAGAAGAGAACTTTGAACATTAAATTGTCACTTTGTAAAAATGTAAATTTAAATAATCGTGATAAAACAATTCATAAAAATTGATTCTCAAGGTGTTACAGGCAACTTGACAATTATAATAAACTAAATCTTATTAACATTACATTGTTATGTGGGCAAGCCATTGACATATTTTCAAATAATGTGGTGGAGGCTATAACATTTTACCAAGGATTGTTGTTGAGTGTGAATCGCTTTAAGGATGTTGTTGTCTTCTCAAACTCCAAGATAACAATTAATAAATTACTAAAATGCAACGATAACAATTATGCTCCAATTTGAAGAGACTACATCATGTTCAAAATACACAATATGATTTATCTTTTTTAATTGATACATTTTATGCATGTGAAGAGAAAGTATAATGTGGCAGAATTTTTCATAGTTAATTATTCTATGAATCAAAGATTTATAGAATTTTGGGTTGCAAACAATGTAAATAAATCGACCTCTAAAATAGTAAAGTTTAGAATTATTAATACACGTTGATTGAAGAATATATCAATCGTATAAGGGTAGGTACATAGCTAATTGAAGATGGAAGTTTTAAAATAAAAAATGAAACATTCATATTTAATTGTAGTGTTTTTTAATATTTTCAATCATTAAGGGTTGTTTTGTTAGTTGGAGTATGTATATTTTTCAACTCTAATTTGAATGATACTCCATTTATCAACTGAACATTTTTGTAACCTTTATTTTTATATATTAAATATAAGTACTATTAAAAAAGTAGTGAAGATTGATTTAAACTATTGAGAAAAGAATTATAAAAAGACACAATTGAATTTCAAATTAACATCAAATATTGTCTTTAAGTATATAAGAGGTTTAGGAAAAAATGAAGATCATAAAATTATTGAGAGCAAAATCATATACTTAACATTCTTCTATATTCATATGTCTTATAAAAATTGTGTCCAATGTTTGGAATCCACTACTAGATCCATTTTAGGGGAATAAGGATTAAAGTAAATATTATTTTTATTTAAAAATATATGTTAATGAAAAATGATTTAGATAAATTAGTGAAGAATTTTGATTTAGGTGGAAATTTAATAGAAGCACTAAGAAATATTATAATATTAAAAAAACATGTATTTTTAAAATATATTTTATGTTTAGATTGATACTAATAAAACTATATTGGGTGAGTAAATTATTTTTTATTCAAAAAAAAAAAAATTATTAATCATAGAAATTATTTAGATAAATTAGTAAGGAGCTATGATTTGGATTGGAAAGAATTAAAAGGTATGATATACTATAGATTTATTAAAATACACACTATATCACTTTTAAGAAGGGAAAGATTGGTGCAACTAAAATTGGAAAGATCTACATGGATAAAACTAAGTTGAATTAATAAATTTCTATATTAAAACTTTATCTTATTTTTTTAAATAGATTGAGACACATACAAATTACTCATGATTTTAGTAGAATATTTATGAGGATATTAATAAAGTAATATTTTAACTTGAAAACGAAGGAGGACAAAGAAGATAATATAAAATTAGTTTATAGTTGAAGTTTCTTATTCATGATAATTGAATTATTATTATAAACTTTAACAAAAGATAATTCATTTAGAAAAAATAAAAATAAGAGAACAATATTAATTTATAAAAATACTAGATACATTTCTAGAGTTTGTGATTTATCATCAAATGATTGCAATAAAATAAATTCAACTTTTGTACATTTTATAATTAAACTATTTCACAATTATTTTAGATTTACATTTTTTAAAATAAATTTTAAATAAAATATATTTATAATAACAACTTTTAATATTGAAAATTATTATATAATTAAATTTAGATTTAAAGGGAGTTACCAAATTGATTATACAAATAAATTATTTTGATAAAATATAGAAATGATAACGATTAAGGAAGAATTTTTTTGGAAACATAAATATAAAGTCAAATAGCTTAAAAGTTTATAAAAATACTAAATACTTCTACATAATTATATTAGCAAGTAGATTTTATAATTAAATACAAGGAATCCACTCTTCGGTTGGAACTATAATAGTTCACTCAATAATATATAAAAAAATATTTAATAAAAATTGTATTAGTAAGTAGATTTATAATTAAATACAAAAAAATCTATTCTTTGGTTGATATCATAATAGTTTAATTAATAATATATTTAAAAAACATTTAATAAGATGTGAATTGATGATGAGCTTTTTCTTGGCATCACTTTCAACAAATACTAATGAAAATGATCAAGAATCAAATGTAGTAATAAATATTTCTCTAAAATTTGTTAGAAGAAATCAGATTTGGATTCTTCCCTAACTTGTTGATATTGATGAATTACACATATTAAAATATTTTAAATGAAAAAAGAAAAAACTCTTAGACTAAATAACTTATTATTAAATATTTTATGTTTTTTTGGTATATATTATAAATTATTTATTAATAAAAGAGGAAATTTTTAAAAAAAAATGTGTTGGTTTCGAAATGTCCTTAGAACCATGTTTTAGAGGTTGGTAAGGAAAAATCATTTTTATAGAATCTAAAATGATATCACAAAATTATAAATATTTTTTAATTATGGGAAAGAAAATAGAAAAAATACTTAAATAAATAATAATAATTTCTTTTTATAAAATTCAATTCACAAAAGTATTAAATTTTTTGTACTCTAACGATATGCCTAGTCTAATGTTATATTGATAATACATGTACAATTAATTTTAAATAGTATTTATAATTTTTTAAACTTATGTATGAAATTTTAAATATATCTAAAATCTTCATAACCTTTGCTCATTAACCATATTATCTAATACTTTTTTTATTTGATTAGGTTAAATGCTTTTGACTGGAGCTATGAATCAGTATGGGACATAACCGAGGACCCATTCTCTGCAACAAAATAGAAAGAAGAAGAAAGAAAAATAGCATAAGAACACCACATCCCAAAAGAAACATAACATAATCTAATGAAAGGGGTAACAAAAAGAGAGGATACAGATAATCGAACACCCAAAACCCAAGAAAAGAAAGTAGAATAATGCATCACTCAAGACCAATCTCTGCTAATTGTCCCCCAGATGGGCTTATCTACAAGACAATGTTGCCCGTCACCCTCGCTTAAAAAAGAGGTCTTCCAAGGTCTATTGAGATCCATTGGATATGAGAGAGTGCACTTCCACCCTTAGTAATTTTGCCTCCGATCTACGTCCTTTCTTCTTTAGAGGGACTCCAACATCTGCGTGTCGCTTAGAAGCCCTAGATGGGCAAGACCAAGGAGGGTTCGCTTGCGGAGGGATTGAGTGGGGGGATGGATTCTCCTGCAAGGGATCATCCATGAAAGGAAGGTCTGGGGTGGGGAAGAGGGGTCCTTAATAGGTTGTAAGCGGGGGGAGGGGGAGCAGGCCCATGACCTCCCACAATAGCGTTTGTTCTCATTACTAAGTGAGAGAAAGGGGGTAGTAAAATTTTTTATGATTGTACCACTTGAAAAATGAGTCAAGCTCCCCTTCTTTCCTCTTCTAAACTTGTTGAGGATGTTGACGGGGTTTGGAGGGACATCCAGTGATGCGATGACTAGGGAGGTGGTAATGGAAGCAATGGAAGGGAAGGCCTTCATAATTGAGATGTTGAGTCCATGAGCCCCACGAGGAGAGTAGATTAACCGAAAAAGGGAGCGACTTGGAAAGGTCAATGAAAGCACAAACGCAAACTGAGCTAAGGCTCCATGAGGTAACATCAACCTTTATGAAAGTTCTAACTTTGTCCACCAAGAGCTTGACGAAGAACTCATTCCTCATCATTGGAGGAAGAGAATGGAGCCAAAGCCACATTGGGACAACCTTGAGGTGGACCAAATTCGGTGAGAAGAAATGGCTCCAAGGGTAGAGGAAAATCCCAAAACGGTTGAAAAAACCATGACCCAGAGTTCCACACAAAATCCCTATTAGTTGAGCTCTAAAATTTGACCAAGAAGAAGCCATCATGCAATAAGGAAGGAGAACCAATGGAATGCCAAACCTTTGAGGCCCAAGTTGAGAGCGCTGAAGGAGAAGCAAATGATCCCACACATTTATCGATCAAGGATTCGCTGCCAATATTCACTTCCATCTCTAGCAGAGGAGGGTCTGGGATAACCAGTTTAGCGACCGATGAGGCGACTTGAATTCAAACATCACCAAGTAGAAGGTCCTCAACCACGACAGAGAAGTAATACATGTAGCCTCCACCAGAAGAGGGGCTGCAAAGTCAGAGCTCGAGGGGATCCGAGATTTGCAAAAATCAGAACAAATGGTGGAACGGGTTGGGAATATTCTTGCATTTTACATATACCCAACGAGTCTCGAGACCTCCAACCACCTTGTTTGAGATATCTGACGAAGGATCCAACAGAACTACGATCGGCCAACAGAACTACGATCGAAGAGAACACAGGGTCACCGAGAGACCATACTATCTAATACTTACACTTAAAACCTTAGAATAATATTTTGTATATATTTGATAAGTTTTTTTAGGAGACAATTATGTACATTTCTTAAATGTGCATAAATTCTATAATATTAGCTTTGATATAAAAATTCTAACTTATTCTTTCCAGTCTTTCAAATTTATATCTAACAATATTTTAAGTGTGTAATTTTATAATTCATATAAATTTATAAAATATTAATTATATATTATTTAATATAACTTCATAATTAATAATATTAATTTAATTATATATAAAAATTAAAATTTAATATAAATGTATATTTTCCATATGTAATTTCTAGACAAATGAGGGTTATCGCCAAGCCCAGTACTTTTGGGATGGATAATTTTAAAAGAAGTTTCGAACTTTTGTTACCGTACGATCAAAATGACCGTCAATTTTAAAACAAGCAATAAAGGGGGTAAGGGAAGCATGAGCATGAGCTTGACATTAAACATCAAAATCCAAATCCAAATCCAAATCAAAATCAAAATCCAAATCCCCCACCCTTCCTTTCCATACCAAAGCGAACGAAGTACAAGTACCGAGAAGAGAAGAAGATGAGTAGACTTGTTTGTATATGAAATGATAGGATAGGATAGGATATGCTTCTTTGTCTTTACATCACATTTGAATTGAACGAACGTGCCTTATTTCAATCATCATTATCATTAGTGGCAATATGCCCAACCTAATCATCATCATCATCACCCCCTCATCATCTTCGCCTCAACTAATCCAACTACCCAAAGTAATCAACCATATTTTTTAACAAGTTTATAAAGTTAGATGCTAAAAACAACAAAAGTGTGAATAATATTATTTTTAATTTAAGAATTAGGTATATCTACAAACGAAAGATTCTTCTAGAAATGAAGCCATTATCAATTTGGGTCGACTCATGACTAGTCATTATCGTGCTTTTATAATTATTATTCCACACTCGAAGGATTATATAAATCATTCCATACATTTAAAAAATTAAAAACTCATGATGTTAATTAATTATTTTTATAGGTGCTTTATAATTATAATAATAAAGGTTTTATAATGGAAGTTGAGGGGTGGTAGATTGTAACTTTCACGCACTGTTAATAATTAATAATCATTTTAAATTTGACTTTTATTTGATTTTCATTAAGTAAGGTCGATATTTTTTCTTTTTACTTGGAGAAGTTGATCGAAAAATTATAATATATTTAACATATGATAAATTTTGGAACCTTTTTCTTTTCGAAAAGAATATTTCGAGCTCAACACGATGGTACAACTAGATTGAGGCCATCTATCACTAATTAATATTTATAAAAAAAAATCATTAATCAATATTTATATGACAAATCTAAAATAAATACCTCGAAAATGATCTCTCTCCCCCATTTTTTCAAATAAATATATTTGAGATATCTATACTAATATTATAATAATAGTAAAAACCAAATATATCCATGAAAGCCATCAATTACTTTAAACAATTTTTTTGAGTGTCCTCCAAATTATAAACACCATCCAAATATAGTTTATTTTTTTAATCGTAGTTTAAATATTATTATTTGAAGCACCGTCCAACTACATATTTGATTTAAACTATGTTATATTTTAGAGCTATCTGATATTTATTTATTTATTTTATCAGTGCTCAAGAATTAAAGGGTCTTCGGCCCTTACACCATATAAAACATATGACAAAAAAGCTGGTCTGGCTTAGCATTAAAGAATGCTAAGGCAAATTTGACCAATCAAAACCAGACAAAAAGTTTTTCAAAATAACCACATAAGGCATTGATCCACCAAAAAGATAAAATGTTCTATTTACTAAAAGTAAAAAAGACTTCAGTTTAAGAACCAAATTAATCAAACCGAATATCCAAGATTACTTTGTTCCACCTTCATAGATCTCGTGGACAGAGATCTCAAGATCCGACGTTCTTTTTTCTTGCTTTTTACCAACATCCATTCATCATCATCCCCTGATTTTACTAAATTTGTATTTAGAATATTGTTATTTTCTTTCTATTTGTCAAAATCAATTACATTATGATTCACCATATTCTCATTTAGACCAACAAACTTTGTATTATGAACTAATTTTACATGTGAATTTACCTTAACCTTATTTTTTCATATAATTCACTCTGAATCCACTTATATCGATGAAATGGAGCTTCCGCCACCTCAACCACCTGCTTCTTATTAATCTTTTTTCCCCATGAATATTCAAGCTTTCGCTCAACTTTTTGGCAAGAATCTGAAAGGTGCCCAACCTAAAAAAAGTTTCGACATCTGAAGTGAATTCCTCCAAAATCTAAGGGTTGCAGCCAACTTCTATTTTGCACTTTCAACTCAATGTTTTCAGGCAGATTCTGAGAGGTATCTAAACACACCAAAATCTTGGCGAAAGTCATCCAGAGAAGATCTAGCGAAGATTCATCAATTTTCATCAAATCACCCAACGCATTTCCTATAACTGTAAGGCCCGTTACATACCAAAACTGAAGCAAAAGATATGGTAATCTTACCCAAATAGGATGCAATGAAAGATTTTCTGTTAAGGGGTTGAAATCTAATTACCATGGTTTTATGATTAAAATATGATTTTCCCAGCTCCAAATTTGAACTTGAAAATTCTTATTTCGATCAGCCAAAGAATTAAAAGAAACTATCAAAAAACCTTTGGCACATGGAAAAATTTCCATGTTATCTTCTAGCAAAGATTTCCAAGAATCTGAAAGCCATTGGTGCAGGGAAGGAAGGGAAGGCTAGAACTGATCAAACCAACAAACCAAACCTCTCTTCGAAAACCATTCTTCCCCTTTTAGAACTTCCTCCAAAGCTTGATTTTCAAAATTTACAACCACCAAATTTAATGATGAAACCCTAGCTTGATTTTTTTCAGACCCTACATAAATCTGATCAGCAAAATTTACCAATGGAAAGGAAACAGACTAATGTTATGTGCTGGTCGACCCCTCAATAGCTTGTGCTTTGCCAATCTTCCCCTCAAGCTTCATCGTTTGAAACTCCATAATAGCCAACGGAGCTCTATCCACTGAGCTCACATTTGCACTAGGTTTCTAATTTGATTGTTGTGAACCTCGTTTCTTTGCTGTTAGTGCTGCTGGGAAGATGCAAAAACCTAAAGAAGCCCTAGTTTCAACCATTGTAAATTGTAGGAGTGTAGTTTAGTGCTAATAATGAAAACAAATATTATAGAAACCACTTTTTGTAAAAATTTAATCTACAACTAAAGTTTGGTGGGGGTGAGCCTAGGTCTATAATGACTTTCAAACGTGTAAAAATCAAAATTCCACACACGATGGTTTTGAATGTCATAACTCCCCTAGACCACATTAGGATCCCCTTGGGCCCAACCTTGACCTTTTAAACCCTTAACTGAACCTAACCCACCTAACCTAAGTCAATTTGACCCACTGGCCAAGACCACCTTTTAACCCAACTTCACCTTGGCACTCAACAGTCAATGATCATCCTAACCATTACGGTCACCTTGACCATTGACAACCAGGTTCCACCATCCAAACCAACTTAACTCACCCTTAACTCTAACTTGATTTCTATATTTAGCTTGTCTAATTTGTGTGTGAACTAATGCATGCATGAGTTAAAATTAGGCATCAAGTTGGACTCCTTGTCAACATCTTGTTGTACCTCTCCTTCCTTACCTATAAAAAAAGAGGAACATGAGGTGAAAAAGGGATCCATCCACAACTATCAAGAGATTTTGCATCCAGAGTTTCTCTTGCAAGTGTTCTTCTAGCAATTCAATGATCTAGCCATCATGATAGAGAGCTAACTTGCCACCACCCCTCAATCAACAACTAAGTATTGTTACTCTGCCAGAATCACACCAGACTTTATCAATGAGCCAACCACCTCAATTGTTCATTTGACCAACTTCTAGAAAGCTAAGTATTTATCTTCACCCTATCAATTACTTTGTTTATATTTTACAATTAGCCCAACACAAACCGATCTCCTAGAATTACCTTCTATGACCCCATCAATCTAATCTTTCACCACCCAAACCCAACACATAATAACCATCGATGGTCATTTTGACCATCAATGATTTATCCAACCATTGTCGATCAATTTGACCATCGATGATCATCTTAATTGTCGATGGTCACATCAACTGTCGATGATCACTATGGTAGAAAATAACAACACGCTATTTCTACCCACTTACCTCCATCTAAATCTAGTTTTCTTTTTGTCTACCTATTCATAGACTCCCAACCTATTTTATGAACCAAACCTGACCCATTTAGCATTAGTATTGACTTGCTTGTTACTATATTAGTCATTTTTTTTCAAGCATTTATTGTATTCAATTTCAATAACTTTTGATTATTGATGCAAGTACTTTATCTTTTATTTTACAAATTTAATTATGTAAAATGCATGGGTTGATAGCCCCCAAGAAAGCTCTTGCTTTTAGGATCTAGCTAGCGCGAGGCAATCCACCCAGCTATCTATCTAATCAACCATGGCTTTAGTGTTGTCTTATTTATAGGTCATCCTCCCAAGCCAAAGAGGATTTCTTCACAATCATCTGATCAATGCACTCAAATAGGTTTTTCAACCATACCCATATTTAGTTTCATCTTCTTCTTTTCTCTAAATATACTTTGAAATTCACTAAAACATTCTGGCATGCTTGGTGGGACCTTGAGTCTCTAGTTGAGTTTCTTTTATTTGCATCTATATACTCTTCTCCCTATTATGTGATCATAAACAAAATATAAATTTCTTTTGGGTTTAAAATTAACTACATACATTGATTGCTTGTAAGTTTAGCTCACATAGTTAAAATTAAAGAAAAGTAATTCAATCATATCATCACTTCTATTGCACACACTAAACCAAACCACCCACATCAACTAAACATAAAAAAGAACTTGAGACAAGGCTCGATGAGGATTTCATCACCTAGTGGTTACGTTACCCTTTCTCGACAATCCTACTCGAAGGTATTACCAAGAGGAGGACCAACTCAACTCTCTGGTTGAGTATAAACTATGGAAATTGGTATATATTGGTTAAGCACCTGACACCCTTATCACTGCAGTATGTGAAGTGAAAGGGTAGGACCCAATATCAAGCCACGTATTGATTCCCATTGTTGATCCTTTTTGAGAGCCTAAACACAACTTAAAACCAATCATAAACTTATTTTATAGTACCTGCTCTACAAGCCAATTTTAGTCACATAATTTCTTTACAGCTTAAGGCATAAGCCAAAAGAGAGACTAAAAATAAGTTTCATTTTTAATGTGCTTTTTAGTGTGTGTTTGCTTTCCCTGCTTATTTCTTGTCTTCTCTCTATTTGAGTGGTGAGATTGTTTGTGTATTCTCTCTCATTTGTCTTGTATAGTTCTAACATGCTAGCAACAAAAGAACTTAGTAGAACAAAACCCATCACCAAACCAATCAACCTCTCCTACCTCCTCGTCCATGGAGTACATTTTTGAACCAGAATATTCTCCTCACCCTTTGGGAAGTCCTTTTTTCCCTTAGGTAGTTCCCCAAGGAGATGTAGACTTTGCCAAATTTTTAGATAACAATCCTATAGTCCTTCAACATTATCTTAACATCATGCCTCACTATACCCCTACTTTAGCTCCACCTATGGACCCACCTTTTGACATGCCTTACCACCTTATGGGAAACACTTCTATTTCCATAGTCACCACCCAACCATTGGCCACCCAAGCTTCTTCATATTACAATAATCCCTTTGATATTACTATGGAAAACTAACCTCCCCAACCTATAAACACCCTTATACCTTCCACCCCCACCAACAACTCCTTTACCTTAGGAGCAACCCAACCACTATCCACCTATACTCCCCTCACCATGGGAGTACCTACCACTAGCATTACCAACCTTCCTTCGGTTACCCCCAATCTGCTAACCACTACCTCACTTCAAAACCTTGTGGTGCCTATACCTTCTACCCTACCACTAATCAGTATAAAGGTCACTACCCTTCCTTATATTACCAACCTAACCATAACTTCTACCCAATAGGTGTTGATTACACCAAACTTGGGATACATCCCTAACCCACAAAGGCATGTACTTTTACCTATTACCTAACCACCCACATCCACCTACCCTTACATAGCTTCCACCCAACCATCAATGTCCACGTACCAATATGTGGTAGCTCCTCAACCTCCTACCAGTTATCAATATGTCACCTAACCACCACAACAATATGTACCTTACAAACTTCCAGGTACACAAGCCCAAATGGATCTAATGAAAATGCTCATGGATAAAATGACTACTTTAGAGTCATCCATCTCTGGTGCTCACAACATCTTATCATATGACCATATTTACAATGAACCCATTCACCCATCTGTCCCTATCAAACCATATCCTGCTCAATTGGAGCTACCTAAGTTCTGTAAGTTTCAGAGGAAGCAGTATCTCCAAAAACACCTTAGGGCATTTAGGCATGCATGTTATTTGATTGCCTATGTTGATGCCCTCCTTATTTGTACCTTCTCCATGTCCCTATCTGATCCAACATTAGTTAGGTATCGTGCCATAACCAAACACTCTCTCTTCTCCTTCACCCACCTGGCCCAAACTTTATTGGATCACTTTTCAATAAATATATCCAAGAAGGTTTCCATCACTAACCTCTACTCTATCTAAAAATTTGATGATGAATCTATTACTGATTTTGTAGCCCGTTGGAGAAGTTTAATCAATCAACTTTCATTCTCTTTACCCCAACCCAAAATGATATAACTTTTTTTTTTGAGCATGTGTCAAGTACATTTATTTTACATTGCATGTTCAAAGCTTCAAGACCTTTGACGAAGATTTTAAAAGGGCACATAATCTAGAAAATGGAGCCATCAATGAAGGGAAGTTAAAGTTGAACAAAAACTCTACCTACAAAACCAATGAGGCCTCTTCCTTTAAACCGAGAAACCAAACCAACACCGAGACCAAAAGCAAGGGAATTGGGAATGTAGTTATCCTTAAGACTGCTCGTCCACTATCTATCAAATAATCAATTACCTCAAATCAAAACATGAGGAATCAAAACCAAAACAATCAAAAGCAATTTACCCTACTTGGGGAATCTTATGTTTCAGTCTTGGAGAAGTTTATGAAAGCTAATATCATGCAACTTTCTCCCATCAAGTGCCCTCAGCAATTTTATTCCTCTCATACTACACATAGTTGGTACAATGATAATGACCTATGTGCTTTCCATTGAGTAGTTGAGCATGATGTTAGTCGGTGTAATACCTTCAAAAATGTTGTCTAAACCCTCATTGACAAGGGGAAACTCACATTGGATAACCCCAATGCACCTCCAAACTAATCCCTTGACATTTTCAGATAACCTTTTCCCAATCATGCACCTACCAAAAATGAGAGCAACAAAGTTGAGTGTTCTCAGATACCCATACCATCAATATGGTTCTTAACATGCTCATTGTTAAAGAACTTACCACCCAATCTACCTATTCTTTGCCTTCTTCACTTATTGAGGTAGTGGAGTTACCTTCTCCTCTTTTGGAGACCCAAAATGGGGAAGTAACCTTTTCCCCTCCTCCACTTATTGGGGTAGTGGAGTCATTAACCCCTCCTTCAACTAACATTTTTGAATAAGAAATCATCACTGCTTTGCCTTCTCCCTCAACTTCCAAGCAATTTACTTCCCCTTTGGAGAGCATTCCCAAGGAATAAATCACCACACCTATGCCTCCCATAGAGAAACCACCTATCCAAACCTTGCATCTTTTGATTGAGGAAAAGGATGAGGTCATCATTCCCCTTTCTCAACCTATGGGTTTATCTTTCGAATCCACCATCTAGGGAATAATATGGGTCTACAAACCATTCTCTAGATTAGTTCAAAGGTTAGAATTTATCTCCAAACCTGACATGGATCGAGCCACCTTTTGGTAACAATTAGGGATCCCTTACATCACAAAATAGGAACCTTCAACCAGCTCGTTGATAGACCAACCCACCATTTCTATTTTTTAACACCCTATCTTATCAACCAAACTAATAAAAACCTCTACTAACCCAATAATGTATCAACCATCTAATACACCCAAACCCCAAACAACCAAATCACCCTCTTTAACCAAACTAACCAAACCAAATAAAAACTTGTGCATCTTCCCTATACAAAGCTTTAATCATCCATCTATGAAAGTGGAGTTAACCTCACCAAATCCATTGACCAAACACCAAACCAAATAAACCAAGGAGGTAAAACCACCAAAAGGCCAGAGGGCCAGAATTTTACCTCCCTTAACCTTACCCTCCATTTTGGGGCCTCATCCTTCTACTTTGATTAGGAAACTGACTATCCTAACCAAAACCCAACCATCACTATTGATTACACTGGCACACTTGCTTTCTGACACACCCATCTTCACCAAGCCATCAAGAGGCAAACTACCTACCCTGAAACCTCCTACCTCCAACTTATCAACTTCCACTTTACCAAAACCAAAACCATCAACCAAGAACACTACCCTACCCAAACCTTCTACCACTAAACCCGCTTCTAAAAGGACTTCCATCTTATCAACCAAGGCTAAAACCTATAAACACTCGCCACCTCTAGCTGAGTCTTACTCAACTATTTTATAAAGATTATTGCAAGCTTATTGTTTGTTCTTACCTCCTATCAGGCCATTTGACCCTCTAGGTCCAAAACTTGCCAGGTAGAATGACCACCAAGTTTGCTGCTATCATAAGAAACTCAAACATGACATAGAGAATTACAAAGCTCTCCAAACCATAATCCATTATCTCTATGATGAGGATGATCTATTAATAAAGGAACTTCCCACGAGCCCATTAGCAACACAAAAACTAACAACCAGTATCCAACACCTACCTACTACCCCACTCTTACCTTAGAGTGAGGGAAAGCCTAATCAATCTCCTAACTCAACTCTTCCCTCCATCTATACTATCCACGTAGTCACAAGATCATAACAAAAGGATAAGGGGAAGGCGAAAGTGTCCATTCCATGGACATATCCATCTTATACCTTCACCTTCACCTTTAACCAAACCCAAGGTATCTATCTTAGGTGCCTCTCAATCTAAACCCTTTGAATCCATTAGAAGAGTGGTTCTCAAATAACTTCACCAAACCCCAACAAAGATGAGCCTATATGAATTGATCTCTACCTTACCTCATCATCACTAAGGAATGATAAAATCATTGCAATCAATAGATGTCCAACCTGAAGACCCTCAACCTCTAGTGGTCTTTATTGATGCTTTCCAAATTTTCAACCTTGTCACCTTCAAGGATTCAGAAATACCTTCTATCCATCCTAATGACCTAGATCCCCCTCTTTTCATCACTTATTACATCAATAAAACCCATGTCAAATAGGTTATGATTAATGGGGGAGCCAAAATTAACATCATCTCTTCTCATGCTCATGATCAACTTAAACTACCCATAAATATCATGTTTGAAACCTTTATCATCCTCCACTCCTTCAATGATACCATGGCCATTACTCTATGAATTGTTGTCCTTCATATCTATCTAAAATCTCACACACTCCTAGAACTCTTTTATGTAGGGGAAGGTGAATTAAAGTATAATGTTTTACTGGGATGACCTTGGATCTAATCCATGGGTTGTGTACCCTCTGCCCTTCACCATTGCATCAAATTTTAACACGAAGGCCAGGTCATCACTATACAAGTTGACCCAAGTCCATTTTCATTATACAACATGAATTATTAACCCAATGACATCCTCTTACCTCCATCTAGCACACCCTCATCGACCAAAGACAAGCCCTCAACCACAAAATATGAACCCATATCTTCTTCTACTGATGAGGCATATAATGGTTCATCCATCCCCTCAAACCAAATCCCTACCATAGATCACTTAGAATCCACATTCTAACACCTTTCACTGGGGGAATATCACCTCCTAACCCTCGATGCTTTCCCTACTCCACAAGAGTATGGGATACTTAATAACCAACCTAGGTATGACCCTAATACCAGAGCCATCATTCCTTTTAGACCTCTAAACTATCAAACCCATTTTGTCTATGGGGGACTCAACAAACCCCTTGTTGCTTCCACCACCTCCTCTTCACCTCAACCATTCACCTCTAGTTTCTCCTATCTAGATAATCCAAAATTTTCTAAGACATACCTCCATAGGTGTGTTTGGAAAGGATTTAGTTTGGGACAATATGAGCATGGCCCACATGAGTTAATTTTAATTGAGACCAAAATGCCTCATGAGAAATATGGCCTCAATTTCATTCTACCCAACAAGAAGAACACCAAACCATCCACCATCACCATCGTTGAGGATGACATTCCTTTTCCACCAACCCTTTCTCCTCCTAAGTGTGAGGATGACCCAAAAAAAATCATCAACATGATTAGCCTTGGACCCCTAACTTATAAAAAAGAGGGGGCAACTATAACCATCCCTGTGACCCATCCTGATATGATATGAGATGACTCTCCTACCATTAATACCTTGCATTGTCAAAATGATGATTCCATTCTCACCTACCTAAGTGCACCCAATTCTTCCATGCACAAATCTCTGCCTCCTAAGACTTCAACCATGTTGAATTAATCCACCATGGATATCAACTTGGGTACCCTAGATGATCCTCACATTGTTAAAATTGGCCAATCATTAAATTTTAAGGAACGTCAGGACTTTCCCTCCTTCCTCTGAGACTGTAGCATAACATTCACATGGTATTATAGTGACATGCCTGGCATTGACCCCTACATCACCACCCATAACATAGTCACCCACCATGATGCCAAGCCTGTCAAGCATAAACTTAAATGAATGTACCCTCGCATAACCCTTCTCATCAAAGAAAAGCTTCAATGTCTACTCTCCATCAATTTTATTCAACCCATTGACTATCCCCAATGGGTCTTAAATGTTGTGCCTATCACCAAATCCATAAGGGGACTATGCATTTGTGTGGAATTTTATGACCTCAACCTTGCCTACCCAAAAGATGACTTTCCTCTACCAAGCATTGACCAACTAGTTAATCTTATAACTGACTATGACATGTTATATCTTATGGATAGGTTTTTGGGATATAATCATATCCTAATCACCCCTAAAGATTAGCATAAAATTGCCTTTATCACCCCATAGGGAATCTTTTGCTATATGGTCATGCCTTTTAGACTAAAGAACGCTGGTGTAACCTATCAACATGTTATGACCTACATCTTCCATGACCTTATCTAAAAAATTGTCAAAGACTACGTTGATGACCTTCTTGGGAAATCCAAATATCATAAGGATCATTTGGCCATTTTCAAGATTATATTTGAATGCCTCATCCATTACCATGTTTTCCTTTACCCCAAGAAATGCATTTTTGGGGTCTTATCAGGTAAATTCCTTGGCTTTATCATCTCCCTAAAAAGAATTGAAGTTGATCCAACCAAAATCAAAGTAATCCTTGACATGCCTCTTCCCACCCACCTTAAGAAACTTTGCATCCTATAGGGGAAGCTCCAATTCAGTCATCGCTTTATCTCCCAGCTCTTAGACTAATGTCAACCCTTCCATCGCCTTCTGAAAAAGGACATATATTTTAAGTGGAATAATGACTATCAAAAATCCTTTGATTCACTCAAAGAGTACCTCTTGTTTTCACTTATCCTCACCCCTCCTAAAGATGACTAACCTTTCTATCTTTATATCTCTAACATCGACCACTCCCTAGGGGCAATGCTTGCTCATTGGGATGAACAACACAAAAAAGATGCCATTTACTACATCAACCACATACTTGTAGAGTATGAGACTCGGTACACCCATACTAAGAAACTTTGCCTAAAATTGGTCTTTGTAGCCACCAAGCTTTGCTATTACGTCCTCAACCACAAAACCTATGTCATAACCAATACTGACCCATTCAAGTACATGCACTCCAAACTATATCAAAACCAATGTATGGCCAAGTGACTCATGCTTTTAGCTAAGTTGGACCTTGAGTTTCTTCAACAAAAGTTAATTAAAGGACAATTCATTATCGACCAATTGGCCAAAGCACCATTAGTAGACAATCAATCTCCTCCTTTTGAGTTCCCCGATGAGTCCATCAGGACCCTCTCTTAGGCAGACTTCACTTATCAAGTCACCATGTTCTTTGATGGAGTAAAGTGTCAATGTGGTGGGGGAGTTGGTATCATCCTTATTCCCTTTGATGGTGAACCTCTTCCTTTGTATTTCAAGTTAGATTTAGAATGTACCAATAATATGGATGAGTATGAAGCCTTAGTAATAGGCCTTCAAACTACATTAACCTTAGGAGTCAAAATGATCAACATCTTTTATGACTCTCAACTAGTGTATAATCAAATCAATGACTCTTACCAGTGTAAGAATGATGTGTTACAATAGTAAAAATAACTAGTTGATGAACTCTTAACATCATTTGAATGCTACCATATCCAATCCACCCCACGATCTACCAATGTTGTTTACCAACACCATGGCTTCCCTCACCACTTAGATCCCATCAGTGTCCTTTGAATCTAAGTTATTTGTCATTATCCATAAACTTACCTAGCCTTCCTACATCAAACCCAACTCTCCCACCATCTTAAATGTGGAAGAGACCGAACTTGACCTCTGGTATCAATAGACCTTCGACTATCTTAACCTCGCCATCATTCCTTTTAGTCTTTCCAAGAATGCTCCTAGGGATTTATCCAAAGTACCTCACATTATACCATCATGGAGGGAATTATTTACAAATGTGGCTTTGATGTTCTCCTCTTCCATTGCCTACATAGTCACAAAGCCTCTCATGCTATCAAGGAAATGCATGATAGGATCTATGAGGATCACTTTAGTGGCCTCACCATGGCTAAATGTATCCTTTGCCTTGGCTATTACTGGCCTACCCTCAACCAAGACTATTGTCATTATGTGAAAAAGTGTGTTAAGTGTCAACACCATGCCCATTTGCATCACACACCTAGATATAGCCTTCACATATCCATTGATTTATGACCCTTCTCATTATGGGGTTTAGACCATATTGGTGAGATTAACCCCCAATCTTCATAGTGACACCATTATATCATTATCGTGATTGTGTATTTTACCAAATGCATAGAGGCTATTCCTTTAGTCTCAACCAAAGCAAAAAATATTGTCGACTTTATCAACCATCACATCATCTACCATTTCAGTGTTCCTCGCAAAATCATCACCACTATGGCAAATATTTAAAAAAAATCAAGTCTAGGGTCTTTGTGATGCATTTGGGATTAAGTTTAGTTTCTCTTCACCTTATCTCCCTCAAGAGGATGGATAGGTGGAGGCCTATAACAAAACTCTTAACAACATGCTCACTAAAATGGTCAATGCATCTGGTCGAGATTAGCATTTGCACATCCCTTTCACCTTATGGGCATATCGTACTAGCATTCAAACCCATATAGATGCTACCCCATTCTTTCTTGTCTTTGGATTAAAGGCTATCTTACCTCTTGAGGTCTAAATCCCATCTCTTCACATATCTTTACAAGTTTCATTTTTGAAGATGATTATCACCAGCACCATTTAGCCTAGCTTGAACTACTCGATGAACATGATTTAGCATCCCTTACCTATCTTCATAGCTATCAAGAGCATGTCAAATGTGTCTATAAAAAACACCTTAGAGTACAATAATTCAACATTAGAGACCTCATCCTAAAGGAAAATCAACATGCCACCAATATGGAGAAAATAAAGTGAGTCAATTTTGATTTCAATTGGCTTAGACCTTATATCATAACCCACAAGTATTGATTAGGTACTTATCAGTTATCCTCTCTTGAGGGAAACCTAGAACTTGAGCCCCTTAATGCTTTGCATCTGTATCTTTTTTTTGTTAAAGAGGGTCAAACTCACCTTTTGTCTAACTTAAGTTCATCCCTTGCTTTCACACCACATTTGTCTTCTTGTTTTAGGGGCAATCGACTAAAATTGAATCACGTGACTATCTATCACAATCATAGCCTAATCTTGAACAATGGGTACCATGGCTCTACCCATGGTACTTTCCACCCCTTTTTGTAAGATGGATTCCCATGAGCATTGTCACCTAAACCTCTTTAAACCTACTCAACCTTCTTGTGCTTTTAGTTTTGCCTTCATGAAGGTGAACCCTTAAGCCTATATAAGCAAGTCTATGTCAAGCAAAAATCAAACAAAAAAATCAAAATTTAAACCAATGACAATCATGGGTCATTTCTTGCATTTACAGACTACTCCCTTGAAGGATAACTATTTAAAACATATTTGAAAATTTTCAAAGTAAGGTGGACTACTCCCTTGAAGGCTAACTATCAAAAGCATTAAACAAAGCATACAAACTCATACCACTCCCTCAAAGGATGGCTGAGTAAAGTGTTTGTCAAAATAAGAAATTTCTTAGAATCTTCCCATATCGATCAACTTCCCTTAATTCTCTTAAGCAATAAGCAAGAGACCCATTATCAAGTAATAGCAAAATCAAAAGAATTTTGAAAACCATAATTGATTCTCATAAGCAAAATAATTTTAAAAGCTGTAATTGACTGTCATGAGTAGACTTCTCGCATCGATCAGTCTACACTTTTTATGACATAAGACTTGTTTATACTAACTCTTTGGTAGCCTCCAGAGGATACATGCTAGTCTCACAAGAAGCTTCCAATTTTCATCCATCTCCCATTTATATATTATAAGCAAGGGATTTTTGAGCTCACTTGACATCATGTGATCAAAACACCTCTTTAACCAAGTAATGAATGCTAATGTGAAGGATTCAAAGGGATTATATTCTTTAATCCAATCCAACTTTAGGTTTGTATTAGTCATTTCCAAAGAAGAAGCATCATGCCCTCTTCCTATCCTCTCATGACTAGTTGATATATTCACTAAAGACATTTGTCTCTTGATTACATTCTCTTTCTCATATATAGTGTTGTGATTTAACTTAATTTATGTTTTTTTACCTTAAATGACAATAACCATAATCATAACCACAATATATCAACATGTATCATGAATAAAAGCATACATTAGTAGCATATCCATCATCATGTCAAAATCAAGCATCCATGTACAATAAAACAATAAACCATTTCTACCACATGTCTAAATATAAATGAGGAAACATGTACCCATTTCATTTCAACATGAACATCATTATAAAATCTACATCATATGAACATAAAACAAGATACATCTCATCACATGCCAAGCTAGGTACATCTACATCAACATCTATATCTATAACATGAGCATAATCAATATAACATCATCAATGATCAATATAAACATCACATCATATACATCAAAGCACATAATAGACCATGAGAATTAAACAAGGATTATATATATAAATCATGATTCTAACATCATAATGTATACACCAATATACATGTCTCTCTCTCTTAAAATGTACATTTCACTGCATCAACTTGCAGGATGGTATCAAAATGATATACACCATAATATAATATATCATAAACCATGTCATGTCTATGCCTCTAGGGAACCACTATCTCTTGAATCACCACTAGGTCCTGGTGCATATCCCCCTAAAATACTTGCTAGTCCACCTATAGAAGCTACCCACTAACCTGGTGTCACCATGCTAGCACCACCTGCCAAACTAGCTCTGTACTTACCCCATCAAGGTTCATCAAGACACTACCTCAAGATTGTAGCCTCATAGTAGCATAACTCCTCCACTATGGCTAGGTATCATGCCATGGGGATAGTTCCTGATGGTCTCATAGATGCTATTGATCCTCCTTCAACATGTGTCAAGTAGTCTCTCTTGGGTGACCAAGGCTAGTGAAGCTCTAGCCTGGTCCCTATCACTTGTAAGTATCACCACCTAACCCTATAAAGCTGTTAGTTGACCCTATAATGTTGTAACCTATGCTTTTGTATTGGCTAATTCCACTCCTACCTATGCATCTAGGATAACCCCCTAAGCTTGTGCTTACTAATCACTACCAGTTACATCTATATCCATAGGATACCTACCACCATCATCCCCACCAAAATCCACTATCATATATAGAGCCTGGTACCATGCAAGGTAACCATCTATAAAACTTGCATAATCAATTATTAGCCTTGCTGATAGCTCATCATGATCCAATAAGGTTTGTACTAGATGTGGCTCAGGTAGTAAGATCTCTACATCCTCCTATTTATATTTGAGAAATTGACCCATGATACCTTGAACTAAGCCAAATTGTTTTTGTACCCTATCAAAGGGGATGAAATCTACCTCCCCATCTCACCTACCAAAGATCCACTTGAAACTCTATAGGGATAAAGTCTACCTCCTATATCTGGCTCACTCTAGAAACCTAACATATGGCCTCTAAGTAATATCACTAATCACCAATGCATCTAACACACCCTTGAATCAATCTATATTGTGAGCTCGTCCTCCTGCACCTAAAGCAACAAATTCATCTCTTTACTAAAAGAAATTAACCAAGAAATCTATTTGAGCATAACCCACCCATGGAAGCCCCATTGACCTTAGTACTCAAATGTTCTTATAAGCCCAATAATATAAGATAAGCTCGAAATTAATGTTGTACCTCCTATGAGACCTAAAGCCCCATAAATCCCTATATATCTAAACAAGTATCATAAGTGCCCACCCAAACACTATGCATCCCAGTAGCATCTTGACCAACACCCCTAGTAGTAGATAGGGAAACCTCCTACAACTTCAATCTGGAAGGGCAAAGCATGATAGAATCATAATCATCACGATCATTAGTTTCCTCTCACCCCTCACCTTATGATAGAGTGTAAAGTAGCTAAAACCCCCAACATGCCACCTAAAATGATCATGGTTATCTCCATATATCAACTCTAAGAGCTCCTCCTACTTCTCCCATTCAATGTGATATATAGGATCACCCCAAAGGGGTAACCATGTGATCCTATGCATATCTTCTAGCAAGATAGTTATCTCACCAGTGGGTATTAGGAAGGTGTTCATGGCTAGATTATTCTCTTAATGAGGGCCATGATCATCGCTACATCTCACAACATGTGCTGGTAGTGTTGCATTGCTATGAGCCTGACCTCTTCCATATGTGCCTAATCTACTGGGGTCATCCCCTAGTGGATCTCTATGAAGATGTAAGGTATTTGATCCTAGATCTGGATTTGTTCACATGCCTACAATGTTTGATAGTAAATAAACTTAGTTTTCTATACTATTTTTGCCTACAAACTTTGCCTATCACAGCTACCTCACCCTTTATTCAACTAACAAGCAAAACTATCTTATCTCAAAACCTACACATTCACCCTCTTTGCCTATACACCTAGCCTCAATATTAACTATTATCTATCAACCATTAACTATTAACCCCTACCCTTAAAATGTTACCCTAAATCCTCAACCACTAACCACAACATTCAAAATATCACAATCTTCAACTTTACAACATTTAACCTTTTCAAAACCAACCCCCACCCTAGTCGAACATCAATGGTCATGATGACTATCGATGGTCAGGTGGCCAATCATCGGCAATCATTGACCATCGATGGTTGGGTATGATTGTTGATGGTCACTATGCCTGACCATCAACAAAATATCGAAACACTCCCCCTACACTTTCACCCAAACACCAACCCATAACTACAAACTATTCTGCACTTGACCATTACCTTACCCTAACTACCCTACCCTGACCAATTTTGGAATTCACCCATAAATTTAACCAAAACTACTCAAAACCCTAACACCTTAGGTCAACTAAATAAAAATTATACAATAATCAACCAAGAAAATTCCCACTTCAAATAAAATGTAATGCAAAATCAAACTACCACTACCAATTTTAATGTAGCCCCTATCTCATTCGTCAACCATCATTGAGGAGGAATATATGGATCCACTACCTATCCTTGTCTACATCCATGCTACATCCTAGCTCGATCTACTTGGTTAATCCTGTTGGGTGAATATTTTGTCAGTCAGCAGTCTGATTGAGCAAAATAGGTCTTATCATCCATAACAAAGGAGATTAGTCAGCCCAGTGTGCATGTTTACTACATCAGAGGTGGACAAATCTCTCCACTCATCAAGGGGAGGTTCCCTATAAATACGTAGGAGCTATATATACTATAAATATGTAGAAAATAACACTTGGGGGTAGGATAAACCATCCATCTCTCTTTTTTCAGAGATGATGCTCATAGACAGAGGAGAAAATCTTGGTGAAAACACTGAAGGCAGTTCTCTTCTTTCAAAAGTGTTTTTGTAGGAAACAATAGGAGTTCTTTCAGGTATTAAAATTAACTGGTAACAAAGTACATAGTGACCAGCAATCTAAGATGTAGCATAAAGTCTCCACCTTGACTGCCCAAGAGTGAGGTACGAAGAACAATGGGGGCACAAAGTCATCCCAAGTTCCTTTACACAGAAATAGAAAATAAACACACACTAAAGACAACCATGACAACACAAAGTCTAAAAGTAGTTGACTTTAGGACACCTTTCTTATCACTTCCACTAGTTCTACTTGTTAAATTGCATAAACAAGAATACATTCAAGAAATAGACATAAGAATAATCTCCTAGAATGATACAAGTTATAACATCATAAAGTCTGAAAGTAACTTACTTTTTGATTCAAACAAAGAAATATGATAAACAATCTGAGCTCAAAGTCTCAGTGATGCCTTTCAATTTGGGCAAAGTTTTACTTCTAGAGAAGGGAAGATCTCTCTTAAAATAATAAAAGAGATTACAATATATAGCAGCCAAGAAAGACTTGGCACTTTGTTTCATGGAATGGCCCATGATGTGCATTCAATGCCTTGAATGCAGTTTCAGTTCTATCAGGGAACCATGCTGGAACAGGGTGGTTGCCTTGACTGTGGTGTGTTACTTTATTTCAAATGTCTCCTCCTAGGCCTGGGTCATCTGGTATCTGCGCAACTATCCACTTTGCCTTTACTCCAAGAGAGACAAATAGGCTACCCCTTCAATGTTTGCAAGCCAAAATATCTACTTGGTGGACTGTTCCACCTACTGAAATAACTTTTGCACATATATTTTTGGCTTTTCCCTCTTTGTCTCTTCCTGGTTTTGTCTTTTTTTGGCATTTAAGCTCTTGGGGCTGAATTCCCATCTTTGCTGGCTCTTTACGCTCTTCCATCAGCAGTTCTTCCCTTTGGCATTTTGGCCTTTAAATGTATTCAAGTCTGTCATCCTCCTTAGCAATTCCTTTGTGTCTTTCCCACTTGCTTTGGCCACTTTATGCTGATCTCAACAAGTGACACGTGGTGTGTTCTACTGTAAAATAGGCGAGGACACGTGGTAGCATCCGATTACTTTATCAACTCACCCGAGGCCCACCACAGTCTTTATGAAATGAAAGGGAGAGACCGTGGATGTTGACACTTGGTGGCTTCCGTCGAGCTTTGAAACTTATTAGAAACTGTGTCCCGACAGATGACACTTGGCAGCTTCCACTTTGGCTCTATAAGTGACATGTGGTAGCTTCTGCTGCACTTTGTCTTTTTTCATCAGGTGTTTTTCTATGGGCTTTTCTCTTCAATCAGGCTTTTCCTTTTTTGGCAGACTTTTCCTTCAGACAAAAAGTCTAAAAGAATTCCTTCGCTTTGTCTTTTTCTGCTGGGCTTCGGCTTTCAGGCTTTTCCTTAGTCACTCATTCCCTTCAATTTCTTTAGGCTCTCTTCTCGGGTGAATTCCTTCAGATAAAATGTCTGAAGGAATTTTGCCTTGGTCATTTTTCCACGAAAAAACCTTTTCGGAGGAATTCTTTCAGCCTCCTTCACTTAGTCATTTCCATCAGATAAAAAGTCTAAAGGAATTGTTCCTTTTGGGCCTTGAACCAAATCTAAAGGAATTCTATCTCTTTTGGCTTCTCTTTGACCCTTGAACAAATGTAGCTTGCCCTTCACAAGGGCATTTGTTCCTTTGGCCCTGGGGCAGCCCCTTGAACCAATCGATTGAACCAACTTTGGTTCAATGGTTCAATCAATTCATTCTTCATTATTTGGCTAAGTCTTTTGATCCCTCAAACGAAATGCGTTGAACCAACTACTCATTGAACCTTTGCTGAGAATGACTGGAGACTGGTTCTTTTGATTGAACTCACCTGTAGAAGCCTTTGAACCTGTTGAACCTACTAATCCCTTTACTGAAAAAGCTTGGAAAATGAGGAAATTGAATGCTCAGAACAAATTTTGAAAAGGGAAGAGACAATTTTTTGGTCTTACAGGACAAAACTAGTTCATAGGTTGTCCTAAAAATGAGTGATATTTTTGGGGACAACAGCTGGCTCCAGTTGGGGAACTTCCTTCTATTGTAAAAACAATCGAAGGGAGTAGAATCTAGAATCTCCAGTGCCTTGAAGTATGCCATTGGGCTATGGAGTCATGCTACCCAAAAAGAAAGGCTACAAAAATGAAAATTAAAAGCACAAAATATAACTAAAGACTATACAAATGTACATATGTACAGGTGAACTTATCTGATACTTCAAGAATTGAAGTGATTCAGATGCTGCCCACCATGAGATAATAAAAATGGCATTCCATCCTGATAGACCAGCAGGAAACCATTTTATCCCCATAATCAGTGATGGGTGAATGGAACTCTCCATCAGGAATCACATTTCTTGTGCACTCCTTTTGGCTCTCTCTTCTTGCTCCATGGCAAGACGTGGTCTTCAATCTAAAAATCATAACTTCTTGCTCTCTTGGTGAAGAGTTCTTTTTTCTAACTTTGGAGTACAATAGTATGGTCCACTACCATAGCTCACTGTTCTACTGGTTCAGTCTAGCACATTTTTTGATTGTCAGCATCAGACCCCTGACAAACCATTGATTCAACATCTCTTTTGGCATGAGGGAGTTTGACATCTTCATCCTGAGCAACCTTCAATTTGAGTAACAGATATTCATACTCAGTAGTGTTGTTGGTGTTGCTAAACTGTAACTTGTGTGAAGGAGGAAGAATATCTCCTTGAGGAGATATCAACACCATCCCAGCTCCAACACCAATAGAGGAATTACTGCCATCAAATTCCTAGATCCAAACATCATCAAAAACTGATCTTCTATCAGATTTCTCTTTATTAGAGATGAAATATCCTTCTTCATTTGTATTGTGCCCTATCAATTCTTTTGATGTTTTGTTTAGATCAATTCTTGGATTGCCAGCTATAGGACTTTCATCTACAAAAACATGAACATCCTCTATGGTCAAGAAATAATTACCCCTGCCCAAAGACTCAAATAAAATTTGAGCTATAGGGGCCGATGTTTGGGTGACCACATATTTTGCCTCCTTTTTAGGGAGCAATCTCTTCATTAGGCCCTTGACAGGGATCCTTGCCTCAGACAAGTCCATACTTAGTTCTCCACTAATGTCCAACTGCTCAGGATTGGCTTGCATGAATTCAAATTTAGTCATTTGAATTTTGGATTTCTTGACATGATCAATTATGTCAAATCACTGAAATGGACTAGGAAGAGAGGATGGGAGTTCATCCTTTTGGTTTTTGGGAGAGGAGGAATGGTCTGCAAAGTTGAAGTAGAAGGTGTAGAGATGTTTGGGGTACTTACTTTTTTGGCAACCACTGAGTCCTTTGACTGGAAAGGTAGAGAACTTCCTCATTTGGCAATTGAGATTGCAGGCTGAGCTCACTCCTCTGTTCTTTCCTTATCAGCTTGCTATCCTCTGTTCTTTCTTTATTAGCTTGCTAGGCTGACTAATTCTTGGACTGGGTGAATACTGCATATGATCCCTCAACTGCTTCACCTTTACTTTTGGGTTCATCCTGGTAATTTAGGAAACTAATGTGGGAGTCGCCAGCTGATTCTTCTTGATCCTCCATGAAGAGACCAACATCATTTTCTTGATCAAACTCAGGTTGGAAAGAGAAATCATGTTCTGTTTCCAAATATGCAACTGCTGAGTTGGTTAGAGGCACTTCAAGGACAAGGTTCCTCTATGGGGGAGGAAGGAGATTTTGCTATCCTTGATTCCTGGCAGCATTGCCTTGGTATGCTTGATTCTAAAATGTCCTCCTTGGCATATCCCGATTAGGAGGAGCAAACATACCTTGGGCCATTTTCCATTTCAAGGCTAGTAGTTCATTTGCTAGCTTTTGCACTATTTGATTAGTGGTGGCTGTAGATGAATTCTCAGAAGATGAAGAAGATTTACCTCTATTTGGGTCTCTCCTTATCTTTCCTGACAAGATAAGGTCATCTTCTACCTCAGTAGCCAAGTCCTGAGCAGTAACAAGGTCTACGTGTCTAGCACGTCTCAATAGAAAACTCACTTCAGGTAGCTATGAGTTGATGAAGAAGAATTTGAGGTTTTAAGGTGTGGGCTGAGCAATGATAGGAATTTGATTCCTCAACTTGTCAAACTTTGTTATGAAATCCATCATGGGTTCATGAGGTTCCTTCTTCATCTGTGTAAGCTAGGCCAGTAAGGCATGCACATCTTCTTCAGGTTTAAACCTGTCTTCAAAATTGGTTTTAAGTGTGTCCCAGTCAGTCACAGTTCTAGCTTGCAGGTGGTAAAACCATTCTATAGTAGTGCCTTGTAGTGTTTCCACAAACAACCTGACTACCATGTCATTAAATTCCACTCCTATTACACCACAGGCTATGCTGAAAGCTACAATGTGTTCATTAGGGTGAAATCTTCCATCCCCAAAGAATTTAGGGAAATTCTTTCTTGAGCTACGTGGAAGCTCATGTAAAGGTGGGGTCAAGTTTAGTGGACCAAAAGAGTTACCCCAGGGGCCTTGAACTGCCATGATGGGATTATGAAAAAGGGGGATAACAAATCTAGGTAGTGTGTGGATAGGCAAAGCTCTGCTAACCACAAAAAAATTAGTTTTACCTTTGGCTCTCTAGCTTCTTGTATAGTGTGGAGTTGTCAGATTGTAGAACAAAAATGGGAAAGAATTGGCCCTGCTTCAGCTTGAGGCTTCAAACTGCGCATTCTATCCCAGCAGCTCTGGTTTTACAGACCAGATAATATAATGGATATGGAGGAAGATGGTAAGGCTATAATGATAATAGGTAAGACACGGAACAGAGTCACCAAAATATGTAATAGATAAGGATAGGGACTGCTTCAATCTAAAACTTGAGGCTTTAGATTGCACGCAAGTCCCCAGTAGAATAAATGGATAAGGCTATAATGATAATAGGTAAGACATGGAATGGAGTTGCCAGAATATGTAATGGATAAGGATAGGGACTACTTCAATCTAAAACTTGAGGCTTCAGATTGCACGTAAGTTCCCAACAAAATAAATGGATAAGGCTATAATGATAATGGGTATGACACATGTGATGTTTCAATCTGAAACTTTAGGCTTCAAATTGCACAAAATTATTGTGTCCCCAGTGGAGTCACCAAAAATTATTGGGTGAATATTTTGTCAGTTAGTAGTTTGATTGAGCAAAATTGGTCTTATCATCCATAGCAAAGGAGATTAGTGGGCCCAGTGTGCAGGTTTACTACATCAGAGGTGGACAAATCTCTCCTCTCATTAAGGGGAGGTTCCCTATAAATACGTAGGAGCTATATATAATATAAATATGCAAAAAATAACACTCAGGGGTAGGATAAACCATCCATCTCTCTTTTTTTAGAGATGATGCTCATAGACAAGGAGAAAATCTTGGTGAAATCATTAAAGGCACTTCTCTTCTTTCAGAAGTGTTCTTGTAGGAAACAATAGGAGTTCTTTCAGGTAGTAAAAGTAATTGGTAACAGAGTACAGAGTGACCAACAATCTAAGATGTAGCACAAAGTCTCCACCTTGACTACCCAAGATTGAGGTATGAAGAACAATGGGGTCACAAAGTCATCCCAAGATCCTTTACATAGAAATAGAAAATAAACACACACTAAAGACAACCATGACAACACAAAGTCTGAAAGTAGTTGGCTTTAGGACACCTTCCTTATCACTTTCACTAGTTCTACTTGTTAAATTGTATAAACAAGAATACATTCAAGAAATACACATAAGAACAATCTCCTAGAATGATACAAGCTATAACAGTACAAAGTCTGAAAGTAACTTGATTTTTGATTCAAACAAAGAAATATGATAAACAATTTGAACTCAAAGTCTCAGTGATGCCTTTCAATTTGGGAAGAGTTTTGCTTCTGGCAAAGGGAAGATCTCTCTTAAAACAATAAAAGAGATTAAAATATATAGCATCCAAGAAAGACTTGGCACTTTGTTTCATGGAATGGCCCATGTTGTGCATTCAATGCCTTGAATGTATTTTTAGTTCTATCAGGGGACCATGCTGGAACAGGGTGGCTGCCTTGACTATGGTGTGTTACTTTATCTCAAATGTCTCCTCCTAGGCCTAGGTCATCTGGTATCTGTGTAGCTGTCCACTTCGCCTTTACTCCAAGAGAGACAAATAGGCTGTGCCTTCAATGTTTGCAAGCCAAAATATCTGCTTGGTGGACTGTTCTACCTACTAAAATAACTTTTGCATAGATATTTTTGGCTTTTCCCTCTTTATCTCTTCCTAGTTTTGTCTTTTTCTGGCATTTGAGCTCTTGGGACTGAATTCCCATCTTTGCTATCTTGTTACGCTCTTCCATCAATAGCTTTTCCCTTTGGAATTTTGGCCTTTGAATGCATTCGAGTCTGTCATCCTCCTTAGCAATTCCTACATATCTTTTCCACTTGCTTTGGCTGCTTTCCACTAATCTCAACAAGTGACACATGGCATGTTCTACTATGAAATAAGTGAGGACAGGTGGCAGCATCTGCTTACTTTATCAACTCACCTAGGGCCCACCACAGTCTTTACAAAATGAAAGGGAGAGACTGAGGATGTTGACACTTGGTGGCTTCCATTGAGCTTCACCAAGGACACATGGCAACTTCTGTAGCTTTGAAACTTATTAGAAATTGTGTCTCAGTAGACGACACTTGGCAGCTTTTGATGTAATTTTTCTTGGGCTTTTCTCTTTAGTCAGGCTTTTCCTTTTTTTGTGGACTTTTCCTTCAGACAAAAAGTCCAAAGGAATTCCTTTGCTTTGTCTTTTTCTACCGAGCTTCAGCTTTCAGGCTTTTCCTTAGCCACTCATTCCCTTCAATTTCTTTGGGCTCTCTTCTCGGGTGAGTTCCTTCAGACAAAATGTCTGAAGGAATTTTGCCTTGGTCATTTTCCCATGGAAAAAACTTTTCGAAGGAATTCTTTTGGCCTCCTTCACTTAGTCATTTCCATCGGACAAAATTTTTGAAGGAATTGTTCCTTTTGGGCCTTGAACCAAATCTGAAGGAATTCTATCTCTTTTGGCTTCTCTTTGACCCTTGAACAAATGTAGCCTGCCCTTCACAAGGGCATTTGTTCCTTCGGCCCTGGGGCAGCCCCTTGAACCTATCGATTGAACCAACTTTGGTTCAACGGTTTAATTGGTTTATTCTTCATTATTTGGCTGTCTTTTGATTGCTCGAACAAAATGCGTTGAAGCAACCACTCATTGAACCTTTGCTGAGGATGACTGGAGACTGGTTCTTTTGATTGAACTCACCTGTAGAAGCCTTTGAACCTATTGAACCTACTAATCCCTTTATTGAAAAAGCTTGGAAAATGAGGAAATTAAATGCTCAGAACAAATTTCAAAAAGGGAAGAGACAGTTTTTTGGTCTTACAGGACCAAACTAGTTCATAGGTTGTCCTAAAAATGAGTGATATTTTTGGGGACAACAAATCCACTAAGAAAATCACTTATTGGTAGTCACCATCAGAGATTTTATATAAAATGCCAAATGCAGCAGATAACAAAGTCAAGAATCATAAATGAGAACACATGACTCACTTTTTTGCTTTTTTCCTCTGAGCTCTTAGGGTTTACACCCTAACCATCAATGGTTAGGGTGACTGTTGATGGTTGTATTTAAGCCCCTTGACCATCGACGATCTAGTTGTGGATTTTTTTCCTTTTTACCTCAAATGAGACAATTTTTGGCAAACCTCAACAAGAACCCACCCATAGAGACTACCTTCTCTGAACACCTTAATAACCACCTTGTCACATCACCATTAGTCCATTTTGACCCAAATAACATGCATTTCATGATGAATGTTTCCTGCTCTTTTTGACCATAATGACAATAATTGCCATGTTGACCACTTTTTTAAACTTGCACTACTTCATGCATACTAGACCCACTTGTGTCTTCTCAAGAGCATGTCTTACCTCAAATACCCATGACTTTACCTAACTCATTTGTGTTCTTCTTGGGAGTACTTCCTCCCTTGGATACCCATAAAAACATAGACCTTGCCTAAGAGACTTGTGTTTATGAGTGCACCTAGCTGGCATGCTTAAATATGGTCACCCACTTATCACTTATCCTCCTAGCATTGATCTTTATTTTTACCAACTATGACAACCTAGTCTATGTGTGATCTTGGCTATCACACCTTTTTTTACACTTCATGTACCTATTTATGCTTTAAGAACCCAACCTATCACCCACCTTCATGATGTTCACCTTCATCTACCTCATCAAACCTACACCTAATTTTGTTTTACCTCATCAACTCTTGGTTTGAGGATGAACACCTCCTCCCATACTCAAGACAACCTGACCTTTGACATGTAATCCATTTTTGTTTTACAACTTGTTGATTCAGGCTGCATAATAAAAAAGGGCAAGATGTAGATACCAAAAATTTGCACACGATGGTTCTAAATGTCACAATTTGCCTAGACCACCTTAGGACCCCCTTGGACCCAACCTTGACCTTTTTAACCTCTAACTAAACCTAACTCACTTAACCTAAGTCAATTTTAACCACTGGCTAAGGCTACCTTTTAACCCAACTTCACCTTGGCACTTGACCATCGACAATCATCCTAACTGTCAATGGTCACCCTAATTGTCAATGGTTAGGTTTCACTATCCAAACAAACTTAACTCACCCTTAACTTTGACTTGATTTTTATAATTAGCTCATCTTATTCATGTGAGAACCAATGCATGCATGAGTTAAAATTAGACAAGTTTGACCCATTGTTAACATCTTGTTGTACGTCTCCTTTCTTACCTATAAGAAGAGAGGAGCTAGAGGTGAAAAAGGGATCCATCCACAACTATCAAGAGATTTTGCATCCAAAGTTTCTCTTTTATGTGTTCTTCTAGTAGTCTAATGATCTAGCCATCATGATAGAAAGTGAACTTACCATCACCCCTCAAACAATAACCAAGTGTCATTACTCTATCAGAATCATGTTAGACTCTATCATTGAGCCAACCACCTCAACTGTTTATCTAACCAACTTACAACAAACTAAGTATTTATCTTCGACCTATTAGTTACTTTGTTTATATTTCATAATTAGCCTAGCACAAACCAATCTCCCATAATTACCTTTTGTGATCTCATCAATCTGATCTTTCACCACCCAAACCTAACTCACAATAACCACTAATGATTGTCCTAACTACTGATGATCTATCCAAATGTCGATGGTCATCTCGATCACTGATATTTAGCTTAACCACTAATGGTCACATCAACTATCGATGTTCACTATGGTAGAAAATAACAGCAAGCTATTTCCACTCACTTACCTCCAACCAAATCTAGTTTTCTTTCTGTCTACTTGTTTACAGACCCCAAACCTATTTTTTTAACCACACCTAACCCATTTAGAATTAGTATTGATTTTTTTGTTACTATATTAGTCATTTTTGATCAATTCTTTATCAATCATTTCTTGCATTCAATTTTAGTAGCTTTTGATTATTGATGCAAGTACTTTTTCTTTTATTTTCTAAACTTAATTATTTAAAACATGTTGATTGATAGCCCCCAAAGAAGCACTTGTTTTTAGGATCTAGTTGTTGCTAGGAAATCCACCCAACTATATATCTGACCAACCATTACTTTATTATTATCTTATTTGTAGGTCATCCTCCCAAGCCAAAGAGGAGTTATTCATAATTATCAGAACAACATGCACATAATCAAATAGGTTTTTCAACCATATCCATATTTAATTTTTTCTTTTTCCTTTCTTAAAATATAATTTAAAATTCATTGAAACAAAATAATCCATAGCTGAAATGCCCTAATGTGATCTGCATGGGACACATGGAGAAGTTTGATCCCTACCTTATGGTATCCCCATGGCCACTTTAGATTGTAGGCTAGTATCTGCCCTTAAGCTATGACACATCGTAGGGTATCTGTCAAGAATTATACTCAAGACCTAGGTGATCGAAGTCATTGATCCACTTGAGCTAACCCTTGGGGCTTAGTTGTCTCATATTTATTACTTCATTTTATTTTCTACATTTTCCTTGATTTGACTTAAAAATATTTATTTCTCATCCTCAACTTCAAATAAACATAACATCTTAACAAAATTAAAGATTTTTTTTAGAACCTTGACTTTTTACTCAATAACATAGAAATGGATTAAACAATAATAATTTAATAAAAAAAAGAGGAAAATACAAATTATTATAATATAAATTGAATAACACAAATATGATATTTTTGAAAAGAAGTTAGAAGTTAGAAAGTTAGAGTGTCTTATTCATGGGTAGTGGTATTTTTGAGTAATTATATGTGGTCACTTGCTGCACATAGGGTCTATGAAGGATGGGTGAAAATATTATGAAAGACCAGATCTAAGAGGGACTATTTTTAGTCTTACTCAATTTTCATCATGGTGGATAGAGGAAACCAAATCAAAACTTGCCTTACCAGAGTGGATGATAGAGGCTTCTACCCTTACCTCTTCTAGAGTATAGAATTTTTTGAAGATTTCAAAGATATTACTCATACTTGGATAAAAAACCCTATGATGTTTCAAACTATGACCAGAATACTAAGGATGAGATGGTTAGGTCCTTGTGGTAAATTAGTTGTTAATGGATTTAGTGGGAGGAAAATCCCACTTGATGTGTATCAAATTCATGGAGGTTATGCAAAAGTACCTAGTGGTAGAATATCTTCTACCCCTGGTGGAATCTTGTTTCTATAGTGTAAGTCTCAGATAAGTCCTACTAATGGGATTCATTTATTTAAATCTCATTCCTTTGCAATATCTTTATTTGTACTAATATTTAGGAACCTTAAAAACCCTCCTATTGTGGTTGAGATATCCTTAAAACCCTCTTGTTGTCTATTTTACCTAGGTTGTGGGATCCTCCAAACCCTCTTGATGTGCTATTTATGGTTATAGGAGACTTAAAACCCTCTAGCTATGCCTTATATAGAGGATGTGCAAAACCTATGTTAAAGATCAAATCTGTGGAGGATAATACTTAGTTTTGGATGGTTTTTATTGGGGTGGATATAGGAAACCCAACCAAAAATTGTTATATTAGAGTGGATAATAGAGGAATCCACCTTGCTCATTTTAGAGGGAGGAAAAGCCCACTTGTTGTGTCTCAACTGTGTGGAGCTTGTGCAGAAGTCCCAGGGGGAAGAAGAACTTCTACTCCTGGTAGACTCTTGTTCTACAAGGTAAGTCTCAAGGAAGTCCCGTTGAAGGGTGTCAATTCTTTAAATTTCATTGATTTATAACATTCTTGATTTTGCTAAAGTTGTGTAAACCTAAAACCCTCATGTTATGGTTATGAGAGCCTTAAAAACCTCTTATTGCATGTTTTTCCAAGGTTGTGGGAGCCTCTAAACCCTCTTATTACATTGCTTATGGTTGTGGGAGCCTTAAAATCCTATAGCTGTGCTTTGTAAGGTTGGGGGAGCCTCTAAACCCTCTTTGTTGTAATTGGTATGCTTGTGAGAGATTCAAAACCCTCTTTTTGTGCCTTGTAATGTATGGTTATGGGACCATCATGCAAAACCCTCTCTCTATTTGTGGGCTCAATTATTAAAACCCTTACTTGTTTAGTTCATAGCTCTAGCTTCAAAAGTGTTTATCTCATCAAATAAAAAAATTGGGTGGATTTTGATCACTAAGTTGCATTAAGAGAATCTCTTTACTTTGACTTTAAATAAATAAGATATTTTACAGGTTATAAACAAGTCACATTTCATTAAAGATATTTAATAAGACTGTGAATTTAAGGGATCAAATTAGTAAGCATAAAATTATAAGAGAAAAAGTATACCCTTTAATTAAAATAGAAGAAAAAATAATTTTAATTGATTATTATAAGATCATTATTTATAAAAATCTTTCTAATAAGTTTTTTTTTGATTCAATTAGAAATCATAATTTATATTTAAATTGTAAGGCATGTTATGGATCATGTATTTCAAATGCACACTAGATGTAAAGAGAATTTCTTTTCAGAACCTTTGAATGCAAATAATTTCCATGGAGTGATGAACCAATTATAGATGATAGAAATAATAATGCCAAAATAGCCAGTCATAACATGGAAAGGAACACACATCATATTGGTATCCCTCATTTACCAAGAAGTTAAATGATTGGAACAAAGATTGAAAAACATAACTATATATAAAAGTTTATTATGACACTAAGATTTGTGATTGAAGAGTTTATCCTAATCCATCATATGGGGAACTACCACCAAGAAATCCTCTCAATAACCTATCTCGAATAAAAAGTGATATGGAGTCCATATTCCTCCTCCTCTTAAATATCAAAAATGGATTCGATAAAATAAGGCAAAAATTATGTTGCTTATGATCTTTCATGGATTTGATACTATGGAATCTAGTGATATTTAAGATGAGATAAATGATTAACTACATGAAATAAATATGTATTGTTATATCTACACATTTAATAGTTTATTCTATGTGTCATTTTTTTATCATAGCTTTCAAGTTGTTTTACATTTAAATGAATAAAAGGAGTATATATCTTACCTTTTTTGTCATCTTGTAACTTTGATGTAACAAGATGTGTCATTGGGCTCATGAATATTTGTAATAGTATCTTTTGATATAATATAATTTATTAAATTAATCTATTGAAAAAATATATTGTTAAGATCATTAAGTTTCTACATAACAAAAATTTCTAAGGATTTTGAAGGATTATTCTCTTGATCTATTATATGCTTCACGTTTTGGATATATCCATTATTTCACAATTATAATGGATGATTTCTTGGCTCACGATATAAAAATACATTAATAAATTGGCTCAAATCAAAAAAGTATCAATTGAAATTATAAATGAATATGTTCTTAGGTTTAAGACAATGATCAATATAAACCACAAATTTAGTGAATTTTAAAGCATCTTTGTTATATTATAGCTTACAATTATTAAGTACAAAGTTTTTTTAACAATTATAATTATTTTGATGATTTTTTTCATGTTTTTAGAGAATTTTATATCAAATTTATAGATGAAAATGTGCTCCTACTTCTGATGATTCAAATATTTCAAACAAGGAAAATTTTAAGACTAAAATAAGTGAGTGTAGTTTTTTAAGAATAATTATAAAATTGTGGTCAATTTCATAGAACAACTATCACAAAAGCTAACTTTAACCCCACAAAGAGAAATTTCAACCTAATAATGATTCCATGATTATTGTTAATTCCATAGAAAAACCATCACAAAAGGTCACTTTAACCCCATAAAGAGAGTGTAGGAAATTCACTAGACTTGGTGAAAGTCCAAAAAAATCTTAAAGATATTTTTTGAGTGTAATATGATTATTTTACCTCTAATAAGGGAACTTGATTCTTCGAGACATTTATTTAAAATAACTATGAATAAAATTTATTCCATGGTTATCATAGAAACTAAGGACACTCTTTAAATGGATGCATAACTTTGAAGCACAAAATCTAACAATAAAATCCAATTAAAAGGAGTTAAGAAAAATTCGAATGAATCAGTAACTCCTTCAAATCAACAATTTAATATTTTCACAAATCCTATTTCAACTTGTAACAACCAACTAAGTGATAAAGAAAATGTTCACATGGTAGGCAAGGAAAACTATAATAATGTGTCATTAGACTACAAAACTCATCCACTTGATTATTTTATCAATGTTATTGATTAAAATAGAGAAGGAAAGGCTTCATTCATATTAAATTTGATACAAGTGAATTTTCATATGATAGTTAATACAATGAACATCTATTTGTAAAATCCTTATAAGATGAAAATGAAAAAGATGTGTTGATGCGAGTTTGAGACTCACCCAAAAACCTGATGGTAATATTCCCTCTCATTTTAGGGTCATAAAATTAATTTAGGGCATGAAGGTATGAAATCTTAAAAATAACCAAGTGGTGGAAATATTATGGTTTTTGTAATATATTTTTTACCTATTCAAAAGAATCTTTCTTGTGATCAAGTTATCTCAATCCAATTAACAATCAAACTAATCTAGAGATGAATATTCATAATGATGTTTTTATATAAAAGTGATTTTTTACAATTTAAAATAGAGTGAAGGGTGGGGTAAAAAATAATATTTTATAAGCTTCACAAATATATTTTGACCCAAATTGATCAACTTCTAAAATTCAATGTGCATTTTAACTAGTATTTGCTCCAATCTAGTAAGACTCAAATTTAGGAAAACATAGTTGAGAATCTAAGAAGTTATTAACTACAAATATTTCCCATAACATCACTTTAGAAGATAACTAACTAAAGTGAATTTTTATATGACATATCCAACCACATAATCAATATGATAACAAATTCTAGTCACAAAAATAACCAAATGAGTTAACAAATCGATTTAACTAATCCACAATGAACATATGAACTTCATATAATTATCAATTCCTTTAAGGAATACCTACTATACTACTTTATAATTGAGAAAAATAAATAAAATAAATCATTGAACATCCCAAAATATTTCTAAGCTTGTTAATGTCTTGAAAACTATTCCTCCTTTAGCAAAGTTTAATACATAATGTACTTATAGCATAGGATGGGAGTTACCTTATCCCCAAAAAAGGCTTGTATGTAAATTATAGACACCTAAATTCTATCAATTTAGTGTTGTAATTATATTTGATTATAATCAGCACACTAATCATCTCACCACCCTAAATTTGAATTTACCACTAAGATCATTTGCCTCCACATTTTGAATAATTGATTAATCAATATTAATTAATTATCATTACACATAATTCTCCAAAATTTAATCAAAATTTATAATTTTCACCTCATCTAAATATCTTCCACATTTCTCTCAACCAAGTGTTGAGTCATTTAACTAGCTCCTTAACTTAACCAATTGTTGAGTCATCATTGAACATTTAAACTATATTGGTGAGTCATCCAACTACCTTGACTCATTCTTAAGACATTTTCAAATACCAACTAAATTTCTCCTTCTCTCTCACATACATGAGAATTGTTAAACATCTATTGAGATTAGGACTCAAATCCAATCGTTGATAATTAAAATTATCAAATAAAAATGGATTATTCTCAACTATTCATCTCTTTATGTAAAAGTCTATAAATTGATGTGTTGTACATAATTTTAATAATCAACCTTCAAGCTATCGAATCTCTAATAAATTTATCCTACCCATACATTATGAATCCAAAAAATTTGCACCTATATGCTACCCAATTCATCTATGTTTAAATAAATGACTTGAGTAAATTGCACATCCAAAGAATCAAGAGTAAATTGCATGTTCACAATAGAGAAGGTGATGAGTATATTTTACATATTTTGTAAGTACATCTTATTATTTATCTTTCTTTTTTTTGTTATTTCTCAATCTAAGGTTTTAGTGTAGGTTTAGAATAGGAAGTTTACAATATTTTAATTTCCTAAAATACATTATAACTATAACTTTTTAATTATCACATTTTGGCACACCTAGTGGGACCTCTCCCTCATCTTCTTCATCACAATTGCACTTAGTAGGTTGTTTTAATTGTATTTGAACTATTTCAGAATGTATATATTCTTAATCTTACTTTGTAAGGGTCTCTTTTGTAGCTATAAGTTCATTTTTCCAAAATTCTAATCTGATGTATGATCAACTACATAATAGTGGTTTCACTCTATGAAATGATGGTTTCGTATGCCTAAACAATGGTTTTGTTTCAAAGTAATACAGACTTGTCTTTTGGTGTAGTGGTTTTGTCACTTATTATTTTTACTTATTTTTTACCGAAGTGTTATTTTTTGTTTCTATTTTTTCTAGATTTAGATTTTTGACACTCATATATTTGTTATTTTAGCCTATTTTTATTCTTTTATTTTCTATTTTTCCTTTATCTACATAACGATAGGTTTGTCACAGAAATCAATGATCATGTCTATATTTTTAGTGATTTTATTCTTTATTGTATCAATTTTGTCTTTTGGTGTAGTGGTTTCATTTTTTGTTTCCTAATTTATTTCTTACATTTTGTTTATATTGTAGTTTTTAAGCCTAGTAGTTTTGTTCAACGTTTCAACAGTTTTATCTAATCATGCAATAATTTTGTTTAATCTTAGATTAGATTTGTTTAACCTTACATCAATTTTGTTTCTAGTTGTTGCCATTTTATTTCTATGTTTTTTGAATTTTTTCAAGTTGTTGGTTTTGTCTATATTTTCAACAAATTTATCTTTGGTCACAACAATTTTGTCCTCTATTGCAATAGTTTTGTCTTTTATCACAACAATTTTTTCTTTGTTTACTTGTTTCTTTGTTGTTTGGATTTTAAAAAATTCATCATTCTTTATTTTTTGCATAACATAAGTTTTGCTATAAAAGGTTTTTTTTTACTTTATTTTCATTTTGTGATTTAAGTTTGGCTAACTTACAAGATATTTAGATTGCTTATCTCTTCAAAAACAACTTACTAACTATTTTGTGTAGGATGCTTGCCAAATATATAAAAATTTAAACCAAAAGATAATGTTTTATTTTATTTGCTTGATAATCTTATTTTTATTTTGATAACTATGCTTTTTTTAAGTTTTTGACTTATTATAAGTAGTAAATAAAACACTTTTTATTTTTGTAGTAGTTAGATCACATTTTTTTCATTCTAAATCTTTATTTTTATTTGTATCACAATTTTTTGTATGTCCTTTCCTTAGCATCACATTGGTGATGATACTCATAAATAAAAACAATTTTATGAAATTTTTACCTTAGTTATACTTGTGTGTATTCTCTTTCCTTGGCATCACATTGGTGATGATACATGTAAATTAGAGATAAGTGCCAACCTTTTTATTTTTAATTTTTGGTGGTTCTATTGATAGTGGATTTCACCACCATGTGATAAGTCAAACCTTGTGTAATAGTGGGGTATACAAATCTAAGATCAACTATTTTTAATGTCTAAACGGTTGCGTGTTTTAAGCACACCATGATGTGAGGGGATTCTATGTTCCAACAAACAAGGTTTAAATAGTTACTTTGAGGTTTTATTTTTTAGACATCAAAATAATAAAATATTATGAATGGGTTGGGTACATTAGAAATAGACCCACTTGTGTGCATATATTAAATTAGCTTCTTCCACAGTTTTAGGCCTCATGTACCGAAAGATATATAGAGGACTCCCTTTAGATAATATTTTACAAACTTTAATCTTATGATGGACATTTTATCCATTTGAATTGTAGTGCACTGACAAATGATTAGCTCCAAGAAGTTACTCTTAACTTACCCTTGAAACTAGGTTAAGTGGGCTATAGGTATGGTTCTAAATCCATAGTGATCTGAAACATTGGGCTGACACATTCAAACATATGAGTCAATATATATGAGAGCCTATAAGACATTCAAGTCCTTCAGCCTAGATTTATCCCTTTTTGTGTATTACATGCTTCTTTTTGGTAAAAATGGAGTTTATTTACTATTTTATTTTATTTTTTCTCCTTGTGAAGGCTGCATACTTGAAGTTTTTGTGATTTAAAACTAATTTTGAATCTTTAAAATTGAAATACTAATTCACAAAAAAACTTAAATCAAGACAAAAATCTAAAGTGAAATATATTTAAAATTGGTTGTTAAGCATTGATACTTTCAAGTCTTTTAGTCTTGCAAATTTTGTGTTTGAGTCAAACCATCTAAGCAAATGTATCCCATCATAAGATAAATGACATTATTTTAGGTTTAGAGAATATCCTTTTGGCAATGACCATTTTAACTTTGGAAATCACTAACATCATGTTGAAATCAATGACAATGTGAATGATGAGGGACCCTATCATGAAACGTCCCAACAAAGACATGTATCTACTATGGGAGACCATGTCAAAATGTTGAAAAAATAAATATATGATCTCAAATCCAACTATCTATCCTACTTCATTAGAAGGAACCCCAAACCATTCCATATCAACATCAACCTACCTCTCATAACCCCATTATCTAGAATTAACCAAGTCTCCCATTCACTAGCTGTAGGCTTGATTATAACATCAATTATCACACTAAAAAAGGGAACCCAATTATATCACCCTTACCATATAATATCACTCCACCCTTAAAACCATAATAAATACAAAATCCCCAACCTATTAAAAACATTACCATGCCTAATGGTCAATTTGGATAAGAAAATAAAAAATGTAAAATCACTCCTTTGGGAGAACCATATGATGTCTTATTTTGAAAGTTGGTTAAAGAAAACATGATCATATTCCCCTACACAAAATCATTTGATGAGGGAGTTCTAAAATCTGAGCTGTATATAGATAATGAATAGTATGACTACCATAAAATTGAAGGGCATTCCACCAACCATTGTATGAGACTCAAGAATTATGTCCAACATTTTATTGACCATGGGGATACTAAGGTAGATCCAAGAGTATCCACATCTAAAAATCATAGCTTGGGGGTGTTCTAAAATGTCTTTACTTATCATCATTAATTTAATCTACTTTTAAGTCAAGGTCATAACCTTTTACCCATTTTTGATGAACCTCTCTTTGATACACCCATTCTCAACTAATACATAGTCAATCAACCCATATTTGATCACCATATCCTACCTTCCATTTTCAATGAGCCTATTTTTTACTATCTAGTCATCTTTGATAATCCCCTCATCCAAGAGCCCCTAGTTGAAAATCCTATCTTTGACCAAGAGCTTATTTTTGACCAAAATCCTATCTTTGACCAAGATCCCACTTTTTACCAAGATCCCATCTTGGACCAATCCTCCTCTAACCAACACACCTTATCAACCAATCTCTTATCACATGCTAAAGCCCCCATCATCTGATAACATACACCCCAAATGACAATGGCACTTGTAGACAATAAAATCCATGAGTAAGGAATTACAAAACCCATCCATTTCAGAGTAAACAATGGACCCCATGACATCAATTATAAATGAATTACAAATCCATGTAAATATGTTAGTGATAATTTTGTGATTTCTAAGGAAACTTCATCCATAATTTAAATATGATCTGTTAATAGTCCTTACAACAACTATGCTACCACCACTCCTTTCAACAACACCACCATTCCTTCCTCCCATCTTGTAATTCATATCTCACACATGTTTATTGGGACTAAAAATACTAATTGTTATCTTCCTTCTATGACAATCAAAAAATAACATATTTCTTGACTAACATCTAGCCAAAAGAGCGTAACAAAACATCAACATATTCTGAGGAACACCACGTATTCCTCAATCAAAATGAATCTTGAAATCCAAATTTAAATTTTATTTGCCATAGTGAAAACCTATTTGAGGCACTATTAGATAATCAAAATCAAAATTATAATCCAAATCCACATCAAAATATAGAAGATAAAAAATACAAGTCCCTTACTAAAAAATTCTTGGAGATGCTATCAGACAATCCACATCCAAATCACAATCAAAAAAATCAAGAAGAGTCCCTTGATTAAAACCTTTCTAAGACACCAATAAATAAATAAATTAATCTCCCTCTTATGTTAACATAACTATAAGACAACTCTCTTTTATTTGTTGAGCACACCATCAAAGTAAAAAAATCCCAATCATCCAACTTATGACTACTCTTAATCTTGCAAAACGTGAGATTATTGGTCCCAATACCCATTTAGATCATAATCTCACCATCCCTCCAATTAATTCATGCACTTGACACATATCCCTCATCCAACACACCTTTTTCTTCACCCTCTTTGGCATCACCCTCTATTATAGGGGCTATGATGATATCTTGGTAAATTTGGAAGAAGCCAAAGTTACTACAGACATATCTAGATCACATACATGAAAGATAAATAAAGGTTAGCATCATGAATCTCACACAATTACATAACTCAGATGCCAATTTTTTTAAAGAATAAAAAAAGATAGGAAAATAAATTCGTCCAAAGGGGAAAACCATTTCTATGGTCCCTTAGGAAAATACCATGATGAAAACAAGTTTTTAATGTAATGTGTAAAATGATCAGTTATCTACAAGTACCCTACACTTGGGGTTAAAAAATTTTCATTTATATCCTATGCATTTTAAACCATCCTTCCATATAAACCATCTATAACTATCTTTACATATCTAACTCATCCATTTAATCTCAAACCCATCAAAATCCATCCTTATCAATCCACTCTTTGCCATTATATCACCATACTTCTTCCTAGTTTGGCTTTGATAAGGAAGTGGAAACATATTGAGACATGTTATTAGAAACATCTTGATGTATCTTTACAATGCTACTTTGATGACTAGACACTTGGCTCTTAGGTAACATGTTCCTCAAATTTAATGTCTTAATTATTATCCATTCCTATTCACCCCTACTACATTTATACTATATCCATCATATCCATTACCTATTCATTCCTTAGTTCTATAACAAATTTACCCCTTGCTAGTATCCCTTGTACAAAAAATCCAACAAAATAAAAAAAAACATTAGAAAATCCCCAAAAATACAAAAAATGAAAAAAAAAAAACCTTGTCCTTAGTCACGTACCCTAGCAAGGATTACTCATTGGATGGTTAACATTATCAAAGATCTCAAATGCTAAAGGGTTCTAATCTAACTGAGGACATCTAAAAAAGACATTTATTTACTTTTTTATATAGTTACTTTACTTATTTATACATTTTGTGTGTTTATTTGCCTGTACAATGTTTGTCTACTTGTTTGTTTTACTTACATGGTTTCAATGTTGCAAATGTTTTTTTATCTTTTTTATTTTTTTATTTTTTGAGTCTAGATAACTATGTGCATTACACACAATGTTATTATGATATTTCATATCATGATGCATTATTTTTTGCACTTGTGACTCTAACAGTCCCTACGTGCATAACATAATAGACATCATGGTTTTTCTATACCATTCGTGCACATTGTGTTACTATAAATCAAAATAAGGTTACTCAATACATGTCAGAATATAATGTTGGAAAACTTGTTGAAACTCTAAGCAAAGCCTATAACAAATAGCTATCAAACCATCTCATTTTTAATTTCTTTTGTACATTCCATAATAATGTTAAAAGGATCAACATATGTCAAAATATCAAATGCAAAATAAACAATAACATATACATCTCTATCTATCCATCTATCCATAAAACATCCATGAGCATAAATCCACAACAAAATCATATGCATCCATTAATTTCATGTTTATATGTGTCCATCCATAGATTAACACATCTCATATATATCTCAAAAATTTATATCTGTCATCTATCCTAGATCTCACTTTATCCCTCAAATGGAGAATCTGTGGGTGTTCTCATACAAAGACATTATGGTGTACTCCTCAGAGGACCAATGACATGTTGAGAAGACTGACCCATAGAGCACTTAGAGGCTACAGTCTGTGTCATCTCTCTTACATAAAGTGAAATGACACATTATTAGTATTTTGTGAAATAAATTCATTTATTCAACCCATTGTTCAACTTAACATCATTATCAAATGCAACTTCCCTTTATACTTTCTAATCATTATTTCATTCCAATCACCCATAACTAACTTACTAACCCATTCAATGTGGTTCATCAATAATGCAACATGAATGTCAAAACATACATCCCATAATCACCTCTATCTACCATTAATAAATCAAATCCATGTTCTCTACTTATACAATCAATCATTATTAATCCATGCAATCAATTAACTTCTTTATTTTTACTTATGCTTCAATCATCCATAATCATTTCCTAATATTTTTGTTTAATCTCCTACACTTGTTGATTGGGACCGAAAAAATCACCAAATCCATCCTTTATCCCATCAATAAAATAATCCATCAATCAATTAGTAAAACAATCAATCCAATCCAAGCTTACATCTTTTTCTATCAATATATATCATTCCCACCATCTAACCTCTTAAATATATCATTACTTGGAGCACATCAAAGTGTGTATCTTATATTGGGATATATAATTCCCAATCCGATCGTTGCATAAATCATTTCTTGGGGAAAATAAAATCATCATCAATTCCAACCAAAATTTGCAAGCATTAGCTCAAGTGGGTTAATAACATACACATGTTAATTTCATTTAACTATAACATTCAAATATCTCATCTTATTTTACTACGTATCATACCTTGAATTAATCGTAATGCTCTAAATATTTATTACTAAATCTTATAAAAATTTGAGCAATAGAAATAAATATGCAAAATAAATTAAATCTAACTCAAAGTTTATAAAGAACATTAATAGGAAAGAATGTAAGGAGTAATCAACATTATTAATGGATTCTTACCATCACCTTGATCCTCTTTGGCTTCCCTCCAAGATTTTCCAACTGATTCTCCAATGGTACATGACTTGATTATGGATTTATTGACAATGGCTTTAAGATAGACAATTTAATGACTTCTTTGGATGCTTGGATGCTATAATGGATACAAGAGGGTATGAGAGCTAGTATATAGATGCAATGACGGCTTAAAATATTTTTCTAATTATAGATCAATGGAGGAGAGTGATGAAGGTAGCATAGGATTTACATTCAGTTTTCGGTGTCCAAATACTTGGGATGCCCCTTGCATTTAAAGAGGTGTTTGGAAGGATTTGGAGGGGAAATTTCCTTCTGAAATTTCAAATTTGAGAAGGGAGAAAGTTATAGAAGTTGGAAACCTCTAGACTTTCTTTGGGGGGGCATGTGATTATAAAGTGGGTGAATATAGAATATTAGGAATTATGTGGAAAGTGGAGTAAATTAGGAATTAGAATATTAGGAAATATGAATATGTGGAGAGTGGGGTATTTCATGTAGTTATGATTAATTAATTAATTGAATTAAGGTACAAAAAGGTGATGTTCATATGGGATATAGGGATTAAGTGTTGATATTAGATGAAATTAGGCATAATTTAATGAGTTAATTTGGCAAGCAAAATTAGATGCATACATTTTTCCCCTCTTTGAAAGGGCATTACAACTAGAAGGAGTAATTGTATTTCAAATAAAAAAGATGATCATGGATGTGTGTTAGAAAATTAGTGGACACAGGATGCCCCATTGAGGGGACATACAAAGAAGAATGAGACGGATAGAAAATCAAAAGGAAGAAATGTGGGCAAGGTGAATAGATAAGGGAATGATAGATGTGAGATTGATGATGAAGAATATGAAATTGACATGAGTAACAAGATATAAATTGATAATGTCCCTAGTAGAGACATATGCATAGGGAGTGAGGATGATAAGGTCACAATTATTGACAAATCCTAGGGGGAGTCAACCATAACAAAGAGTGATAAGATAAGAAGTTGAAAGATTTTGACATATCCCAAGCAAAGATGCATACACGGGGAGAGCTATAATCTTGAATGTAATGAATATGGTACAAGTTTGTTCAACATATCCCAAATAAGGATACATGCAAGGGAGAATCATAAACCAAACAAATTGATGAATTAGGCCATAAGCTTTCAACATATCTCAAGAAAGGATGCATGTAAGGGAGATCTATGGGCCAAAATAGTAAAGGCCATGAGTGGTTGACATATCCCAAGTTAGGAGGTATGTTGGGAGAGCATTGTGCCAAAATAAGGCAATCATTTGATAATTTTAATGACAAGTGTAACTCATATTATGTGTCAAGTGAGAGTAATAAGTACTGGAAAGAGGAAAATAATGTGATTAAGTGACCAAAGGATGAAAGGTAAGTATTATTTAGTGTGGCTGAGCTGTTATTGGGCACCATGGGTAACTAAGTGCTACCTACATAGTCTCAAGAGACCTTAGGCCAATGTAGTTCTCCAAAAATGGGAAGGATGATGGGAACAAGAGGCATGGGGATGAAATAAATGGGTTGAATGTGAATAAGAGTGGTGGAGTGGTAATATGGATAATCTATGACATGATTGATATTAACGATGCCCTTGGTAAAGACATACACTAGAAACAAAAATGATGGTATCATGGTTAGTGAAACATCCCCATCGAGAAATCAACCATAACTAAAGAGTGACAAAGAGAGCCATGATATTTAAACATATCCCAAGCAAGGAAAAATGCTTAAGAGAACTAAATGTCTTGAATTGAGGATAGATGAATGTCATTGTAACTTAAAGAGGTGTTTGATGAAGGATGGGGGTTGTGATGATGGCATGATGATGGTTAAATAGATTAGGTGATCGATGTGCTAATGAAGTTTGAAGAAGACCAAGTGTTAATGGAGTGGTATGAGTGGAAAATCCCATACATTTTAGGAGTAATAGTTTTGGAGTGGTAAAGTTGGATAAATAATATGCAAAAATAATGAGGCATTGAAAAAATAGAGGTGATACAAAAGAGGTGGTTTAAGTGGAAGAGGTGAAGAATGCTACCAGGTTACCAATATGAGGTGGAAGAATGGGGAAACAAAGGTGGAGTGGTAATGGTTATCACTACATGCCAAGATTTAAGAGGGGGACCTTTATTAGAAGCTACATAAGCCTTTTAGTTTGAGCCAAGTTTTATTAGTTGTAATGAATGTGAAACCTATGAAATTTCACTACATAGGTGGCCATCATTGCTATGTGCGAAGGAGGATAATCGAGATGGGTGATAGGGTTTGAAGATCTCATATAAGCTATTCGTAGGTAGGTGTATGTATAATTTGTCTATATACCTTTATACCAAGAATATTCATAGGGTATCAAGGATAACATTGTCAGTGTCGAGCTTAGTGACCTAGAGGAGGAAGACATAGTTATTGGTGAAGAAGGTAGAAAAGGCTTAGTCACTACTCAAGAAATAGTAGATTCAATTAATAAAAAGATGAAAAGAGAATAAAAAATGGTATAAGAGAGATGTGGGTAATAGAGAGAAAAAAGAGAAACCAAATTAGTGTATCATTTTGTGATAGGGAAGTTCTAGTGTAAGAAGATGGCAGAAAGTCAGGGTGTGTAGAATGGTGAAGAGGTGGAGAAAGAGGATTGACACTAAGTTAGGCATAGAAAACAAGTATGAATTTATTATGGTTTTTTATTTTTTATACATGTGTGTATTAATAGGTACATGGTGAACTAAGGTTTTGGGTGTCGTAGTGGGGTAGAAGGTGTGTTGGAGTGTGAGAAGAAGTTGAGGGGATGGTGTGGAGGTTGCATAGGTAAGAATAAATAATTCAGGGGATTGGGAGGTGTGTAAAAGTAGTTTCATGGGTGAATAAAGTTTTTGCAACCATGTCATAAAGATAGGGGACTAAAAAAATTACAATGTGAGGGGGGCCATAGGGTAATGTATAAGAGCTACAAGAGTGATGGGTGCCATTAGGTATGCGGCGTGGGAAGCCACAAGAAGGGGTTTTTACATGTTGAAGGTGGCATCATAGGAGGCCATAATTGGGAAGAGCTAGGAAAATTACATCAGGGGAATAGGGTCCATATAGAATATCCAATATCTAGGAAGGGTTTGGGATGTTGTTTAAGTCAGAAATACAATGACACTATGTGATTGGTAATTATGTTTATGTTGTAGGGGGATCAAACACTAGAGAGGATGATGATGGTAGGAAGTGTGTTGAGATGGTTTCAAAGATGAAAACATGGATAATGGTTAAGGAATGTATACCAACCATAGAGGAATGAAAGAAGAAATAAAAATAACATTGGCATTAGGGATTGTTTGAGCCAATTAGTAGCTACACAAAGGGAGATAATAGGTTTTTAATGTTAGGTATCACACTTATAGGGTCAAATTATTTGAAGAGATATATAGATGGTGGATGTATTATCTAGGGTAACATCATTATTGGAGTAAGTGAATTGATGGGAGTGTTGGGCACCCTTTCGTACCAACTACATGGATCATGGCAACTCAACACATCTCGACAATGAGGTAATATTGTGTAATGATTAATTCCTTTTATACTTTTAGCACTAGTTATAAGAATCCCTAAGGACCCTATACCAATTGGTACGCAATTATATGGCATTAAAGTTCAAAAGACATCCCTACAAGAACTCGCACATGGTGACTCGAGAAGCACAAGTGTCATAAGAGTGGAGTAAGTGGGATGACAACCCCGTAGTGATAGATTAACATAAAACATGCACTCATCTAACCTAGGTAGTGTAGTGGAGATGATAGACTAGCAACCCCCAATGATAGCTCATCATTTGGTATGCACCCATCTGACCTGGTAAGGAGATGCCCGATTGCCTATATAAAAAGGCTTCTTTTAAAAATAAGCATAGATGACTAAGGTAGTAAAGCTCTAGAAAAATAGAGTGCTATTAGTAGTAATTGATAATCTACATAAGATAGGTTAGGTATTTTGAATGTATCACCCAAGCTCGCTTGTGAGTCATTGGGCATGAGTAGTGTAAGGAAGAGCATATGCTTTGTTTCTATTCCTTTAACTTTATATGTTAAACTTTGAACCAATGAGAATGTTATTGAAGAAATAAAGTGTTGATTCCTACATTATAGTTGCACAATATTATGTTTGTGACTTAGTTTATATATGTAATACTTTAGTCTTACTTTGAATCTATTATTGTATAAATGTTTGTCTCTAGTTGCTAATGGCATTTTCATGCCATATATAAACTTTAACCTACCAAAAATAAACTAAGTGTTGGAATATGAATGCATCGAGACTCTAAGATCCATGTTTAAATCTCTACCTTAAGGATGAGCACTTGAACCCAAGCCATCCCCATGACTTGCCTAAGTGATTGAATGACCCTCTATTAACTATTCCCATAGCTTGTGCCATTGAGATCTTAGTCTATCTAGTTATGAAATTACACCTTAGGACTTGTGTCTTTGAGAAGGCTTGTACCTATTCCCCTAAATATCTCAGTATTGGTAGGCCACCTGAACCTATCTTGAAAATGACTAAGTCCCTTTGAACCCAAAGTTGTGCCATGTTTCAACTAGCCCAACATAGGCCCAGTCCCTTTGTTTTTGTGCTTTGAGTGAGTACACAAGGCTTATACATTGTGTGAAATTAATGCTAGTGTAATATTGTGTTAAATGTTGTGCACCAAACCCTAGTATGCTCATGCCTAGCTATACCAAGCATAGAACTAACTTGGCTTAACTGCTAAGTGTATGACTAAGCACACAAGCTAATCTAGTGAAGTTTTCTATAACATTTTGGTTTCATTGCTAGGACTCATGTTGAATTTCATTTCTATAATAGTATAATAGAGTGATGCTTCAACTATCTCTCAAAAACATCAAGCACTGGCTAGAACAAGTGGAATATATTTTCACGTAGAAACATCCCACATGTAAAGGACATGAGCCAATGAAATGGGTATAAGCCAACTTGTATGATGCTCTATATGAGGTGTAATTTTGTAATTTACCTAAGCAAGTGTTCTAGTGGATAGTTACCTACACTACTTTTAGAAGGTGAATCTATGACCAGTACCTTGAGTGGTCTATAGAGCACATAAAGAGGGTTTAGATCTTGAATGAAGTGTGGATGCATGATATGGATAAGTGGTGGAGCGATGCATTGAATAACTACATGTTGGAGTTTACAATGTTGACCTTTTCATGCCCTGAAGAAGTAGAGTATGAGTTTCTTCATGAACTAAGGGGCACATTCATAAGAGGGATCAACATCAAACTAATTTTTTTTTAGTGGATTATAATATAGAAACTATAAGAATGGGAGGCTAAAGTCCTTACACATATGATCAAACATAGAAGGTGAGAAGAGGAAGTATAGGTGAGGTGTGATGATAGAGGATGAGTAACTTGACACCTGAGAGCATCGGAGGATGAACTATAGTAAGTGAAGGCATAGGGCGGTGGAGGATTTGAAACTTAGAAGTGTTGAGAGGACCCATAGTGAGTTGGAAGGGTATGGGGAAGGATCCTTTGAGCTACAGTAGTATGAAGAGGGAGAGGAAGAAGTAAGAGACTTGAATCACTAGTTGGGTGTAAGATGAAGTGTGTTCCTACAAAATGTGGTGACTAAGGATGCATAAGAAATACCTACCCCCTTTGAACCTAAAGTGCAAGCTCATGCATTGGATTCTCTATCAAAATATAGAAGAATGGTAATTGACCCTGTTATCAATGTTAACTTTGATAGGATTCAATATTTGGATCAAGCATTTATGATTGAGAAAGTGATTCCCTATGAGGAATGGAGTGAAGATATGGTGAACCTAGTAGGTACTAACCCAAGAACCATGAACATAGGTGTAATCATTCCCATGTAAAGAATGTTAGCTACACTGATTGGGTAACAGGTTGTAGGAAGTTACATGACATCATAAGTGAGTGGTACTACACTGATAAGTTCAATTGTGCATCTAACAATGATAGGGTCACTACTCTACCTTATAATTGAAGGCACTAAAGGGCCACCTTTGACATAGGTGCAAGAGGAACAAGTGCCTTAGAACCCAACACCACCCCTTCAATAGATTTACTATGAGATGGCAATGTACTTGCCTAAGTATCATGACATCAAGATTGCCACATAGCATGTGCTTAAGTGTGAGATAAAATGGTGTGCTTAGGGTATCACTTAGCTCAAGCATAATGTAACCCAATTTGTGACCACATTGATAGATCATGCCCATACTTGGTATCAAAAATTTGATCTAAACTAGGCTATGGTTGACTATAATATGCTAAAGGAAGCCTTATTGAAAGAGTTTGATATCCCTAAATTTGAGCATTAGAGCATCATAATACTCAAATAAATCAACTAGGATTTATTTGAGAGCATGTAGTTATATTATGAATGGTTTAAAACTCATTTGTCTAAGCTTTTATATGATATTCACCCCTCCCAACATGCACAATGGTTTGTTGGAGGCCTACTGGTAACCTTCAAATGAGCATTATCCATGAAGACCTTCATGGACTCCCACAAAGTGCATGAAGCTATACTTCAAGCTAAGGTAGTAGGCAACACCGATACTAGGATCATCCCATTCATAGAGGCATGATCATGCTAATGGCCTCCTAGCTATAAAAGTTGATTACTAATTCAACACATGACATTCATAGTGGGTTATGGTGCATCAAATGTGAGATGGAGGGGCATAACAAGAATAATTACTTGAAAAAAAATATTTGTACCCTATTTATAAATTATGAAGTTTGTCATGGGCCATATGAATCTTAAAACTATCCTCTATTGTAATGCACTAGTCAAGTAAACACTACCATTTATTGCAATATGTGTGATACCCATACACACTCTATAGTGGACTACCAAATCATTGAAGAGATGTGCCAAACCATGAAAAATGGCATGAGGTAGGTGAGAACATCAACTGACAATTAGACAGGTCAAGGAAATGAGGGCTATAGCCAATGCAATATACGTTATGGGAACCAATGAGGTGCATGTGGGTGAGTAAGAGGACATGGTGGAGGAAGATTCCCACCATGATCATGTTAAAAGTGTGGGTCAACTGAGCATTATCAAAATGAATGACCCATGCACCTAATGTATGAGTATTATTAAGGACCACATGCAGTTGAGGAATGCCCAAACTTGTATAAAAAACTGACTCAAGGTTAGCTTGATAAGGGTGCTGTGATGGTTAGGCACAAATCCAAAGAATAAAGGTGGGCACCCAAGTCACAATATACTCGTAAGGAGCTACCAAAAGTGTAGGCCACAACCTAGAGTGGGTTTACCACTTAACTAACCACTGTTCCAACCCAATAACTATGCTTAGAGTGTGCTGAATCAAGCTATACTAAGCACATAATGTGGCTTAAGCTAAAATTTATGCCCTATCTTGACCCTACATGATAGAAAGATGTCCTATAATAATCCATGAGCATGATATAGAATTTTTATGGCAAAATCCAGCTAGCTAAAGATATAGAGGCACATGCCACCGCTTCATGTAGAAGACAAGACAACCAAGAGGCTAAAGTATAAGAGTTAACCTAGATCATGCACCTCCTAAAAACTGAAGGGATGTTGTCCCTATTGAAATATTTTCTATTGAACCATGTAGGGAAGAGACTATAAGAAGAGGTTGTGACTCAAATGATTGAAGTTGATGCATCACATATGGAGTGGGCATATGAAGTAAAGCATACTTAGAATTTATAGTATGACCAAGAGTTATTATTTAATGCCACCATCAATGGATGGTCAGTTTGTGAAGTACTTGTAGACATAGGTGCCAAGGTTAATATTTTGACCAAAACCACTTGGGAGAAGATGGGATGAACACCCTTGAGACCTTCACCTCACATGCTATTCATGGCTAATAAAACCTAAGTGTAACCTATTAAGATCTTGAAGGGAACCATTGTAGATATCATGGACACTAAGTTCTAAGTTGACTTTGAGGTCATCAAGTTGATAGAGCAGGACAACTATCTAATGCTCTTAGGTAGGCTATGGTGCTACACAAAGAACATAAACATGTAATTTAAGAAGCTCTATATGACTTTTGAAAATGATACAAAGAGGTTGGTGATCCCTCTATCAAGTGACCAAGGGCCCCTATATGTGGAAAGTGTTGATCTTGAGGATGAGATCAACCACATTTACAATGTCATGGCATAAGGTGCAAAACATCTCAACCCTAGTGACCAAGGCATGCTCAAATGGGAAGATGGATAATCAGCCTCTGATACAACTAATGTAGCCTATGAATGATGGGTAGAATAGGCTTATGAGGTCACTAGTTGAAGGTGCCTCCTAATATGCATAGTCGAGCCAAGGCGAGCTAGAATGAGACTAGTTAGGATTAAGTACAATCAGAAGAGATGGGTCCCCTATGATAGAAAGACCAAAAAAATGGTGTTCTAGCTAAGAAAATGAAGCTTATAGTGCTTCCAAAGTATGAAGGGTGCCATCTTATAGAGAGGTATGTCTATGACATTAAATATTTCATCCCCAAGGAAATAGATTAAATGGGTGCACTAGTGCAAAGACCTAACTTGCCAACATGGCAAGATGTAAAGGCAATAATATGCACTAGGTTTGGTAAGATCTATGAGGACTTAGACATACCTACTTATTATAATTATATTGAACTAATCATGCATGTGTGTTTGTGTGAAAAATCTCATCTATCTATGGTGAGAATGTGCTAAAAGGTCTGTGGGTGCACACTTTTTATAGGACTTTGAAGACATGGGCACGAGTGTGGTATATTATAAATGAGATATTCCATGAGATATGTAATTAGGAGATACTTAAAGAGAGGTTTGTGTACACCTTCTCCTTTTTTTTAGAACTTTGAGCTACTGAAGCCATTGTAAGTCATTTTTAAGGCAATGTTTGAGGACACCACCATCCTAGAGGAGCACCTTAGTGAAATTTTTGTGGAGAAAGGCCTATCACTCCTGACATTATTTAGAGAATATATGCTCAATAGTGACTCTAGTGAGGAAGATGATGAGACCTATAAAGAGCACAATTAGAAGGCTCGAATAGGAAGACAAAAACTTGTGTGACTTGTGGATGATAATTCCCATAATGAAGATGATTTGATGCATCTTCTAATTAAAATCACTGAAGGGATAAGGCAAGTTTAATACTATCATCAAGAGAATAATGATCCCTACCACACACCACTCAAAACCACTAAAGTAGACATTAATGATAAAAGTGAGCTAAAGATTGCCACTATAGGTGCTTACTAGTATGAGGTAGAGATGGCATAGATCATAGACCTCTTAAAGGAATTTTAGGACTTGTTACTATAGAGATATTGAGACATGAAGGGCACACACCCTTCCCTTGGAAAAATGAGCATCGAGCTGGTGGATGGTGTGAGTTCAGTCAAGAAGCACTTGTATTAGATGAATCCCAATCTTTTCACCAAGGTGAAAATAGAGATTGATGTAATGCTTGATACCAACATCATCTACCCTAAACAAGAATCTGACTAGGTAAGCCTGATGGTTATCAACATCAAGAAGGATGGGTGCATATAGATATGTGTCAACTATATACTCTTGAATGCTTCTTACGTCAATGACCCATTCTTGACCCAATTTAATGATGAGGTCCTGGATTGAGTCATAAGTTTTAAAATCTATACATTCAATAATGGTTTCTTAGGCTACCGTCAGGTGAAAATTGAGAAGGAAGATAAGCCCAAAACAACATTTACAACTGAATGGGGTTGTTTCACTTACAATGTGATTCCCTTTGAACTAAGAATGTGCCAACTATATTCTCTAGGGTAGTGATCACTACTTTCAGGGACTTTATCCATAAGTTCCTCTACGTGTATCTCAATAACTGGACTGTGTATGGTCTTATAAAAGACCACTATGAAAATCTATGCCTCATGTTTGAGAGGTAAAGGTAGTTCTGGATCTCATTAAACCTAAATAAGTACATCTTCACAACCCCCTTTGGAACACCACTTAGGCACATCATCTACAAGGATAGTTTGATCCTATGAAGATAACTATCATAATTCAGCTCTAGACTCCTTCAATGCAAAAAGACCTCCACACCTTTCTAGGCCATTGTGGCTACTACAGGAAGTTTATAAAGAGCTATACAAAGATTGTAACACCTCTAGAGGAGATCTTGTAAAAAGATGGCCTATTCCATTAGGATGAGGCATAAGAGGAGACTTTTAAAAAATTTAATTTGAAGCTAGCTAGTACACCAATTTTATAATTTATAAAATGGACCAATCTTCACATTCATGTTAATGCTTTTAGCTCTGCTATTAGTGCAACTAGGCAAGGGAAAGATAGACCACCCCATCTCTTTCACAAGTAGGAAACTAATGCAAGCTGAGTAAAATTACACCACTACTGAGCATGAGGCATTGGTAATGGTTTATGCCTTAAAATTTTTTAGGAAATATCTACTAACAACCCCATTCATCTTCTTCACTAATCATGAGGTGCTCCAGTACCTCATAAATAAGCCTATTTTACAAGGGCACATTTGTAGATGGATTGTTTTTTCTAGGAATTCTAGTTCTCAGTTGTTATTAAACCTAAAAATTAGAGGTTGGGCCCAAACCATTTGTCTCACATACATTTTGGTGATGTAGTGGTACCAATTAAGGATTACATGCCAGACATGTAGCTATACCAACTCCATCACATCCCTAAAGATTTAGTGGACATTGCCACTTTCTTAATGTTTGGGGTTACACCTCAGACATTATCAACTAAGGAGAAGAAACAACTTATGGTATGCATTTCCCCCTTTCATCTCATTGAGGTAGATTTGTACAAATTGAGTAGAGATAAAGTCTTGCACTGGTGTGTTTTAAAACATAAATGGGACTCTATCTTATAAGAAGCACATGAAGGGATTGTAGGAGGCCATTGTGCTAGAGACATAATGTTGCACAAGGTATTGTAGTCAAGCTTATGGTGGTAAAGTCTATTCAAGATGCAAAGGAGTATGCCAAGGCATATGACATATGCCAATGTACTAACAAGCCCAAACACTAGGATGAGATACCTCTCATCCCCATCCTTACCTAGGTGCCATTTGAAAATGGGCCATTTACTCCTACAACATGATGTATAGGTGCAAGATATATTTTGGTGGCCATTGACTATTTTACCAAGTGGGCCAAAGTCACACCAACCAAAGACTGCATAAATTTAATAGCCACATGCTTCATATGGGATAACATCATAAGCTGGTATGGGTGCCCATTAAATTTGACTAACAATCAAGACACTCATTTTATCAATGAGATGGTGCACATCCTTTTGACTAAGTACATGGTGGTGCACCACAAAACCACCCCTATCATCCCCAAGCTAATGACAAAACTGAAGCATTCAATAAAATCCTAGTACATACGTAACAAAGATATGCAATGTTGGTCAAAAGTATTGGGATGATCATGTTTTAGTAGTACTATGGGCATACCACATGACATACAAGCACTTGAACAAGGATACACCATTTTAATTGGTTTTTGGCACTAAATAAATTTTACCCATGGAATTCATGGTCCCCTTCTTATGCATTACATAGATTGGTCACTTAGACAACCAAGAATCTTTAAGCACAAGTTTGGAAGACTTGAAATGCTTGGATGAGAAGCATGCCCAAGCTAAGTAGAGTTAGAAAAATGAGAAGGTGTGCCAAAAGAACTAGCATGATAAGCATATCAAGTACAAGGAGCTGATTAAAGGAGCATTAGTGATACTCTATGATTTCAAGTACTTTAAGCACCAATTGATCAATCAATCCTACTCTAGAGACCCACGAGGCAAGTGAAGATGCTCAATATGGTTGAGAATAAGGAAGAAGGTGAAGATGCTCAACATGGTTAAGCACAATGCAAATAGTGAAGATGCACACCCTAAAAATGTACAAGAGATTCAGATGAGAATCAAGGCATTGGAGGGCTAGTGCAAGGGATTTGTATGGGGTAGGATAGGCCAAGGTAATATAATGTGCAAGAAATAGACTAAAATAGAGAAGCACACTTGAAATATAATCACAACTAGTTGAACAAGTGGAACTAAGGAGGTTGAATCATGCACATATGAGGTTCTATGCCTAGGCTACCATAAGAAAAGGTGAGGGTCATGCCAAGTATACAAGCATAAAAGGAAACCATCTAAGATAATTGACATCCACCTAAAAATGAGTGAGAAGTGACCATTTGAACCACACATCACTTTACCAAAAAATCCATTAGGAATGTTTAATGAGGTAGTGGTAGTGGTACAAAGATATACATTTAATGCATATAAAATAAGAGATTTTCACCTAAGACTGCCATGACATTGATGCACCACTAGGTTTCTTGGGCAATAGATTGCTAGATGGATGAGATCGAGTTTGAGGTTTCAAAAAAAGTAATTTAGAGTACCAAGAATACAAAGGAAGGGCATAACTACCATATCCTCAATCCTTAAGACATGAACCCCATGCACTTCACTAATGCCCTGATCAAAATGGCCTCCTCAGTAGCATGTAAGAACATCATCTATGATGTTCGTGCAAATAGCTAGAAGAAGATAGTGAAATAAAATTAGAAGGCTATTGAAGCAACAAAGCTCAAGCTTAAAAAATTAGTTGAGCACATATAAGAGGTGGAGCTATCCCTCTTGGATGGTGTGGATACCTAAAAGATGAATGAAGTTGACCAAGTTTGTGTACTTGTGAAGCAGATGCTCCTTAGGATAAGGCCAAAACTTGAAGAGCAAGACGACCCCTGTAAGGCCATAAAGAAAGAGTTGAACAAAAAATTGGATGTAGTTGAAGACCTCTTCTCCAAGCTAGAAGAGGGCATAGAGGGAACATATTATATTTTTTACAAATTCACCACCCAAGTAACAGTCATTGATATGCACCTTAAAAAGGCAAATGAGGAAAAAGACACTTTACTCCAACACTCCTTCATGGTGAGTAGGACTGAGCACATTCAAATAATGATAAAGGTTAACTTCTTAATAGCCCAACTAAAGACCCAGGATCAAGACTTAGAGGCACTCTTTTGTGCCTTCCAAATGAAGGTCAATGAGTAAGGAGAGATCTTAGATGGTGGGGTAAGGTGTGCAAGAAAAATGCTTGAGGCCTTTAAAAAATAACTAGAAATCATAGACGTGCTCACCTTTGAGGCTACCTCAATTGAAGTAGATGATGCCATTGAGGAAATCAAGGGTGATATTTAAGGTTTTGATAACTTTAAGGTAGAATTAGAGCAGGGTGCACCTGATTTTTGTGTACCAAAGGTGCTAAAAGACTAGTTTGGGGTAGACTAGTAATTTTGTATAGGGTAATGTTGGGCCCCCTTTTGTACTAACTACATGGACTATGATAACTTGACACATCTCAGTAATGAGGTAATCTTATGTAATGATTGCTCCATTTTGTACTTTGGTACCATCTAAAAGAATACCTGAGGATCCCATACCAGTTGTAGGAAGTTGCATGGTGTTGACCTTCAAAGGAAATACCTATAGGAACTTGTATATGGTGGCTCAAGAAGCATGGGTATCAGAAGAGTTGAGTAGTTGGGATAGAGACCCCCTATTGATAACTCAACATAAAATATGCACTCATCCAACCTAGGTAGTGTAGTGGACCTGGTGGAATAACAACCCCCATTGATAGCTCATCACTTGGCATGTGCCCATTTGACCTAGCAAGGAGATGCCTGGTCACCTATATAAGAAGGATTAGTTTTGAAAAAAAGCAAAGATGACTAAGGTAGTGAAGCTCTAGTGAAATAGAGAGTTATTGGTATCACTTGATAGTTTACATAAGAGAGGTTAGGCATTTTGAATGTATCACCCAAGCTTGTTTGTGAGCCACTGTGCATGAGTAGTGTAAAGAAGAGCATATACTATGTTTCTATTCCTTGAACTTTATATGTTAAACTATGAACCAATGAGACTATTGTTGAAGAAATGAAGTGTTGATTCCTACATTATAATTATGTAGTGTTATGTTTGTGACTTAGTTTATATATGCAATGCTATAGTCTTACTTTGAAAGCATTATTATATAAAGGTTTGTTTCTAGTTGCTAATGGTATTCTCATGCCATATAGCAACTTCAACCTACCTAAAATAGACTAAGTGTTAGAATCTAAATGCACCAAAACTCTAAAACCCATGCCTAAAGTGCTACCTTTAAGATGAACACTTGAACCCAATCCATTCCCATGACTTATCTAATCAATCAAATGACCCTCTACTAGTTATTCCCATAACTTGCACCATTGAGAGATCAATCTAACTAGTTATGAACTGATATCTTAGGATTTGTGTCCTTGAGAAGGCCTATTCCTAATGAATTTACCTTGAATATCTTAGCATTGATAGGCGACCTGAACTCATCTTACCCATGATTAAGTCCCTTTTAACCCAAAGTTACACCATGTTTCAACTATCCCAATGCGAGCTCGATCCCTTCACTATTATGCTTCAGGTGAGTGCATAAGGCTTGCACATTGTGTGAGATTGATTCCAACATAATAGTGTGTTAATATTATGTGATAGACCCTAGTATGCTCATGCCTAGCTATACCAAACATAGAACTGAATTAGCTTGAATGCTAAGCACATGACCAAGCACAAAAGCTAATCTAGTGAAATTTTCTACAATAGGGAGGCATAAATTGGGGTGCTACAAGAATAGGTTGAGTAGATGCAGGCTGACCATATGCAATTATAGGGATGATTAGAGTAGTGATAGGTAGAGGCACATGTCATGAGGATGGAGAGAAATATGGATCAGATACTATTGGATGCCTTGGGGTTAGGAGATGTGACATCCATGTGGTGAGGATGGCTTGAAAGACATAATATTTGAGAGCCTTATATGAGTAGGTAGTACCAGTAGGGCAAAGGGAATCATCATATAAAGCAATTAGGTGATCTAAGAGGTCATCAAGTTTGAGGTCATCAATCCAGTCAATTCAGCCATCACTGAGGCCACCACCACAGGGTTGGATGTAGGTCATGATGTATTAGTGGTGTAGAGATTTGGCTCATATGTAATTATGGAATGAATGATGTTATAATGAGAAGTGTAGTTGGTATGTACACAAATTTGGTGTAAATGTGTTAAAGATGAAGGGAATGTGTGATGGATTAAAAACATATGGATGCCTAATATGAATATGAAGTAATAATCAATTTTTTTTATAATAATAGAAAAATGTGATTATTTTATTATGTCATGTAATGATCAAAATGTGATGATGTGATGTGGAATTATATTTATATCTAGTAGGATAAGAATGGGAGTGGTTATAATGTGTATGGGAAAAAAATATTAGAAAGTAGCTAAAAGATGATGTGACAACACTCGATGAGTGACGACACTATGGTGCAAGAATAATGACCATTGTCGGTACCCATCCTATTAGTGGGTTTAGGAAAGCAATATCAATGATTGTAGGGATACATGTGTTATATAGCATACAAGGAGTTGAGGATTTTTATTGTAATCCAAGATTCTATAATCATCTATGTAATTTATGTATGTATAAGTAGTCAGATACTCTAAGAATGTTGTAGGGTAGGTGAATACCGCCACTAGAGTAGATATATGAAGTGAATGTGAAGGTTTTCCACACATTGCATTGAGTGATGGACCTATTGGAAGAAATATTATGGTAGCAACAAATAGAGGAGTTGAGGCCCCTACTACAATGTAGAATGTGCCAATTTTGATGCACAAGGTGTTGAGTGAGAGGATATGCCTAAGGTTTTATAGGACATGGAGGCATCACTTTATTTCATAGAGGGATTGAGATCTAGCATACCTAAATGAGGGCACCAGGATGATGTGGCCATTATAATGTAGGAGGGGGTGTGGGAATTGACTCCATTTGTTGTATGTTGTTTTTATGGGAAAGTTAGCCATTCGAGCCAGTATTATCCTTAGAGGGAGCTGGTAGATGTTGGCTCTGTGAAACATAGGTGAAATGGTTGGTTGGTGGGATCTTCAAGATTGACTAGGGTACTTCCCAAGCCATGATATGAGTATGTGAAGGATTGAGTGGGTTGTGTATTGGTTGTTGATATAATAATCAAATATTTGTTTTATGATTGCTATAGTATTTTTATGTGTTTAGATAATAGTATGGTGTGTGGTTTTTATAATCACAAATAATGTGATAAAGGTGTTTGGATTTTATGATATGGCTAAGTGTAATCTTCCTACTTGAGGGATATTGTTAGTAGCGGAATTAGTGATGGAATGAGAATGTCTTTAGCCATGTAGAGTGTCCAATCCAATTTTGTTTTTTTCACTTGTGAGTATAAGTGTACCCATAACATGAGGATAGTCGAGGTCACATTTTACTTAAAGTGCATGGGGGACTTGGAATGGGAAATCCATGTAGTGACATTCCAAAAATATATGTTGGGTATTCACTTAAGGCCATCCTTGTTCCCTTTAGTAAAAAGGACAAAAATTTAACATGTAAAAAATCACTAAATCAATAACACAAGATCATTGAGTAACAGTTAAAAATAGAAAATACTTACAGGACTCAATGATTATTGATAAGACACATATAAAGGATATGTACAAATATTACCACTCAACAAGACTATACTAAAAATTTGGATAAAAACATTCATAATGAAGACTAAGTATATAAATATTGACTCTTATTGAGATAATCTAAGAAAAGTGATTTACATGATTTCAAAACATATGGACAATTAAACATCAAAAGACTTAATAAGAAGTTATAAATGATTTATTATATTTTAACAACAAAACCTAAGAGATTACTAAGGGTGAAAGATAACTATGTACAAGATGTTATAAGAGAAAACACTAAATGGATATTTAAAAGGGTAAATTATGCCCAGATAATTTTTTTTGTATGGTAAGTGAGACAAGGATAAAAAACTAGTTATAATGACAATTATTAGGGTCTAAAATGGATAATTAGGATTTGGTTACAAATTGTAATAAATATCATGGAGTAGGAACATTATACAACCTTTCTCTAGTGATGAGGTTAGTGGTTTCATGTGGATGTCTGCTTAGGAGATCAATGGGTAATGGACAAATTTGTATCCAATTGAGGCTGATAGGAAGAAGAGTTGCTGAGGAGAATGTCATTGGGATATGTATCATGATGTCCAAAATGGAATGAGTATTTTTTTAAAAGTGGATTAGATGTTCTATGTGACTCCTCAATAAATATGTTCTTCACACTTTCATTAATGATTTTCCCAAAATTAAAACTCATATCTCTTGATTTTCCCTAAGCATATATTATATACCCACTATTAGGATCAGGGTTGTATGAGAAACATTGGGATGGAATGGTAAGATAGAAAAAATGAAGTGGGGATGGATAGTTGTGCCCCAAGAGTGAGGACTCATAGATGGAAGTTATTTGGAGCCCTTTAAGTATAGAAATGCTTTAGATATATAATATTCATCGGATCATCTAGTTAATCACCATCTAATGTGGCTAATTTTTAAGCACTTGACCCATATTTTATAATGATAACATAGGGCCCAAATGACTTAACTTCAAATTTACCCTTATTTTCTCACTCTACATTGGTGTTTTTCCAATTCTCCTTTAGGACTAGATCATCAAATTTGAATTTATTGGATTGGATATTTTTTTGATATTGGCCCTTAAGCTTATTTGAATATTCCCTAAGGTAATCTAAGGCATTTTGATGCTTTTTATCTAGAAACTCAAGATCCTATAGCCTTTCCTACCTATAATTATTATTAGTAATCATGCCTTACATATATATTCATAAAGGGGGAAGTTTAACTTCAATGGACAAGATTGCCTCTATTCCATATACCAAGGAATATGGTGTTGCCCCAATAGGTTTTCTAATGCTAGTTCTATAAGACCAAATATATGGATATAGTTGTAAATGCCAATTTATACCAACATTGTTGACAATTTTATTGAGAATTTTGAGAAGAATATTATTATTTGATTTTGCTTGACCATTACCCTGGGGATAACAAGGTGTGGAGAAATGTTGTTCAATGTGATAATGTTTACACAAGTCTTCAACTTCTTGATTTTTGAAAGATTTGCCATTATATGATATGATTTTGGTAGGGATTATAAACTGACAAATAATATGATTTAAAATGAATTTATATATTTGGAGACCTATGGTATAAATTAGTGGCATTTCTTCAACCCATTTGTTACAATACTTTGTATCTATAATTATAAACTTATGTCCATCGAATGACATAGTGTTGATATTGTCAATGAGGTTTAGTCCCCATATGGAAAATGGCCATGTTCTCATTATAGGCTACAACTATTATGCATGGGAATGAATGAGATTACCATTATTTTGACAAGATACACATTTACACACATATTGGTAGGCACCATGCTACATTATGGGCTAATAGTATCTAGTCTAGAGTAACTTCTTGGCTAGGGTCATCCCACTGACATGACTATAACAAATACCATCAAGGACCTCCTTGATTGAAAGAGTAGCCTTATTTGATGTTAGGAATCTCAACAAGGTCTTGTTATAGCCTCACTGATAGAGCATGCTACCAAGGATGGTATAATGGGATGTACGATGAATGAAGGATTTATGTTGGTGGTGATTAAGGTCTAGGGGTAGAATTTTATCATGAAGTTAAGTGTAAATGTCATGGTACCAGGGTATAATGGGATCGGGTATAACATAGATTTGATAATGAGTCACTGATTTATGAGTTGATAATAATAGCTGCACAATTAGAAAATTACCTTCAAAGACATCTTCTAAAAGTTCTATCAAAGAACCAATGGTGGTTATTGAGTTGATAACTTTATTACTTCCCCTAGGAACTTGTTCAAATGTTATTGACTAAATTTTTCACTTTAATTAGTCTACTAATTATTATTAGGGAAGCAATTTTTCATATTTTGTATAAAACTCTTTGTTCACCTACTTGATAATCAACTGAGAGTCACTAAAGACCTAAAGATGTTGGATATTCCATTGGATGGCAAGTTGTAGCCTAGTAACTAGTGCCTTATATTGAGTAATATTATTTGTATATAGGAAAACAATTCAAAAGGCTTTAGGGATTAGGTCACCTTGTGGGATTACTAAAAATATTCCTACTCTTGAACCATGCATGGTGAAAGAACCATCAAAATGTAACTTCTAACTGTTTGATTCTTTAGTGGCCACTATAGACTCATCTAAAAATGCTATGATGAGAGGCTTGGTGTCTAAAATTGGTGTTGTTTCAAGTTGATCCATAATAACTTATCCTTTAATGGCCTTTTGATTTATATATACTATATAAAATTTACTTAATAAAATAATCCATTTGGACATTCTACCAGTTAAATCTGATTTAGATAGCATGTACTTGAGGGGATAAACATTTGCTATAAGTTTGATTTGGATATTTAACATATAATGCCTAAGTTTTTATAAGGCAAATAATATAGCCAAAAAAAACCTTTCAATAGGAGTGTAGTTAAGCTCATATGAGATTAGGGTCCTGCTTGGATAATAAATTGCTCTTTCTTTACCTTCATCACTATGTTGAGCTAGTAAGGCCCCTATAACACAAGGTGTTGTAGGGAAATACAAAAGTAATGACCTTCTTGAGATGGGTGGTGGTAAAAGTGGAGGCTTAATCAAATATTACTTTAGATTATCAAAAGCCTATTGACATTTTGAGTTATAGTTGAAATGAGTTCCCTTTTTCAAGAGATGGGTGAAAGGGTAGCACTTATATGCCAATTATGATATAAACTGATGAATAGCATGTAATTTCCCTTGAAAGCTTCTTTATTTCTTTAGATTTTTGGAAGGAGGCATTTTAATGATTGATTTTACTTTTGATAGTTCTAATTCAATGCCTCTTTTGGAGTCTATGAAACCTAATAGTTTTCTCGAAATGACTCCAAATACACATTTATTAGGGTTCAATCTAACCTTGTATTCCTTGAGCCTTTAAGTAAAGATTTTACTTAAGACAATAAGATGTTCTGATTAGAGTTTAGACTTTAACAATATATCATCCACATAATCTTCCATGTTGTTGTTCATCATGTCATGAATATTAATGTCATAGCCATTTGGTAAGTATCTCCCATATTATTAAGACCATAAGGAATCACTTGATAACATAAAGTTCCCCATGGAGTAATAAATTCCATTTTGTGTTGATCTTTGAGAGTAATAATAATTTGATTGTAACCAAAGAAACTATCCATGAGGGATATCATCTCATATCTAGATATAGAGTCCACAATCATGTCTATATTAGATAAGGGAAAGCCATCTTTGGGGCATGTTTTATTTATGTCCCAAAAGTAGGTATAGATTTGGATTCCCCCTATGGTTTGGCCATAAGGAAAATATTAGATATCCACTCAAAATAATCAATTAGATGGATAAACTTGGCTTTCAAAAATTTCTATAACTCCTCTTTGAGAAAGAGATCCACCTTGGGGTGCATTTTACAAATTTTATGTTTAACCAATTTTGCATTTGAATGAACCACTAAATGATGTACTATCACGATTGGATTTAGCCCCAACATGTCAGAAAAACTCCATGTGAACACATCTATATATTATTTGAGAAGATCAATGAGGACTTGTTACTCTTTGGATGTAAGAATTGCCCCTAGTTTGATGATTTTAGGACTTTCATATGTTCCTAGATTTACTTATATAACCTTCTCAATGAGGGAAGGTGATTGGTCTTGTAGATATGTTGGGGTGATGGTAATTCCTTTATTCATGAAGCAAAGTCTCATGTGAGTTCTGTATCTAATTCCAAATAATATTCTAGCTCATTAAGAGTGGGTTGGATGTCTTCTAGATTTGGAGAAGGATCTTCATCTTCATATTCATTTTCTTCAATTTAATTTAGAGATTTTTTTGATCTCCAAAATATGTAGACTCATTTAGACTGATAGAGAAACCTTTCTATGGTCCCCTGATGGCATAAAATCTCTTATTATTAGATATTCAATAATGGCTTCATAATTTTATAATATATCAAAGGAAGACTCATTCTTCTAATTCCAGTCTATAAGTGTGGGATAACAAAGGGAAATGTTGATAGTGGAGATGGTAGTGTTAGGGAAGAGATTGGTGGAAGTGAAGTCCTCATAAAGACTATAGATGGAACCTATTTTGACATCTTGGTTAGAGGTAGACTCCTCAATAATAGAAGAAGTGTCCAATATGATAATGATTAGGTCAATGTCCAAAGGTTTGTACCCTAAACCAATATGTTTTAGATGTTATTAAACCCCTATAGGTTCAATCCTATGTTGTTCATCTATTCTTAGTCCTTTACCCTTATAATTCATATTTTGAAGCATCTTTTGAAGCTGGTATTACGTATATTTATGAAATTCTAAGACTTCATCTTTAGGAATGAGACATGAATCATCAAGTTCATCAAAGTATTATTATGATAGCATGCCTACACTAGTAAAGGATATGGACTTAAATTTATAAATAATGGGTTTATCTTCCCTCATGGTCAGGGACCCATAACTACATAGGGAGAGTGGTAGGTTACTGACACAAAGGGTTTTATATTCATACTCTTTGCAACCTTTGGAAGTGATCTTAAGTTGAGTGATGTCTGGGTATTCATTTGAAGTAGAGGGTATATCATCATGGTGTATATATTTCATAGCTTTGGGATTATAAGTGGAACTATGAGTGTTGGGTAATAAAAAGTAGGATTAAATTTCTCCATTTGACAACTATAAAAGTGTTATATTTCCTTGAGGATGGTAACCTTCATTCCTAAAAGAGGGAATTTTAAGCATTGATGGAGGGTGAAGGGCACTCCTCTAATTTCATGAATCCATGGGTGTCCTAGAAGTAAATTATATGGGAGGTCAACATCAACTACATGGATTAGAGTCTAGTGAACTGCAGGTCCCATAGCTATAGGAAGATAAATAGTGCCTATAGATGATCTTTTATTATCATTGTACGCTCTTTTATCATTATTAAAGTAGGCTTTAATGAAGACTCAGATTACCCTAACTTATTTAAAAATTATATATTTCACAAATTTAAGGATTACCCTCCATAGATGAGTACCCATGGTATCATATGATTGGAAATGGAAATTTCATTGAATAGTGGGTAATTATGGTGAGGGCCTATAGGTGGAATATCTTATGTATTAAAAGTGATATGTTTGGAATGAGACAAATGCCCCACTAATTCCTATAATTGGCTTGTGTTAATATCCTTAGGAACTTTGAGTTTATTCAGGACTTAATTGAGGATATCTTGATGTACTAATGATGTCTTAAGAATATCCATAAAAGAGATTTAAGCTGGAGTTTTCTCAAGTTGTTAAATCATGTTATATGATTTATCAAAATATCTCAAGATGTTTTTAGGAATATTGAAATTTTGAGATATGGAAGTGGATGAGTCCTTTACGGGTGTTCTAGGAACTATAATCTTGACACGTTATGTAGTGACTACAAAGTTAGCTCTTTCCAAATTTTAAGGATGGTGGATGGTAGTTGTGTGGGATATTGAGGGCTTAGAGTTTTAATGGTATTGATATAATGGTATGAAATGGAATTATATTCAGTTCTATTAGAAGTGGAGGCTTGACCTTAATCCTTAAGTGGATTCTTTTGCCTCTAATCATGCTTAGGCAAGGGGTCCTAATATATTCCTAGCTACTAATTTCTAGATTGACTGGTTGGAATCTCCCCTTATACTTATATATCTCCTTTCTCAATTAAATCTTAGATGTTGTGCCTTAACTACATTCATTTCTTGGTATCATGTCCCTTGACTCTGTGATATTGATAAAATTCACCTTCACAATACCAATCTAGTCATGGTTTACTATCATCCAATGGTTGGATTTCAAGGAGAGTAATCATATTAGTAGTGATTAATTATTGTAGGACCATTTTTGTGGGTACACCAAGACTAGTCAGAGGCCTTTTTCTTATTTAGGGCTTTGTCTTTCCCTATGATACCCTTATAGTGGAGGGTTTTTTTTGTTTTTTCATTGGGAAAGATTTTTTCACTATCCATACATGTTTAGAATCTGTTACACCATCCCCTACAACATTCTTATTTTTTTTGGACACCTTTGGCTTTCTTGAAAAATTATTATTCTGATTATAACTTTGTTCATTTCAGGTATATCATTTAATCATTCCCTTCTTAATAAGTGAATTTTCAATTTGGATCCTTTTTTCTATGATTTCATCAAAATAATTGGCACACTATAGCTTTAGTTGATACTTCAGTTCAACATTGAGATTGTTAATGAATATTTTGGAAAACTCTTTCTCAGGAACCATTCAACAAAATCGATCAACAAGGCTTCTCCAATGTTGTAATAATGAGACTAAGATTTAATAATTTATTTGTTTAGTATTTTAAATATCTATGATGGATATGTCCTGTTTAATGTTAAAGATAAGTTCTACACAAACTTTTCTAGCCTTGGTATGTTAGAATAACTCTATGCAAACATATCTATATATTCTTTGAGAAGCTCAATGAGGAATTATTTATCTTCAAATGTAAGAATTTACCCTAGTTTGATGATATTAAGACTTTCATCCATTCCCATATTTAATTTTATAACTTCCTTAATGAGGGAAGGTAACCAGTCCTTTAGATATGTTGGGGGTGATGGTAATTCCTATATTCCTAAAGCAAAGTCTCCTAGGAGTTTTATATCCAATTTTGAATAATATTCTAGCTCATTATAAGTGGGTTAGATGTCTTCCATATTTGGAGAAGGATCTTCATATTTATATTCCTTTTCTTCAATTTGATTTAGAGATGTTTATTTTTATCCAAAATATGCAAACTCCGTTAGACTGATAGAGAACCCTTTCTTATGGTCTCTTGATGGCATAAAATATTTTACTCCTAGATATTCAACAATGGCTTTATCATTTTAGAATATATCAAAGGAGGGCTCATTATTTTGATCCCAATCTATAAGTGTGGGATAATAGAGGGGAATGCTGATATTGGAGATGGTACTATCAGGGAAGATATTGGTGGCAGCTAAGTCCTTGTAAAGACTACAGATGGAACCTATTTTTATGTGTTTTTTATAGGTATACTCCTCAAGAACCAAATAAGTGTCCAATATAATAATTCTTAAGTTAATGTCTAGAGGTTTATATCCTAAACTAAGATGTTTTGGATGTTATTGAACCCTTATAGGTTCAAGCCTATCTTGTTCATCTCTTCTTAGTCCTTTACCCTTATAATTCATATTTTGAAGCATATTTTAAAGCTAGGGGTACTTATGTTTATGAAATAGTAAGGATTCACCTTTAGGAATGAGCCATGAATCATTAGGTTCATTTAAGTATTATTTTGATAGCATGCCTACACTAGTAAAGGCCATGGACCCAAATTGATAAATAATGGGTTTGTATATCTTCATGGCTAGGGACCCATAGTTACACGGGGAGAGTGGTAGGTTTCCAACATAAAGGGTTTTGTATTTTACTCTTTGCAACCTCTGGAAGTGATCTTAAGTTGAGTAATGTCTAGGGATTCCTTTGAAGTAGAGGGTAGATCATTAGGGTGTATATATTTTGTAGCTTTGGGTTTATAAGTGGAACTAGTGCTAGGGAAATATCAAGTAGGATTAAATTACTCCATTTGATAACTACCAAAGTGTTCTATTTCCCTAGGGATGGTAACCTTCATTCCTAAATGAGGGAATTTTAAGTATTGATGAAGGGTGGAGGGTACTACTCTTATTTCATAAATCTATGGGCATCTTATAAGTAAATTATATAGGATCTCAACATCCACTACATGGATTAAATTCTGGTGAACTACACGTCCCAAAACTATAAGAAGATAAATAGTGCCTATAGATAACCTTTCATTATCATTGTATGCTTTGATCATTATTAAAGTAGACCTTAATGAATTCTTGGAGTACCCTAACTTCTTGATAAATTTAATATTGCATAAATTTTAAGGCCAAACCTCCATCTATGATTACCCATGGGATATTATGATTGGAAATGGAATTTTTAATGAATAGTGGATGATTATGGTGAGGGCTTATAGATGACATATCCTTTGCACTAAAAGTGATCTATTGGGAAGGAGACAAATGACCCACCAATGCCTAAAATTGGCTTGTGTCAATATCCCTTAAAACTTTGAGTTTATTTAGGACTTGATTGAGAATATTTCAATGTACCAATGACATCTTAAGAAGATCCATAAGAGAGATTTGAGATAGAGTATTCTCAAGCTATTGAATGATGTCATATTATTTATCGAAAGAGCTCAAGACTTTTTTATAAATATTGAAATTTTGAGATGTGGAGGTGGATGAGTCTTTTTCAGGTATTCTAAGAACTATAATTTTTCCATGTCATGTAGTGACTACATAGTTAGTTGTTTCCCTATTTTTAAGGATGGTGGCTATGTGGGATCTTAGGGGCCTCATATTTTAATGGTATTGATACAATGGTATAGAATGAAAATGATAGTCAATTCTATTATAAGTAAAGGCTTGAACTTGATCCTTAAGTGGTTTCTTTTACCTCTAATCATGCTTAAGCAAGGAGTCCTAATATATTCCTAGCTGCTAATTTCTAGATTGACTAGTTAAACTTTCCATTTCTACTTCTATATCTCCTTTCTCAATTAAATCTTGGATGTAGTGCCTTAACTACATGCATTTATTGTTATAATGTACCTTGATTTTATGATATTTATAAAATTCATCTTTGTAATACCAATCTGGTCATGGTTTACTATCATCCAATGGTCAAATTTTAGGGAGAGTAATCATATTATTAATGATTAATTATTATAGGACTATCTTTGTAGGTACACCAATACTAGTTAGAGGCATTTTTCCCATTTGGGGCTTTGAATTTCCTCATGGTACCCTTATAGTGTAGAATTTTTTTTGTTTGTTAGTTGGGGAAGCTTTTTACACTATTTGTACATGTTTAAAATCTATTACACGATCCCCTATAACATTCTTGTTTTTGTTGAAGACTTTTGGCTTGCCCAAAAAAGTATTATCCTGATTCTAACTTTATTCATTTTGGGTATATAGTTTAATTGTTCCCTTCTCAATGAGTGATTTTTCAATTTGGATCCCTTTTTCTATGATTTCATCAAGATACTTGCACACTATAGCTTTATTTTATACTTTAATTCATCATTGAGATTGTCAATGAATATTTTGGCCAAATCCTTCTTAGGAACCGTGCAAGGGAATCAAATGGTAAAGCTTCTCCAATATTGTAAGAATGAGAGAAAGCTATCCCCATTTATTTGTTTAGTATTATAAATATCTATTATGGAGATGTTAAATTAAATGTTGAGGGAGATATACGGCACAAACTTTTTTATCAACTCCCTAAAGCTAGATATGGACCCTTTAGGTAGATGCATAAACTATTCTAGTGTGGGCCTCGTGAGACTTTTAGGGAAGGGTCTAAGAAGGTAAAAATAATCATAATCAACCTAGTTATATGATGCATAGAATTATTTCACATGGTCTCATGAATCCTCTTTCCCTTTATATTTGTCAAAATTTGGAGTCTCAAAGTGTGCTGAAAAAGGTACTTATAAGATACTCATGTCCAAGGGGGTGTAGAAAAATATTGATATTTAAATATCATTGCTTGGGTATGAAGATTAATCTATTGAAGAGTCTCTTTCAACATCCTCCACTCTTGAGTGAATGAGGGGTCCATAAGGGGATTAGAGGCTTGTGCTTGGCTTGTTATAGGCCATGAGTGATCAGAATGGGTATTTCTAACAGGTTGTCTTGGTGAAGTGGGTCTTTGGTTTTGAGCACAAAATTATGAGGCAAGGGAATTAATTTACTGATTCAATTGGTATAATCGATCCTCCAAGGCATTTCTTCTCCTATCAACCTTAATGTGATTATTTTGTGGGGGTTATTGTTCTTCATCAAGTTCTTTTTCATGATCCACAAAATTATCTTCTTCTTGTTCTTGGTTGACATTATTTTGATGGGGTGGAGTGGTAGGTATATTTGATGGGTGGATGAGATGTTGTAAGAGGATTGGATCAAAGGTAGAGGGTAGTGTGCCCCCATTCTAATGACCTAGGTAATAATTTGATCATGGTTCTCATAAATATATTGGTCTAATTAATCCCTAACCTCATCACTATTGAAGAAATCATTTGTAAACTGGTATTCCTTTCCAAGGGTGTACATGTTGCTATGTGTTTCTTCATTATCCTAATTTTGTTCACCTAGATTCCTAAGAATGACATTTTATTAAATTGATCCTTGTCTAATTCTTAGGATTTGGGCATATGTTCTAAAAGTCATGGTGGATGGTGAAGATGACATGAGAGTAGTGATTAGGTGTGGTTTTGTTATAGGATGAAAAAAGATAAAATGAATTTGGATACTAATCTTATCCCAATACTAAAATTGGTCAAGATAGGTGTTTATATGTGACTTAAATTGGAATCTGAGGATGTAAAAACTAGAGTGATCAAATACTACCAAAGTAACAAACCTATAAGGGTTCAGTATAGCAAAGAGGATGAGATGACTAGATAACCTTCACACTAGAAATATGATGATTTAGATTGGTGCTAGATATGAATAAGAAATATGGGAAGATTATGGGTGCTAAATACAACCTAACAAGGTTGAAAACTTTGACAATGTTTGATAGAGAATAATGAGTGACCACTAAAGTTTTGGTTCCAAGACAAAGTTTAATACCGAAAAGGTGTGGATGGTGATATAGAAGTGAAATAGTTTGGTTTGGTCCTAAGATGGGGTATGTTATAAATTTTTACTAGGTGGTTTTGGTAATAAAATGGGTAGGCTAACTTGGTTCACAAATAATATGGGCCTTAACACAACACACACACACACAAGCAACCCAATCACAAGCCCTATTATTAGTCAACCAAAAGGGTGTGTGTAACTCGACGCCTATACCATCTAACAACTTTCTGGGTGAGGATGTAGGCTGATGAACTATTAAAAAATATACCAAACCCTCTTGACCCCATCTATACTTGATAGTTACTTAGGAGCTGATATTGAATCTGATAATAGAATGATTGTTACGATTAAAGGTCATATTCTAGGTTTATACATGCTCACTAGTAGAGTCCATGATATACACTAAGTATGATGGGGCCCAAATCCATATAATATGTTATCTAACCACTTTATGTATTGGATACAAAATTCACATCACTCTATGGAACTCTTTATGGGGAATTACACTTTAGTGTATAACAACTACTATCCTGATATTTATACTCCACAAGAACATAGAATGTGGTCTAATATGTGGTAATGAAATCCACATCACCAACCCCTAGAGAGTAATGTCAAGAACATGGATATCACTTCCATGGTCACATTTCACCCTATATATAAAAATGGGAAGGGTTTATTGGTGGTTTTTGATCTTTTAGGAATCACCACAAGGATGTAAGGAGGAAAGAATACACCACTATAGCCTTCAAATGAAACTCAAGCAAGAAAAAAAGGATTTGTTAACTGATTAATTTATGTGTGTTTGTTATTCTAATCCAAGAAAAAACCAAACAAATGATAAATAATAATGTTTTAGCTAATTCTGGGACAAGTCCAACTATAAAACAAAAGATTAGTAGTTTTAAGATAAATGATCTTCAATCATTCATCCTGTAAGTAGATAGTTTAGTAATTTTCAAATCAACAACTTTAACAATCAACCCTATATAAATGATTTTAGTAGTTTTTAACATTTTTCCTTGGCAGATGAAATCTGCAAGATAAGATGTTAGCCAAAAATATGACCTGCAAGAGAAGATGTTAGTAAACCAAGATTGCCACTAGATTTTACCTTGTAAGAAAAAAAATATCCACTAGATTTGCCCCTGTAAGAAAAAAACATCCACTAGATTCACCCCTATATGCTTAAAATGACTTTAAATTCACCAAATTTTGCCAAAAGGGAACACACTCAAAAACAAGAATTTGAAGGCAAACATAGGGTTAGTAGTTTGATGGATGATTCTACAAAAAAATGATGTTATTAAAAAATGTTAGTAGTTTTGATTATTAATCTTACAAGGACAACTATAAGTAGTTTGATAATACGTGATCCTACAAAAAGAAATTTTTGATCTATTCAATTTTGAAGGAAAACTTTAAAACATCTTGATTTTATGTTAAAATAAACTAGATATGCATATATTATTGGATAAAAACTATAAACACATAAAACATTTTCCTTTTTGTTGTTTTTAATTATTATTATTTTTATACATAGTTATAAACTAACATGACATGTGGACATTGTTGACTACATAACTATGATAAAATATGGATTTATAAAAAAATTAAACTAAAAAGTTAAATAATAACATGTTATAAGAAAAATACTAAAAGCAAAATTAAAGGCAAATATTAGCATAAGAAACCATTTGAAATCAATAATTTATCCTAGTGTTAACCAAAAATGCCTTTTAGTCTATTAAAGCATGCATTTGATGTTGTTGACATATATGGCTAGGTTATAGGTTCAAGGTTCAAAAATTGATAATGACTCAAACCATAAATATAATTTACAAAATGTTTTGACCAAATGGTTGAATGAGATGTGTTCTCATAGAATGCAATTATTTTAGTTCATAAAGGCCCTAGTTATCTACATGCAACATTGACACCGATCACCCAATGTACCATATATGTGTCTTAAGTTGATCAATTCATGTTTCCCAGTGTACCTATGACCTATGTTAAAATGAGTGTTTTGAGGTAGGGTAGGGGAATCACATATGAATCCTTTAGTTGCCAAATATGCACAAAATGGAAGTCTATTTTGAGACTTGAAAGCAATTTGACAAAATGGCTCAAATAAATTTTGTGTAAAGAAAGGTTATACGAGGTATAAAAAGATGTAATATATACATTGGTAAAACATATACGAGGCGTGCTAACTATTTGATAAAATTCCTTAGAGTTTACGTATATCCAAGGAAAAATAACAAACTTGTAACTAGGGTAGAGGCTAGATTGAACTAACGAAAAAAAGTTAAAAAATGAATGCCATTATAAACAATATAGGTGTAAATATTATAATATTATAAATACAAGGCTACACATAAATGTTATTGAGTCAATAATATATACTTGACAATCTGCTTCAAACCCACATATGTGAACTAGGGATTTGACTCAAGAGAGGATGGTTAGTATGGTGTTAGTTTCAAAATGAAAACAAAATGAAAGAAACACACTAACTAGCATAACATCTCTAGGCCTAGACACTAGGGAAAACTTAGTTAAAAGACATGAATAAAACACACAAATAAAATGCAAAAGAAATCCTCTTTTACCTTCTTTGGATGATCCAAAATGCTTGTTGTAGTGGCTTGCTTGGCTTGTGCTCATGAAGTCTTCATCAAAGGAGGCTTGGCTATCTCCTCTTCTCCTGACACCTTTGGCTTGTGGCTAGGCTTGGATTAGAATCAAATTGGCATGGTAACACTAATTTTAATGGCTTTTGGAATCATTTATGTATTATAAATTTGCATTATTAAGACTTAAAAATGATGTGCATGGCCTCTCTATTTATAGATTTTTGAGAATGGCTAGAATCAACCTGAATCATCCATCTCAATATTGAGATGTGTGGCCAAGGATTAATCTAATTATGCAATTAAAATTGATAAATATGCTCATCAATATTTTAGATAGAAGAGCACTTAATAGGCATGGAGGGCATCATGAAAGGAATTGGAGGCATGAATCCTGATATTTATGGCATTTATGGCCTAGGGATGTGTTCCCAAGAAATGAGGTCACCAAATGATGCAGATATTCCATATTTATTTCCAAAACAAAGTTTTCAATAAGTTTCCATGGAATTATAAATTATGCCTTGATTTGGGTTAATTAGCTCATAAGCATGCTTAAGCACTTTGTGCACAAATTACTCAAATTGATCAGAATGCCTTGTTATTGGTCCAAAATTTGATTGAATGAAAACTGCAAGGCAATGCCCAATGCATTGGATCCATTATCCCATTTAGGATGTTACCAATATCAAATAACAAATTCATGTGTCTTGTGTAAGATATTTTACAGGAAAGATCAATCCAAAGCACCTAGGTGCAAAATTGGCATTTTGTCTCAGAATGATCTAATCAAAGTTAGCTGGCCCATAAATTGCATTACCCCATTTAGTGATACCTTGGCCAAAATCAGCACTTGAATATGTCAATTTCACATCATTTATCATGTTTTAGTGTTTTTAGGCCAAATTATACATTTTGGATGGAAATTGGCCAAAAACTTGATTGGAGGTTATTGGTGGCCAGATTTATGTGTCTATAATTTACCCTTGTTTGGGAAGGTGTTGCAAGATATAAGCACAATAACGTCTTCTTAAAAGATGAAAAGGTATTATATGTCTACAACTATAATGATGATAAACTAATTGTATGATGCCCCCTTGAGGGAACAATTGGCACAAATAAGTCAATAAATGGTCCCTCAAAAAGAAAGAAGCAAAATGAGGGGACCGAAGAAAAGAAAGATGATGGGGTGAAAACATAATGATATTATAAAATTAGTCAAAGTCATTGATAATGCAAGTGGGATGGTGTACAATGGTTTTCCCAAAGGTGGTTATAAACATTGTACGTTGATAGTGGCAATGTGGTATGATAACACAATAATTTGCCTAAAGGTAGTTATAATCATTGAGAAGATGGAGATGCCCTAGTTAGGATAGACAAATAAGAGAATAAAATACCTTTGTATGGGCATAAAAATTAAAGTGGTGGTAACACAATAAATTGCCCTAAGGTAGTTATAATTATTGAGAAATGCAATGGGATGGTGTGCAATGATTTGCCCATAGGTAGTTATAATCATTAGACCTTAATTATGACAAACATGATAAACTTGGCTGAGAATGATGATAACTTAACACAAAGATTAATGATGAATTAGAACAACCTACTAGTAGGGAGATGCTTGTCCAAACTAATAAAGGTTGAAATTCTTTTGTGGTTAATTACTCTGTTGGGGATATGATTAGGATTGAATTGGGATTTCGGTGTCGAAGAGATGCCATCATTATTGAATAGACTTCTTGAAGCTGAGCATTATTTATCATGTATCAATAGGCATCATGGTATAACATCATGAGGACTTGGCTAAAATATGCATAAAGACTGACTCCTATAATCTAATACTCAATAGAAAATAATGCATCAATGATAGAAACCATGATGACAATGTAAACATATGAATATGGATGGATTTGAGTGTAAGTGTGGGCAATGAATCACCTAATGAACACACATAAACTAAATCAAGACAACAATGCATAAAGTAAATAAATAGGCACATAAACAAAACAACAACGATATAGACAAAGAAACACTCAAAAGAAACCATATGAATAGTGGCCCTGGAAAATAGGTGACAACTTTAATAAATGAAAAAAATAGGGGAAATAGATAAAAAGGAAGGGGGTGGCCACACTGTCTCCATATGGACTAGGCAAGTGGATGCTACCTAAATAGTTTCATGGATGTAATATCCAATAAAAAATTTTAGGCTAAATGTAGTTCTCTTAGGGAATGGGAAGAATGTGATAACTAATGAAAACAAATAGATTGGATGTGAGAGAAGAAGAGGAATGGTCTTGAAAAATGGCAAGTGTGTGAGAGAAAAAGGCCAAAAAGGATGGGGAAACTAAATGACAAGTGATTTGCTTGTAACTTAATAAGGGTTCCTAGAATCCTTAAGGCAAAGAAGTGGTCAATGTTTTTGTTCTTTTCTAACAATTTTTTAAATGTTTTTGGAATTGTTTTGGAGTGTCTCAAATGAATAAAGAATGATGAGACACTGAATGGTTCAAGCTCACAAATTGGAAAGAGAATTCAAACTAAGGTTGCTCATAAAATGGCAAGAGCATGGCTTAGGGTGCTCACAAAATGGTGAGAGAATGGCTTAGGTTGCTCACAAAGTGTTGAGAGCATGGCTTAGGTTTCTCACAAAATGGTGAGAGCATGGCTTAGGTTGCTTACAAAATGGTAAGACCATGGCTTAAGTTACTCAAAAAATAGTGAGAGCATGGCTTAAGTTGCTTGTGAAATGGTGAGAGCATGGCTTAGGTTACTCATAAAATGACGAGAGTGTGGTGGAAAGGGTGACTGAGGTAACCTCAACAAGTGTTGAGTGCTACCTACATAGTCCCAGAGTAAGACCTCAAGTCACTGTAGTTCCACCTTACAACAAAAAAAATTGATTAGTGTAGCAGTCAATTCAGACAAAATTGGCACAATTGGTAAAAAGGCATAGTATGACATAAGAAGTGGCAAGTTGGTATGTCAAGGCTGAATAAACAAATGTTTCCCCTTATTTACCTATAAGAATTTATAAATAGGACACAATGGCATGGATCAATGGTACTAAGTTACCCAAAGTTAGTTATAATTAGTAACCAGACTAGTGATAAGAAAGGAATAACAAATGAAGGATACAACTGCTAAAACTTTTACAACACTGCTCTAAAAAATGAGCTCTATTTGAAGTACATGAACTAATTGATAAAATTGATCAGATACCTTGATACTAATAATACATAATGAATGGAAAAAACCAAGGTCAATAAGCCAGGCTTTAGAACACACTGGGATGATAGGTCAAAAGTGGAAAGTAGATATGACTAACAGGACATATAAGGATGACATTTGTACAAAGAAGAATAGTGATAAAATGGCATAACTGAAATGGTCCTTATAAACAATACACCTTAGCACTCAAGCATAGTACCTCTTGAGATGAATAATATTCATCAACTCAAGAAGTTTATCTTTATCTATTGTGTCAAGCCTATATGCTCCTGATTCATAATCTATAGTAATGATGATAGGCTCTATCTAGTTTGGTTTGAATTTTCCTTTATGCTTTTCTTAGCCATGGTAATATTTTGGTTTTATTTAAGGACAAGATCACTAATCTCAAATTTTTTATACTTAACATGATGATTATAGTGGCCTTTGAGTCAGTTTTGATATGGTTGAGGATTGTTGAGTACAACTATGCATTTCTCATCAAATAGGTCTAGCTCTTGCAAGTGAGCTACTTGAAAGTCATGATCATCCAAGACATGCTTGAAAGAGATGCACATTGAAGGCAATTCAACCTCAATAGGAAGGATGGATTCAATACCATAAACAAGTGAGTATGGAGTGGCTCCTATAGGGGTACAGTGATTAGTATGGTATGCCCAAATGGTTGGAAATATCTATAGGTGCCAATCACAATCAACATCATTGACAATATTTTTGAGAATATTGACAATGGTTTTGTTGGATGCCTCAGCTTGGCCATTATCTTGAGGATAATATGATATAAAAAAATGTTGTGTGATGTTATATTTAATACATAGTTGATATACAACCTTGTTCTTAAATGATCCTCCATTATCAGATATAATGTCAAAGGGGATATCATAGCAGTAAATTAGATGCTTGAAGATGAATTTGGAAATTTTCTTTCTAGTCACATAAGTTAGGGGTATAGCTTCAACCCACTTAGTTTGATAATTGGTGGTGGTAAGGATATGTTTATGGCCATCAAATGAAGGAGGTTGATATTCCCAATGAGGTCATTTCCCCATGTAAAAAATGGCAATGGTTTCAACATGAGTTTTAGAGTTTTGGCTAGGGCATGAATCAGATTAGCATGCCATTAACATTTGTCATACTTCTTTACATATACAACAATATCTGCATCCATCATAGGCTAATAATAACTAGTATTCAAGAGCTTTTTGGATAGGACTGCCCCACTAGAATGAACTCTACATATCCCTTTATGTACTTCTCTTAATGCTAGTGTAGACTCTACCAAAGTTAAATAATGAAGTAGAGTTCCATCAAAACTTTGACGATAAAGGGTGGATCCAAGTAGAGTATAATGAGTGGAATGATAAAAGAAGGCTTTGGTTTGTTTTTGAGATAGGTTAGGTGGTAGAACTTAGTCATGAAGGTAATTGTAAAGGTCTAAGCACCAGTTACAATTAGGACCAACAATATCATAAATCATTACAATCGTTGAAGGTTCATGAGCTGGTGCTAACAAATTCTCGTTCAGGAACTAATACTCTCTAGATTTATCTACTTATCAAATCAAATAGCCAATAGTAGCCATGGCATCTACAATTCAATTACTAGCCCTTAGTATGTGCTCAAACTGAATGTTGGTAATTTTTTGCTTAAGAGTGTCGACCATGGCTTTATATGGAACTGGCTTGTCATCTTTGGTCTCAAAATGATCTATGACCTAACTGATGATTAACTGAGAATCACCATAAAATTGGAGATGAGATATGTTCAAATGCACTTCTTTTTGAAGTGATACAGTAGATGCTTCATACTCGACCATGTTGTTTGTATAATAAAAGTTGATTCTGAATGATTTAGGGATAAATCCCCCAATGGTGTAATTAAAAATATGCATGCCCTTAATCCATGTGTAATAAATGAACCATTAAAATATATCTTCCAAGGATGCTCCTCAAGGTGTGTGTTAATGACGGTCATTATGGATTCATCAGGAAATTGAAATGTGAGTGGTTGTGTGTCTGTGAGAGGTACTTCTACTAGTTGATCTACAAGAACTTGTCCCTTGATTGCTTTTTGATTGTCATAATCTATGTGAAACTTATAGAGAATCATGATCCATTTAGCCATTCTACCTTGCAAAGATATTTTAGATAGTAGATACTTGAGTGGATCTACTTTTGAAATGACCATGGTCTTATTATTCAACATGTAATGACATAGTTTTTGAGCTACGAAGACCATGGCTATACAAGATTTTTCAATAGGTGCATAGTTATGTTCATATGTGACCAAGGTATGGCTTATGTAGTATACAACATGCTCTTTTTCATTATCATCATTTTGAGCCAAGAATGCCCCTAGAGCATGGTCGATAGTTGATAGTTATAACAAAAATGGCTTTCCTGGCATAGGAGGTAATAAAATAGGTGGATTAACAAGATAGTATTTGAGCTATTGAAAAGCTATTTGGTAGTGATCATCCTAGTTAAATGCAAATACCTTCTTAAAAAGGTGTGTAAATAGATGACACTAATCTTCTAATTGAGAGATGTGTTAGGTTGTGGAGCTAAAAGCTTCACTGATGCAAATAGAGGAGGAGATTGCAGAAGGGTTACAGAGTGTCACAGGCACCGACATCGATCAGGCAAACTGACATCAGTCAGAAGTCAGCCAGCGTCGGCACCCCCAGGCAGGCAGGGACCAACGTTAGTCACCTATGTGGTTCGAGCTGTGAATGTTACGGGTAGTTAGCTAACGAACCAAGTGTTTGCATGTCAAGAGCCAATTTTAGACTAAAAATTGTGGATCTAATTATTGTAATTAGATGTCTAATTATTGTTTGGATTAGATCTATATAATAGACTCATGGATTGTATTGTAAGTTGTTCTAGTTTGAGTTGAGCAAAGTTTGCTTCTTCTATGTGTGAGGTGAGCAAGGGTTTTCCTCCTAGTTCCACAGCAGTACCAAGGTGGGTGCTCGATTGGAGAATCAGCAGGGTTATTCATGTATGTATGATCTTGGTCATTAGGTGAGCATGGCTACTTTAGGAGATCTACATGGTAAGTAAGATGATTGATCTTTAGGTGTATGTGTGTGAAAGGTCAAGGTTCATAGGTGTGCAGAACCAGATTGATTTGCAGGTGTGCGAGATCAGATAGGATATCAACACAATAGGGAGCAGAATCAGGTGGGATCTACTTGGAGTACAGTGTGTACTCAGATAGAGCAAAGAGGAAGGCAAGGTAGTTCCTTCCATAAGTAAGATCATATTTGAGTTGTAGGTTATTGCAGTTCAGGGGAGATCTACTTGAAGTATGTTGTGTGCTTGTAGAGTGTGTGGAGCACTTGTGGTGTGCATGGAGCACTGGAAAACTGGTAGTAGTGGATACTGGCTAGTTGGAGGTGAACACCAACTCTGTGTTTGAGTTGTGTATTGGGACCTAAGAGAGAGAGCTTTGAGGGGAGATTTACTGTTTATGCCCTAGAGGTGTGGGAGCCCTAGAGGTGTGTAAGGAAGAAGAATTGTGGTAGCCTTCTTTGTTGTATTTCCTTCTGAAAGAGTTTTAATACAAGTTATGTATTGTCTCTCATATTCTATGTTATTTCTAAATTCTAGTTACTTATTTATTCTGGTTAATTCTACATATTAAGTTGCTTGGTAATCAATTGTGTGCTTCCGTTATTTTTCCCAACAAGTGGTATTAGAGCTAAGGTTACAGGGAGTAGGTTTTGTGTTTGATTATAGGTCACTCTCAGGGGTTTCTATTTGAGTGGGAGTAGAGCAATGGCATAAGAAAGTAAGCTAAGAATGGAGGAGTTGAAAAGCACAGATGATTACTTACGGTCCTATAGAAAGAAAGAGCAGGTAAATAAAAATTATTGGTTTGTGAAAGATCAGCATGAAGGAATTGAGGAAGTAGATGTTGTAGGGGTTGTTGCACAAGATGCTCTGGGAGGTTTCTTGGATAAAGTAGAATCTTGTTTCATAGATTCTATTGCCTCTTTCCATGCAGCCCCAAGTAGAGGAGCTAGTGAGCCTTGCCAAAGAATTGGCAAAGGGGACATGAAGTTGAAACTACAGGAGACCAACACATGGGTGTTGAAGAAGGTCATCCAGGTCCCAGGTTTGAAGATGTGGCTAATTTCTTTAGAAAGGTTGGGTGATGAGAGATGTATAAGAACTCTCATAGTGGATACACTTGAATTAGCTGGTGGTAAGAAAGCAAGTACTCTTTATCTACTTGTTTATATTACTAATTCTTCTTCTATTGCGGAGACGTGGCTTTGTAGGCTTGGTCACATGAGCAAGGAGATGCATGTTCTTAAGTGGAAGATAGATATATTTGACAGGCTTAAGAACTAGAAAGCCTTGGTGTTTATGGAGGAGATGGTAGATAGAGATCAGTGGATGGGGCTATATACTTCTAAGCAGGGCAATTTGGACATGGGTTTTGATTCAAAGGAGCTCGTGGGTAAAAAGTCATCACTCACAGGAAAACATAGGTACTTGCATCGACAGTAGGTAAGATCAATGTCGGTCAAGAGAACCGATTTCGGCAGCAAGGGACACTGACATCAGCAAGGTTGGTAGTTAAGACAGGTGCATGGAACCGATGTCAGTTGGATGCAGACTGTGTGGTGACTGAGGTCAGTCACTGTAATAGATTTTGGGTGGATAGCATGCTGTCAAGGAGTCTCAAATGCCCATATGGAGGACTGAAGGTGGTAAGTAAGCCTCAAATTTGTTGTTCCTCTTCTTTATACTAGTTGCTGACTTCAGAGTAGAAAGGATCTAGGAAATAGTGGGAGCGTGGTAGGAATATGATGCAGAACCAAGCGGAGACTTGGTAGGGTTGCCAGCCGGTATGAAAGCATAAAGACGAGTGGATACCTTAGTTGAAGAATAGAGAGAATAGACACGTGAGATGGAAGGCCAGGTCATATGGTCTTGAGGAGCTACAGGACAGTGGTATAGGTTTGACAAGTGGAGGATGAAGCATGGCTTCAGTCAATGTCAGGGTAACTATTGTGGTTTGTCTTACCAGGTGGATGATGATTGCAACATCATTCTATTGCTGTATGTGGATGGTATGCTAGCTAGCAGGTTTGTACATATAGGGTTTTGTTGAGCTAAGGGTAAGATTAGTTCAGTGGCATGTCATGAGGAGTTTGGAGTAGCGAAATTCTTTGACATGGGAAACATGGAGATCACAGATTGATTTTGTCTCCAGTGGGAGCTGATGTGAATCAGGTGTTGGCAAGGTTCAGGATGCAGGACCAGAGCACACTAAGGGCTGGATAGTTTAGTGTCTGAAATCACATGAGGTCTGGTATAGACTTGAGTTTGCCCAAGTAGTGGGTGTTGTCAGAGAGTTAGGAGCCAATTTGGGGAAGTGGGTTCTCAAGTATTTGAGAGGGACCAACAACAGGTATACATGTAGGGTCAGGACTTCACTACATGGGTTTGTAGGTTCAGATGTGGTAGGTTACTTAGATGAGAGGAGGTGCACCATAGGTTGTGTGGTGGGTGGTCTTCGAGGTTGATCTTGAAGAGGGATACAATCCAAGAAATAGATTAGATAGGGTATAGGTACAGGTACAGTGTAGTTGTTTATCTCCAAGTGGGAGATTGTTAGGTTGTGGAGCTAAAAGATTCACTCATGCAAATAGAGGAGGTTGCAGAAGGGTTGTAAAGTGTCACAAGCACCAATGTCATTTAGGCTAATCAACGTCGGTAGGATCAGACAAGAAGGCAACCAATTTTGGTCAGAAGTTGGCTGGTGTCGGCATCCCTAGGCAGGCAGGGACCGATGTTGGTCACATGTGTGGTTCGAGCTGTGAATGTTATAGGCAGTTAGCTAATGAACCAAGTGTTTACATGTCAAGAGCCAATTTTAGATTGAAAGCTATGGATCTAATTATTGTAATTAGATGTCTAATTATTGTTTGAATGAGATCTATATAATAGACTCATGGATTGTATTGTAAGTTGTTCTAGTTTGAGTTGAGCAAAGTTTGCTTCTTCTGTGTGTGAGGTGAGCAAGGGTGTTCCTCCTAGTTCCACAACAGTACCAAGGTGGGTGCTGGATTGGAGAATCAGTAGGGTTCTTCATGTATTTATGATCTTGGTCATCAGGTGAGCATGGCTACTTTAGGAGATCTACATGGTAAGTAAGATCATTGATCTACAAGTGTATGTGTGTGCAAGGTCAAGGTTCACAAGTGTGCAGAACCAGATTGATTTGTAGGTGTGCAAGATTTGATAGGATAGCAACACAATAGGGAGCAGAATCAGGTGGGATCTACTTGGAGTACAGTGTGTACTCAGATAGAGCAAAGAGGAAGGCAAGGTAGTTCCTTCCATAAGTAAGATCAGATTTGGGTTGCAGGTTGTTGCAGTTTAGGGGAGATCTACTTGAAGTACATTGTGTACTTGTGGAGTGCATGGAGCACTTGTGGTGTGCATGGAGCACTGGAGAATTGGTAGTAGTGGATACTGGCTGGTTGGAGGTGAACACTAACTCTGTGTTTGAGTTGTGTATTGGGACCTAAGAGAGAGAGCTTTGAGGGAAGATTTACTGTTTATACCCTAGAGGTGTGGGAGCCCTAGAGGTGTGTAAGGAATAAGAACTGTGGCAGCCTTCTTTGTTGTATTTCCTTCTGAAAGAGTTTTAATACAAGTTGTGTATTGTCTCTCATATTCTGTGTTATTTCTGAATTCCCGCATATTAAGTTGCTTGGTAATAAATTGTGTGCTTTCATTATTTTTCCCAAAAAGATGAAGCATCGAATTGACTGGATCTTACCTTGCAAATAATGGAGTCACTTTAAATTGGTTAGTGGTGGCATCTTGATTATATCATGGACTTTAATTGGATCAACTTCAATACCTCTACAAGACATGATAAAGGCAAATAATTTTCCTAATGTTACATTGAACACACATTTATTTGGATTGAGTTTGACTTTGTACTCCTGTAATCTTTCAAATATCTTACACAATACTATTAGATGGTCGACCATGGTTTTGGATTTTCATAGTATGTCATTGACATAGTATTCAATAATATCATGCATCATATCATGGAATATGATAGTCATGGCCCTTTGATATATAGCTCCAACATTCTTTAGGCCAAATGGCATTACCCAATAACAAAATGTTCCCTATAGAGTGGTGAACACTATTTTATGTTGGTCTTCTAGTGTTATTCTAATTTGGTTGTATCCTAAAAATCCATCCATGAGTGAAAGCATTTCATAACTTTCCATGGAGTTGATGATCATGTCGATATTAGGTAATGGGAAATCATCTTTAGGACAAGCTTTATTGATGTCTCAAAAATCAATTCAAATTCTTATCCCTTCAGGATTTTTACTAATAGGCACTACATTAAAGATCCATTATGAGTAGTCAATGAATTAGATACATCCTGCTTCTAAGAGTTTTTACAACTCTTTCTTTACTAATACAACAATGAAAGGATGCATCTTATGTAGCTTTTGTTTTACTAGTTTAACATAAGGATTAACCATAAGGTGGTGTAGAACCAAGGTGGGGTCTAAACCTAGCATGTCAAAATAGGCCCATACAAAGATATTTATAAATTCTCTCAACAAAGATATAAAGACTTCATGTTCCTCCTCAGTGAGGGATGCACTTAATTTTATCCATTTCAGGTCTGATGGAGTCCTGATATTTACCTCTATTGTATCTTCAACTAAAAGGGTCAAACCATTTTCTAGGATAGTAGGCAATGACTTGAACTATTGGATTATGTCAAGGTCCTTTGTTAGGACTTGATCTTCAACTTTTCCTAGGCATGATGAATATGAGTCCCCTAATGAGAGATCTAGCCATGTGACAAAAACAATTAGAAATTCTTGAATAATTTGATCAAATACTTGTTGTTGATCAAAGCTAAACTCAGATCTATAAGAAAGTTCATTGTTGGTGGTCACCTAGTCTAAATTCAAAGAAAAATGAACACCCCCATCTAATAGTGTCTGAAATAGATTTTCACCACTAGACTAGCCTCTATCTTTACTTTTTCCCTAGTCAGAAAGTGCCTCAAAGAGGTTTTCACTTTGGGACCTATATGTTTTACTTATTTGTTTTTGGCTAAGGGTGTTCACTTGCTCTCCAAAATAGGCTGTAGGATCCAATGTAATTGAGAATCTTAACTTGTGATCTCCTAATGAAACATTGTCTCTAGGCCTAAGAAGTCATAGAATTCCTCATCATTCTATAACTCATCAATCGATAAACTAGATTCTTGTTAGTCCTAATCTGTCAGTTGGGGATAATATAATGGCAATGAGTTGTGATGAATAGCTAGGGTAAGGGTACAAATGGAATTGTTATCAAATAGGTTGGTTTCAACAAGGTCATCAAAGGTGAATCTATGATCAGAATCTACTTCATTGTTGACATCATCATCACTAGTTGTTGGTGATTGAGTTTGAATAAGATATGTGGGGTCACCCTTCAAAAACTTAAATCTAAGTCCATAAGGTCTTTCATACTTAGTCATAGAAATTGGCTTGATGGTTCTTTTCTAATTCAGTCTGAGGCCTCTTCCTTAATAATTGTGATGCTCCATGATCATATTGGGAATAGGATACTTTGCACTTTTATAACAATCAACTTGGTTGTAACTATATAACCATGATTCATTCCCTTTAAGAGGGTTGAGTTCTAGGCTAGATGCTGGTAAAAATGTGACAGGTCCCTTATCTTTATTCTTTTGTTGCCAATGCATATGTGGAGTGACTTTAGGTCACTCAAAATTTTTTGGATTCTAAGGAAGATTGGAAATATGAAATGTATCATGCATCACATACTCTCTCGGTCCATTATCTATAATGGTGAAATGTCTAGAAGCTTCAAGAGGTGGTATGTGGGAAAGGGAATCCATGGTATTAGGATTTATGTAATTATCTAGTGAAGGATCAATAAGTATAGCCATTCTTTTATCCTACTTGGAACTTGGATTCATACTGTACTGTTGGGGATCAACCAACAATAGATTACAATTGTGAAAGCAATAAATGCAGAATTAAATCAGATAGACAAGTAATTAGAATGATAATAGCAAGAACAAGAGATACAAGAAAACACCTTGAAAACTTGTATTAACAAACTCTTTACAAAAGGAATACAATTGAAGAAACTTCTTTCTTCCACACCTCTCCTAGGTGTATAGATCTCTCACTAGATCTCTATTCCTCAAGAGCTCTCTCTCTCTCAAGAACAATCAACTCCAACAAGCCTGGATTGATTCAATTCTGTACTGTTCTTCACATACAATGAATTACAATAATTCACAATAACTACCACAACTACATCAATAAGCTAGGAAGATCTAATTCTACATATAGAATTAGGAGAATTGAGCATGTACTTCCAACAAGCAGTTAAGCCACTTGAACAAGGGCTCTAAAAATAGTATTGCTAACAATAGAGACACGAGCTTGAGACTACAACTCAAACTCATCATGCAAACACTCCCTTCTATCCACGAAAATAGCTCTCTGGACAAGCAGGTAACTGACGTCAATTCCTACTGCTTGTCTGTGACCACCATCGACCGACCCTCATCCGACGTCATCGTCTCTGCAACTGCTCCTGACCGATGTCGATCACTCCTGACCGATGTCGGTGTCTGTGTAGACCCAAAACTGATAATGTGTGCTCCTTGGTAAAGCTTTTAGTTCCACACCCTAACAATCTCCACTTGGAGATAAACAACTGCACCAGTACCTGTAAAACAACATCTTCTAGCTCTTCCGTCTTTAACTCAATCATGAAGACCAACAAAAGTTGAATGAAGATTCAACTTCTCCTTTGTAACCGGCTTGGTTAACATATCAGCAAGATTCCTATCTGTATGGATCTTCTCCAGCTTCAACTCACAATCTTCCAATACCTGTTGTATGAAGTGATACCTTAGCTGTATGTGCTTTGTTCTTGAATGAAAGGCTGAATTCTTAGCCAAATGGATTGCACTCTGACTGTCACTATACAATCTGCAACTCTCATGCTCCCTACCAAACTCATCCATGAACCGTGTCATCCATATCATCTCCTTGCTAGCTTCTGTGGCTGTAATATATTTTGCTTCTGTAGTTGACAAGGCAACAACCTTCTGCAACTTAGATATCCAGCTAACTGCCGTTCCAATTACAGTGAAAACATAACCTGTAGTGCTCCTCCTGCCATCTAAATCACCTGCCATATCTAAATCTACATAACCATGTAGAGAAGTATCTGAACCTCCATAGCACAAGTGCCTACTGCTGGTTCCTCTCAGATATCTAAGGATCCACTGAACTGCTTTCCAATGTTCCTTACCTGGATTGGCCATATACTTACTTACAACTCCCACTGCTTGGGCAATATCCGGTCTAGTACACACCATTGCATACATCAAACTCCCTACTGTGGAAGAATATGGAACCTTACTCATGTACTCTACCTCATCATATGAATTAGGACATTGTTCTTTACTCAACTTAAAATGTCCAGCCAAAGGTGTGCTTACCGGTTTAACATCCTGCATATTGAACCGTTTCAACACCTTGTCCACATAATCTTCTTGAGACAATATCAACCTGTGATTTTTTCTGTCTCTCTTAATGCTCATGCCAAGGATTTTCTTTGCTGCTCCCAAATCCTTCATAGCAAACGTTTGAGCTAATTTCACCTTAAGCTCAGAGATATCGTGCATGTGAGATCCTGCAACCAGCATATCATCTACATACAACAATAGAATAATGTATCTACCATTATCAAATCTCTTGAAATACACACAATGGTCAGATTGACACCTACTATAGCCATGCTCAGTCATAAACCTGTCAAATTTTAAGTACCATTGCCTAGGAGCTTGCTTGAGGCCATACAAGCTTTTCTTCAATCTGCACACAAACTTCTCCTTACCCTTGACCTCAAATCCTTCTGGCTGTTCCATATATATTTCTTCATCCAAATCTCCATGAAGAAACACTGTCTTAACATCTAGCTGCTCAAGATGCAAATCCTCAAAAGCAACTAAAGACAATACAACCCTGATAGAAGTCATTTTAACAACAACAGAAAAAATCTCACCAAAGTCAATACCTAGCTTTTGTGCAAATCCTTTTACCACCAATTTGGCCTTATATCTCATCTGTCCATTCTTGCCTTCTTTCAACCTGTAGGTCCATCTGTTCTTGAGTGTTCTCTTACCAGTTGGCAATTCAACCAAATCCCATGTTTGGTTCTCTCTTAAGGACTCCAATTCCTCAACCATGCCACGCTCCCACTCACTCTTGGACTCCACCTATATTGCTTCTTCAAAACTCTCTAGTTCTCCAACATCAGTTAGCAACAAATAAAATAAAGGAGAATATCTAATTGGAGGCTTACTCACCCTTTCTGACCTCCTGATGGGTGTCTAAGACTCGTCCACAACACGCTGTCCACCCAAATTCTCTGATAGTGACCGACCTCGGTCACCTCCAGACCTGTTGCTGGCCGATGTCGGTTCTGCCTGACCGACCTTGGTGCCTATCCTGCCGACGTCAGTCTCTGTACGGCCGATGCCGATTTCTATACTACCGACGCCAGTTCTTACCCTGCCGACGTCGGTCTCTGTGTTTTCCTGCAAGTGATTATTTCTTTTTCTTGCGAGCTCATCTTGGACTTTCACCTCATCCAATTCACCATTGCTCTGCTTAGATTGATTCAACTTTCTTAGCTGATCACAATACATCACTCTTTCATTGAAAACAACATCACGGCTCCTGATTACCTTGTTAGTTTCTAGATTCCACAATCTGTAACCAAAATCATCTAAGCCATAGCCAATAAACGTGCACCTCATAGACTTAGCATCAAGCTTCTTTCTATTTTCCTTATCTATGTGCACAAAGGCTTCACAACCAAAAACTTTGAGATATGAGAGATCAACCTTTTTACCTGTCCATGCCTCTTCTAAAATACCACCATCCAGAGCTGTAGAGGGTCCTCTGTTAATCAGGTACACTACAGTGTCAACAGCTTGTGTCCAAAACTATAAGGGCAAATCGGCATGCAATCTCATACATCTTGCACGCTCCATTATTGTCCTGTTCATCCTTTCAGCAATTCCATTCTACTGAGGTGTCCTTATAACCATCCTTTGCCTATGGATTCCATGCATGTAACAATAATCTCTGAACTTATGACTGCAGAACTCACCACCATTGTCTGATCTCAGGCACTTTAATCTTTTACCTATTTCATTCTCAACCATAGCTTTCCAAACCTTAAAAGTCTCAAATACATCAGATTTCTTTCTAATACAATAGATCCATACCTTCTTTGTAGCATCGTCTATGAAAGATACATAGTAATGTGATCCTCCAATGGAAGCAACCTGAGCCGGTCCCCACACGTCTGTGTGAACAAGCTCCAACTTATGCCTCTTCTTAGTAGACCCAGTCTTGAGAAAACTAGCCCTTTTCTATTTTCCAAATACACAGTGCTCACAAAACTCTAGATCTATGCCTTTTAAATCTGAAAGCATACCTTTGGACTTAAGAATTGACATCTCCTTCTCACTCATGTTGCCAAGCCTTGAGTGCCACAATTTAGCATCCACATCTGAAGTAGATAATACAGAAGGAGATTTGTTAGTAACACAATTACACAAATAGAGAGTACCTTCTCTCTTACCTCTAGCCATAACAAGTGCACCCTTGGTCACCTTCCAAGATTCTACTGTGAGAGTTACTGTGCAACCCTCATCCCCTAACTTTCCTACAGAAATCAAATTTCTCTTCAAGCTAGGAACATGCATCACATCTCTCAACACCCATGTGTTGCTATTCTGCATCTTCAGCTGCACTTTACCTTAGACAATTATTTTACAAGGCTCATCATCCCCTAGATACACTATTCCAAAATCTCCATGGATATAGTCACTAAAATATTCTCTGTTAGGGGTAGCATGAAAAGATGCACCAGAATCTAATACCCAAGATTCTATATTATTATGCAGAGAGAAAATTAAAGCATCTTGTGCAATACCTACAATCTTGGCTTCTTCCTTTCCTTCGTGCTGGTTGTCCTCCTTAGGCTTTGACCAACAGTCTTTGCTTATGTGCCCCATCTTTCCACAATTCCAGCATTGTGGCCTTTTGCCATTTCTAGATTTAGATATGCCTTTCCCCTTAGATTTGGATCTTGATCTGCCTTTCTTGCTCTTCTCTTTCTGCCTTCCCCTGCTCTCAAAACTTAAAGCGTTCCCGGATGCCTCTTCTGTGCTTTTCCTGCATATTTCGTCATTCAAGATAACACTAACAACATCCTCTACTTTCAAAATATTTGATGCACATGCAGTATTACTTACTGCCATTACTAAGCCATGCCAGCTTTCAGGCAAAGAACATAATATTAAAAGAGCTTTTATTTCATCATCAAACACTATATTCACTGAACTTAATTGATTCACAATTTCATTGAAATCATTCAGATGAGTAGAAACAGATCCACCTTCATTCATATGCAAATTAAATAACTGCTTCATAAGATATACCTTATTGGAAGCTGAGGGTTTTTCATACAAATTTGCTAACGTAGTCATCAACTCTACCGTAGACTTTTCCTGTGATAAATTGGATATCACAGTGGATGCTAAACTCAGTCTTATAGACCCCAGAGCCTTTCTGTCAAGAACTTCCCATTCTTCATCCTCCATGTCTTTGGGCTTCTTTGCAACCCCACCTAACGGTAAGTAGAGATCTTTCTGATACAGATAATCCTCTATCTGCATTCTCCAATGTTGGTAATTTTTGCCATTGAACTTTTCCATTCTAAATTTACTTTCATCTACCATTACTTCTCCCACTCAAACAAAAATCCCTGCAAAAACCCCTGTGAGAACCTGTAATCAATACACACTACAAAGATCTGAACCACCTGTTAGTGAACCTGAGCTTTGATACCAACTTGATGGATATCAAGCTCTGAACCTACAACCAAGGCTCTGATATGACTTGTTGGGGATCAACCAACAATAGATTACAATTGTAAAAGCAATAAACACAGAATTAAATTAGATAGACAAGTAATTAAAATGATAATAGCAAGAATAAGAGATACAAGAAAACACCCTAAAAACTTGTATTAACAAACTCTTTACAAAAGGAATACAATTGAAGAAACTTCTTTCTTCCACACCTCTCCTAGGTGTATAGATCTCTCACTAGATCTCTATTCCTCAAGAGCTCTCTCTCTCAAGAACAATCAACTCCAACAAGCCTGGATTGATTCAATTCTGTACTATTCTTCACATACAATGAATTAAAATAATTCACAATAACTACCACAACTACAACAATAAGCTAGGAAGATCTAATTCTACATATAGAATTAGGAGACTTGAGCATGTACTTCCAACAAGAAGTTAAGCCACTTGAACAAGGGCTCTAAAAATAGTATTGCTAACAATAGAGACGTGAGCTTAAGACTAAAACTCAAACTCATCATGCAAACACTCGCTTCTGTCCATGGAAATAGCTCTCTGGACACGCAGGTAACTGACGTCAGTTCCTGCTGCTTGTTTGTGACCACCGTCAGCCGACCCTCTGTCGATGTCAGCGTCTCTGCAACTGCTCCTGACCGACGTCGATCGCTCCTGACCGATGCCAGTGTCTGTGTAGACCCAAAACTGATAATTTATGCTCCTTGGTGAAGCTTTTAGCTCCACACCCTAACATGTACTGATAATTATAGCTTTTAAATTTGACCTCAAGATATTTACAATGTTCATATGGGTGTAAATATCCTAGAATATTCACTTCCATCCTTGAGTGGGAAAATTTGATACATTGGTGCAGCATTGATGGGATTGCATGAATCTCATGTAATCAAGGCCTACTTAGAGGCATATTATATGATAACTCAAGATCAAGCACAGGGCAAAGTGTATCATCCGTTAAAGGCCCGATGATAAATAGAAAACTAATGGTGCCTTGTGATTCTCTTTCCTGATTATCATAGGCTTTGATGGCTATTGTTTCTAGTTGGAGATCTATCATTATGTACTTAAGAAGCCTGATGAGATTTAGAGACACTATGTTGAGGCTTGATCCATTGTCTATAAGGACTTGTTTCAATTTATGCCATCTTATATAAACTTCTATATATAATGGATTATTATGAAGCATGCCAAGGGAAGACATATCACTTTGGTTGAATGTGACTTATTGGGCTAGAGTTAGGTGTCCAGCCAAAACTTGAAATTTATCAAGGGATATGTCATTAGCAATAGTGGATTGGGTCAAAAAATCATTCAAGATGTTCTTGTAGATTATTTATGTTTGCAATAAATCCAAAATAGAAATTTGTGTTGGTATCTTTTGCAATTGTTCTATAATATCAAACTTCTTATCTTGGTTAGGAGTGAATGGTTTATTCCAAAGTTGAATGGTTGGTTGGATGACAAGCAAAGTGGTATATGGTTATGGGCCTAGGATAGTAATCTTTAACTTATGAGTTGTGATTGCATAATCAAGATTAAATACTAGAATATCATTGCTAACAAATGTTGAGAATGGTATGGAACCACATAGGACAAGTCTCAATCATTGGTACACTCGTATATGGTCACGTGGCAAAGATGAGTTGTTGATATAAGGTCTAAAAGGGGAAGTCTTAGCTTGATAGTTTGCCTATGTGCACTCCCATATCAAAAAAGGATTATCCATGTAATTTGGTTGAATGTTGTTGTTTAGCAATGGTCTAGGTTGATTAGTGCTTGGTATAGGATTAATAGAGATGGTATTAACCCTACCCCCTGCAATATGACCTAAAACCCTATTGTAGTCATGTGTAACTGCATGGTAGGTTTGTTGGCTATTATCATTCTGACCTTGGTTTTGTCCATTGTTCTATCATTGTGGGTTTTGCTATTGATTTTGTTGATTTTCATGGTTTGGCCTTTGCTTTTGATACTATTGATTTTGTTGCTACACTGCCATTATTGTTAATGTTGCAGATCATTTTGTTGCTACTAATTGTTATGTTGGGAAAAAGGGTTTTGATAAATCTTAAGAGTTTGATTGGAAGTGGAAGCACCATTATCCAATGTTATCTCCCCATTCTCCAACATATTCTCAATTAAATGCTTGATTTGGACACATCTTTGTAGATTATGCCCATTGACCCAATGATAGTCATAGAATTCATTTTCATGATATCAATCAGGATAAGGAATGCATTGTAGATAATGCTTTGGTATAAGCCAACTAATCAGATTAGCGACAATAAGCTTGTGAAATATAGACTCAATAGGTTATCCTAGGTCACTAAAGACATGACATGCATACATGATTCTCCTAGGAGGAGGAGGGTTTTTCAATGGTAAAGGCTATTGTATTTTTTGTATAGGTCTTGGTTGTTGTGCTTGAAACATTGGTTAAAGAGGTTGCTAGGTAGGAGTAAGTTAAAAAGGTGGTACAAATGATGTTTGCACCATTTGGACATGATGGGATTTAGTTACTCCATTTCCCACAACATTCCTATTGTAATTGAATTGCTTTGGTCTTTCTTGGTTATTGGCCTATGTCAGTTGTGATGCTTATGCTTGAATGAGATGTTGAAGTTGGCCATTTTGTTGATTGGTACCTTGATTTTGATTAGTTTAATTAAGCTTGATGACTCCTTTATTGATGAGCGCTTGCTCGATCAACAAACCTTCATCAATGATCTATTTTAAAGTATGTGCACATTGTAGTTCTAGATGATAAACTATCTCACTATGCAAATTTTTGGTAAACATAGTGGCTAATTGTTTATCTAGTAAACTGTAGGTGAAACAACTTACAAGGGCTCTCCATTGCTATAGATAACTTGAAAAACTCTCACCATCTTTTTGTTTTGCTTGCATTAAGTCCACTAATGAAATCTCATGCTCAAGATTATAAGAAAAGTTCTACACAAAATTATTAGAAAGATCGTCAAAATCTGTTATTGAATTTTTGGGCAACTTTAAAAACCATTCCAAGGCTTATCTAGCTAAACTCCTTGGAAACAACAATAAAAGATATATGTCACTACATGCCAGTAATTGGCATGTGATAAATAATTTAGTTAAATGAGCCTTAGGGTCACCTTTCACTTTGTATTTTTCAAATTTTAGTGGTTCATATCCTAGAGGAAATGGTTATGTAAATACTCCATGTTGAATGGATAGGAACACACGTCATCCAATTTGAACTTTTTAGTCTATTTTCCAACCTGAATGGTAGCAATTTCATCCTTCATCTATTGCAATTTTTGGGATAGGAAACTAGAAGAAACATTGGTTTGAGGGAGAATATTGGTTTGGGTATATGGTTAGAAGGTCATAAGTGGGATACTTTGACCAGGGTATGATGGAAATACCTATTAGGGTATATTAGTTTGGTTGGGGAATGGACCAAGAATATGCATACGTGGATTAAGATGTACTTGAAATTGCATATTTGGTTGTGTGATATTTTGGTTTAGGTTGGTGATAAAGGTTTGATTTGGAGGATTTTGTGGTTGGGATGGAGGGATATAATTATAATGTGCTTTCTATGGTTGAAAAGGGACATGCTATTGACTAATCAAACCTTGTTATTGAGTGGGAACTTTTGGACCAAGACCTTGTCTCTAAATTTATGGCACATTTTGAACCAACATTTTTATAGTAGGTACATAAAAAACACGAGGACCTCCTTGTTGCATGAATCCCTATGGGGAAGTGAAAATAGGTTACAAATTTAGCATTTATTGTTGACCAATATTTACATGCTATTGACTAGTCATTATTTGGTTTTGGATTGGCATATTAGTCTATGACTAAAGAGGTATGTTTGTCATTACCTGGTGAGGTGGAACATTAGTTTCCCTTAATTGAGGTGGCAATGCATTTGTCCTCTATTCCATTGATACACTAGATTGTGCCTACTATTGTGGAATACTACTTGTTACTTGTTAAGGAGGAGTAGAATTCATCTCATTCTATCATTGAGATATGACATTGGGCATTATTTGATTACCTAATCCCTTAGGTTGTACACGTAAAGATACAACCAATTGAGGTTGGGATGTATAAGCTCCTACTCCTTGGTATGATGATCTAATCATGGGATTAACTATAAGCACATATTGTTGGCTAGTTGTTTGTGTGTTAGTACCACTTTGATAAGGATTGGACATTATTTGCATATTTTCCACTAAATTTGGCTCACTATTCTATGTAGAGGTTAAAGACACTTCTTTAATAATGGGCATATGCATCAAGTTATCTATCAAAGCAATTTGTACAAATAGGTTAAAACTCATATTCTCTTATCCAGTTAACTCTATCAACACTCCTGTTGAAGGAACTAGGTCAATAAGAGGCTTACTCACCATGTTCATTTGATTGAAATTACATGCTATATTTAGGTAGGTTTGATATGCTATCTACATTTGGTTAAAGTGATATTCTATGATGTTTTTACCTTGATTAGATATATTAGTGTCTTGATACGTTGTTTAGACTAGAGCCATAGGATTGCTAAAAGAAGTCTATTGATCGTAAATGATATTATGGGGCACTCTTACTAGACTTGGTAAATTTTCATGAGAGAAGTCTGCTAAAAACTTGGTCCCTACCTCTATATCTTTAACCAAAATATTGTCTTTGTTCTCTAACAAATGTCACTAAAAAAATGGATCATACATGGAAGCTGTATTAGTAGAATATGACTGTTGAAGAAGTGGTTCATCCACTATGGGTATTGTAGCTAGGTATTGTGCAGTTTATTCTCAATCTTGTTATGAATAAGGTGGTGTGTTAACCAAATGGTTAGCCAATGAATCTTGGATTTGTGCCCCTAATTGAGTATTATAAGAGGAATAAGAATCCATCTCAGAAGGAATATTATCTACTAGAGGTCTCGCACCATTTTTTCCCGTGCCACCACATTACTAATCCTTGGATTGTACATGAGTCCACTATGAGTGTTGGAATACATGTTGGGATCCATAGTCAATGCTTTGAGATAAAAGGTCAAAGAGTTATACAAACTCTAAAAAGGATAAAATCTAAAATAGATGATGTTCCAACTTGCTTTAGATTCATCAAAAAGTTAAAAGGTGTATGCAAAGATTTATGAGGAAACAAGCTAGCATGAAGTATCTAACTTTTCACTATTCACACAAAGATAAGAAATTAAAATGGACCAAAAATCAAAATACCAAACTATAAGGTTAAATTATTTCAAATCAGTCTAATCTATAAATTTAAAAGTTTTTAGGTCTTTTGGCAAAATGCGGTGTCAGAATCTAGGCTTAAACAAGGCATGCACAAGGAATCTTAGCCAAATGGCATCAAAAGTTAGAATTTGAAATAGATGAAAGTTTTAATATAACAAATTTGAAACACTACTAATAAACACTAGGCATTTGATTCTTGGACATGAACTTGATCAACTAGGTATAAGGTATGAAACAAAAGGCACTTTAGAGATAGTTTATTTTTTCATAAATAATGGTATAAAACTTGGTTTTTTTTACAAATAAGCTAGACAAAAGTGAATGATATAACTATGCTAGACAAAAGATCATAAAAGTACACTTGGATTGGTCTAAAAATGTAGGAAAAAATTTAAACTCTATTCAAGAGGGTCTATGAAATAATATTTGAAATGTTTTGGGTAGCGTAACAATTCTACACTACCCAAAAGGTGTGACAAAAAAGTTTGTTTCAAAAAATATCTAAGACAAAGATAATTTCCCATAATTTTGATAGCATAACACTACTTTTATTGACTCAAAATAATGTGGTGCATAGACTCAAAGTGCAAGTGTTTAACATAAAATGGCTTAAGTCTATCAAGTGATCATAATGATTATGAGTCTTAAATGACCCTCAACCAAAATGAGAAATTAAACCTAAGTTCCCTCAAGTTTAGTGAAAATGGTAAATCTACTTAACACATCAACCCTATGAACTTATAAAGGTGAAATTCCAAATATAGATTATAAGTGAAGGACTTAAACAACTTTGGTAAAGGTTTAGACTCAATTGGGTAGCATAACTATGATAATATGGATGATATGACTCCCAAGCTTTTGATAAAATTTTGAAAAAGGCAAATTGATGATCTCACGTAGGCAGCATAATGCCTCTTTGTTCAAAGGAAAATGAGGACCATGTGTTTTTTTTGAATTATTTATTTACACCAAGTTTTGACATCAAACAATACTTTAATCTAGGAAAAACTCAATTGATTAATTGATCTTAGACTCTAAAATGACAAGGTTTCTTGGTATTGTTGGAATCCATCTATATATGTCATTTGAGAGGATTTTAAGTGTTCATCCAAAAGTAAATGCATATTATATAGTAGAGTTTTTACACCCCCTTCTCTCAAATGACAATACTGTGATATGGACCTTGAGGTGCACCTTACACCAACAATACTTCCATGACAAGTGGGGATTTGTCTAAGATATAACAAGTTTTTGAATATTCTTGAGGAATTAATTACATAATGACTTTCATGCCAAACAATGCAAAAGAAAAGCATGGATTTTGGGTCTGTATCACTTGGCTTATTACAAAAAGGTCTATTCCTTTTTACAACCACTATATCCTATTATTTGCTTAGTGTAGTGCGATGTCCAAAGTGCCACTACATCCCATGTGCAACTCCAATTAGGATCCAAGTGAATTCAATGTTGGGAGGTGAAACCCCAGATCAAAACTTACCTAAAGAAATTGTGGGAGGTGATAATGTCCCCCTCGCAAGCCAAGTTTGCATAAAAATTAAGGAAGCATGAAAGTAAAAAGACTCTAGGGTCATTTTGAAGGTCACCCAGACTTTTATGAGTTTTTGGGGAGTGCTTTAGATGAATTTATTTCTAAGCCTTGGAATATGCTACTTGTAATAGGAATGGCACTTTTAATTCCAAGGGTTCCCTAAAGGGGATAAATGGAAGATCATACATGTAACATCCCTCTTTTTTCCAAACAAAAATTTAATTTAAACAACTACGTGAATACAAATATCTTGAAAAGGTGAGTTCATTTTTAAGCTCAAATGGAAAATGAGGTGGTGTTCATTTTACCCCTTGGTCTTAGTTGCAAACTTTGAAAACATTCACGATGAACATATAAATTTTTCGTTAAACACCAAAAAAAATTTCCTAATTAATTTTTAAGCATGAAAAAGGTAATCTAAACATGTTTTTAGAAAATGTCAAGCTCAGTCCTACAACAAAATTATTAGCAGGTCCTTTATCCTTGAAGCTCTTTTAGGTTTGAAACAATGAACTTTAAAAAAAGAGATCTCAGGTCTATGTTTTAGGAAAAAAATAGTCACTGATGTCGGTTACACTAGCTAACCGATGATGGTTATCTAATTGACATCAGTTATAACAATAGTGATCGATGATAGCTATCCAAATGATGTCAATTTTATTAATCAACATAGATTATTGTGTAAACCTATGATAAATAAAAATGGAAAAACAAAGTTAAAAAATCAATTTGCAAGATTTTTAATGATCCAAATGAAGATTTTAAAGCTACAAAATGATCTTCTTCATGTGTGGGATGCATTTGGTCCCACTAGGTGTGCCATATGTGAACTAGGGATTTGACTCAAGAGAGGATGTTTAGTATGTTATTAGTTTCAAAATGAAAATAAAATGAAAGAAACACGCTAACATAACATATCTAGGCCTAGACACTAGGGAGAGCTTAGTTAACAAACATGAATAAAACACACAACTAAAATGCAAAATAAATCTTCTTTTACCTTCCTTGGATGCTCTAAAATGCTTATTGCAGTGGCTTGTTCGACTTGTGCTCATGAAGTCTTCATCAAAGGAGGATTGGATATCTCCTCTTCTCCTTGGCACCTTTGGCTTGTGGCTTGGCTTGGCTTAGAATCAATTTGGCATGGTAACACTAATTGAAATGGATTTTGGAATCATTTGTGCATTATAACTTTGCACTATCAAGACTTAGAAATGATGTTCATGGCGTCTCTATTTATAGATTTTTGAGAATGGCTAGAATCAATTTGAACCATCCATCTAAAGATTGAGATGTGTGGCTAAGGATTAATCTAATTATGAAATTAAAATTGATAGATAGACTCATCAATATTTGGAATGGAGGAGCAATTAAGAGGCATGGAGGGCATCATGGAAGCCATTGGAGGCATGAATCTTGATATTTGTGGCATTTATGGTCTAGGAATGTCTTCCCAAGAAATGAGGTCACTAATGATGCATATATTCCATATTTATTTCCAAAAAAAAGTTTTCAAGAAGTTTTCATATAATTATTAATTATGCCTTGATTTGGGTTAATTATCTCATAAGCATGCTTAAGCACTTTATGCACAAATTACTCAAATTAATCAGAATACCTTGTTATTTATTCAAAATTTGACTAGATTTGAATTGGAAGGAAATGTCCAATGCATTGGATCTATTATCCCATTTAGGATTTTACCAACAACAAATAACAAAGGCATTTGTATTGTGTAAGAGATTTGATAGGAAAGATCAATCCAAAGCACCTAGGTGCAAAATTGGAATTTTGACTCAGAATGATTTGATCAAAGTTAACTGGCCCATAAATTGCATTGCCCCATTTAGTAATACCCTAGGCAAAATTGGCACTTGAATATGTTAAAATCACATCATTTAGTATGTTTTACTAGTTTTAGGCCAAATTATGCATTTTGGGTGGAAATTGGCTAAAAACTTGATTGGAGGTTATTGGTGGCTAAATTTAGGTGTCTACAGTTAGTTTATCATCATTACAGTTGTAGGAATACAATAAATTTTGATTCTTTAAGAAGATTCTACTATGATTATAACATGTAATTACTTCCCAAATAGGGGCAAATTATAGACATCTAAATCTAGCCACCAATAACTTCTAATCAAGATTTTGGCCAATTTCCACCCAAAATACACAATTTGGCCAAAAAACACTAAAACACACTAAATGATGTGAAATTGACATATTCAAGTGCCAATTTTGGCTAGGGTATCTCTAAATGGGGAAATGCAATTTATGGGCCAACTAACTTTGATCATATCATTTTGAGTCAAAATGCTAATTTTGTACCTGGCTGCTCTGAGTTGCTCTTTCCTATCAAATCTCTTACACAAGATGTGTGCCTTTGTTATTTTATATTGGTAACATCCTAAATGAAAATATGATCCAATGCATCTAACATTAACTTTCAATTCCAATTCAATCAAATTTTGGACCAATAACAAGGCATTCTAATCAATTTGAGTAATTTGTGCACAAAGTGCTTAATCATGCGTAAGAGCTAATTAAACCAAATTAGATCCTAATCAAGAATTCCATGGAAACTTGTTGAATACTTATTTTTGAAAATGAATATTGAATATCTACATCATCAGGTGACTTTATTTCTTGGGAAGACATCCCTAAGCCATAAATGCCATAAATATCAGGATTTATTGCTCCATGCCTCATCAATGCCTTCCATGATTCCCTCTATGCCTCTAAATTACCCCTTCTTCCAATGTCATGATGAGGATAATTATAAAATTACTTATAAAAATTGAATTAATCTTCAAATACACATCTCAATCTTGGGATGGATGGTTTAGGTTGATTCTAGACATTCTCAAAAATCTATAAATAGAGAGGCTATGAACATCATTTCTAAGTCTTAATAATGTAAACTTATAATGCACAAATGATTCTAAAAGACATTGAAATTAGTGTTACCATGACAAATTGATTCCAAGCCAAGCCAATCCACAAGCCAAAGGTGCCAAAGAGAAGAAGAGATAGCCGAGCCTCCTTTGATGAAAACTTCATGAGCACAAGTCGAGCAAGCCACTAAAAAAAGCATTTTGGAGCATCCAAGGAAGGTAAAAGAGGATTTATTTTGCATTTTAGTTGTGTGTTTTATTCATGTTTGTTAACTAAGCTCTCCCTAGTGTCTAAGCCTAGAGATGCTATGCTAGTTAGTGTGTTTCTTTCATTTTATTTTCATTTTGAAAATAACACCATACTAACCATCCTCTCTTGAGTCAAATCCCTAGTTCACATATGGTAATGCATGATAAACAAGTGTTACCCCTAGTTTGCCCATAGGCAGTTATAACTAGGATACAATGGCATAGGTCAATGAAAGACCTTATGGATTTGTATATAAATCACCTGGGGGTGACCCCACATATCTTATTTAAACTCCATCACCAGTGACTAGTGATGATGATGTTGATAATAAAGCAGAGTTCGATCATAGCCTCACCTTTGATGACCTAGCTAAAACAAACTTGTTTGATAATAATTCCATTTGTACCCTTATGCTAGCTATTCATCATAACCCTTTGCCATTATATTATTCCCAACTAATAGATTGAGCCCAACAAGAATCTAGTCTATTGATTGATGAGTTCTTGAATGATGAGGAATTCTATGACGTCTTAAGCCTTAAAGAAAACATTCTATTGGGAGATCACATGCCAGGATTCTCATTTACATTAAATCCTGTAGCTTATTTTGGAGAGTGAATGAACACCCTTAGCTAAAAATAAATAAATAAAACATTGAGGTCCCAAAGTGAAAGCCTCTTTGAGGTGCTTTTTGACTAGGGAAACAGTAAAGATAAAGCCCAATCTAGTGGTGAAACCCTATTTCAGGTGCCATTAGATAGGGGTGTTCATTATTCTTTGAATTTAGACTAAGAGACCACCAATGATGAACTTCCCTATGAATCTAAGTTTATATTTGAGTAAAAACAAGTATTTGATCACATTCTTCAAATTTTTTTGACTATTTTTATCACATGGCTAGCTCTCCCATTAGGGGGCTTAGATTCATCATGCCTAGCAGAAGTTGAAGAGCAGGTCCTAACAGAAGACCCTAACATAATCCAATAGTTTAAGTCATTGCCTACTATCCTAGAAGATGGTTTGACCCTTCTAGTTGAAGATACAATAGAGGTAAATATCAAGACTCTATTAGACCTAAAATGGATAAAATTAGGTGCATACCTCACTGAGAAGGAACATGAACTCTTTACAAGTCTGTTGAGAGAATTTGTATATATCTTTGCATGGGCCTATTCTGAAATGCCAGGTTTAGACCCCACCTTGGCTATACACCACCTTGTGGTTAATGATGATGCTAAATTGGTAAAATAAAAGCTACATACGATGTATCCTCACATTGTTGTATTGGTAAGAAAGAGTTGGAAAAAATTTTAGAAGCAGGATGTATCTGATCCATTGACTACTTAGAATGGATCTCTAATGTTGTACCTATTAGTAAAAAGTTTGAAGGGATCAAAATTTGTACTAATTTTTAAGACATCAACAAAGCTTATCCTAAATATGATTTTTCATTACCTAATATCGACATGATCATAAAATCCATGGTATGTTATGAAATGCTTTCACTCATGGATAGCTTTTCAGGATACAACTAGATTAGAATAACACTAGAAGAACAACATAAAATAACATTCACCACTCCATGGGGAATATTTTATATGCCATTTGGCCTTAAGAATTCTAAAGCTACATATCAAAGGGCCATGACTGTCATATTTCATGATATGATGCATGATATTGTTGAAGACTATGTTGATGACATATTAGAAAAATCCAAAACCAGGGCTGACCATCTAATAGTGTTGCATAAGATATTTAAAATATTATGGGAGTACAAAGTCAGACTCAATCCAAAGAAATGTGTGTTCGATGTAACTTTAGGTAAATTACTTGGCTTCATTGTGTCTCGTAGAGGTATTGAAGCTGATCTAGCTAAATTTCATGTTATAACTGAGATGCTACCACCAACTAATTTAAAGCAACTCCGTAGTTTCCTGGGTAAGATCCAATCAATCTGACACTTCATCTCTTAGTTAGAAAACAAGTGTCATCCATTTACACACATTTTAAAGAAGGGATTTGCATTTCACTAGGATGATCACTACCAAACAACTTTTTAACAAATCAAAGACTATCTTTTTAATCTACCTATTTTATTACCTCTTATGCTAGGAAAGCCATTCTTATTATACCTATCAGCTATCAACCATGATCTAAGGGTACTCTTGGCTCAACATGATGATAATGAAAAAGAACATGATATATACTACCTAAGCCATACCTTGGTCACATATGAACATAACTATGAACTTATTAAAAAGCTTGTCTGGCCATGGTCTTCACAACTCAAAAATTATGCCATTACATGTTGAATAATAAGACCATGATCATTTAAAAAGTAGATCCATTCAAGTATCTACTATCTAAAATATATTTGAAAGGTAGAATGGCTAAATGGATCATGCTTCTTAGTGAGTTTGACATAAAGTATGTCAATCAAAAGGAAATCAAGGGATAAGTTCTTACATATCAACTTGTAGAAGCACCTCTCACAGACACACAACCACTCACATTTAAATTTATTGTTGAATCCATAATGACCATCATTGACACACCCCTTGAGGAGTAGCCCTAGAAAATGTATTTTGATGGTTCATTTACTACACATGGATCAGGGGATGGTTTATTATTTATTACACCACAAGGAGATCTAATCCTTAAATCATTTAGAATCAATTTTTCTTGTACAAACAACATGGATATGTATAAAACACTTATTACAAGACTTTGATAGGTAGTACATTGGAACATATATCATCTCCAAGTTTATGGTGATTCTCAGTTAATCATCAATTAGGTCACAAATCATTTTCAGACCAAAGATGACAAGCTAGTTCCATATAAAGCCATGGTTGACACTCTTGAGAAATAAATTGCCAACATTTAATTTAAACACATACCAAGGGCTAGTAATAGAATTGTAGATGCCATGCCTACTATTGGCTCTTTGATTCAACAAATAGATAAAGCTAGAGAGTATTAGTTCCTCATTAAAAATTTGTCAGCACCAGCTCATGAACCTTCAACCATTGCAATGATTTGTGATATTGTTGGTCCTAATTCTATCTAGTACTCAGACCTTTACCACTGCCTTCATGACCAAGTTATACCACCTAACCTATCTCAAAAACAAACCAAAGCCTTCTTTCATCATTCCACTTGTTATACTCTACTTGGATCCACCCTTTACCATCACAATTTTGATGGAACTCTAATTCATTAATTAAATTTGATAGAGTCTACACTAGATTTAAGAGAAGTACATGAAGGGATATGTAGAGCTCATTTTAGTGGGATAGTCCTATCCAAAAATCTCTTGCATACTAGTTATTATTGGCCCACAATAGACATAGATGCTACTATATATGTAAATAAGTATGACAAATGTCAATAGGATACTAATCTGATTCATGCCCTAGCGAAAACTCTAAAACTAATGTTGACACCATGGCCATTTTATACATAAGAACTTGACTTCATTAGGAAGATCAACCCCACTTCATCTAACAGCCATAAATATATCCTTACCACCACTGAATATTTCACTAAGTGGGTTGAAGCTACACCCCTCACTTACATGACTAGAAAGCAAATTTCTAAATTCATCTTCAACAATCTAATTTGCTGCTACAGTATCCCATCTAACATTATATCTGATAATGGAGGATCATTCAAGAATAAAGATGTAGACCAACTATGTACTAAATAAAACATCACATAACATTTTTCTACAACATATTACCCTCAAGGTAATGGCCAAGTTGAGGCATCCACCAAAACCATTATCAATATTCTCAAAAAGATTACCAATAATGCCAATTATGATTGGCACCTATAGATATTTCTTGCCCTTCGAGTATACCATACCTATCATTGTACCCCTACATGAGCTACTCCATACTCACTTGTTTATGGTATTGAAGCCATCCTTCCCATTGAGGTCAAATTGTCTTCACTGTGCGTCTCTTTCAAGCATTTATTGGATGATCATGACTATCGAGTAGCTCACCTACAAGAGCTAGACCTACTTGATGAGAAATACACAACCACACTCAATAATATTCAAGCATATCAGAACCAACTCAAAGGCCGCTATAATCAGTGTGTTATGTATATAAAATTTGAACTTGGTGATCTTGTTCTTAAAGAAAACTAAAAGAATACCACAGATGAGAAGAAGCATAAAGGAAAATTCAAACCAAAATGGATAGGGCCTTTCATAATTACTACAGATTATGGATTAGGAGCATACAGGCTTACCATACTAGACAGAGATGAACTTTCTGAGCTGATGAATCTTATTCATCTCAAGCAGTACTATGCTTGAGAACTAAGGTGTATTATCTATAAGGACCATTTCAATTATGCAATTTTATTACTATTATTCTTTATACAAATATTATCCTTATCCATCCTCTTAACTGTATCCACTTTTCACTTCTGACCTATCGGCCCAGTGTGTTCTAAAGCCTAGCCCATTTGACCTTGGTTTTTTCAATTCATTATGCATTTTCAACATCAAGGTATCTGATTAGTTTCATCAATTAGTTCACATACTTTAGATAGAGCTCATATTTTGGAGTAGTATGATAAAAGTTTTGGTATTGCATCCTTTGTTTGTTATTCCTTTCTTATCATCAGTCTGGTTACTAATTATAACCACCTTTGGGCAACTTAGTAACATTGATCCGTACCATTGTGTCTTAGTTATAACTACCTATAAGAAAACTAGGGGAAACATTTATTTATTAATCCTTGGCATACCAACTTGCCACTTCTTATGTCATAGTATGCCTTTTTACCAACTATGCCTATTTTGTTTGAATTGACTACTACACTAGTCGAATTCCTCTACTGTAAGTGTGTAACTACAGTGACTTGATGTCCTACTCTAGGACTATGTGGGTCATGCTAAATTCATGTTGAGGTCACCTCAGTCTTCCTAAGCCACAATCTCATGATTTTTTGAGCAACTTAAGCCACACTCTTACCATTTATGAATAACCTAAGCCACACTCTCATTATTTTATAAGCAAGCTAATTTTAAATGCTTCTACCATTTTATGAGCTTGAACCATTTAGTGTCTCATCATTCTCGATTGAGTTGAGACACTCCAAAACAATTTGATTTTTTTTTAAAAATTATTATAAAAGAACAAAAACATTGACTACTTTGCTTTAAAGATTTTGGGAATCCTTACTAAGTTATAAGCAAATCACTTGTCATTTAGTTTTTCCATCCTTTTTGGCCTTTTTCTCTCACGCACTTGCCATTTTGCAAGACCATTCCTCTTCTTCTCTCACATCTATTCTATCTATTTTCATTAGTTATCATATTCTTCCTATTCCCTGAGAGAACTACATTTGGCCTAAAGTTTTTTATTGGATATTACATCCATAGAACTATGTAGGCAGTGCCCACTTGCCTACTACACATGGAGACAGATCGGCCACCCCCTTCCTTTTATTCTATTTCCCCTATTTTGTTTATTTGTTAAAGTTGTCACCTATTTTATAGGGGAACTATTTTTAGGGTTTCTATTACATTATTTGTTTGTTTATTTCTACTTATTTTGTTTATTTGTCTACCTGTTTGTTTGCTTGCAACACTATTACCTTGATTTAGTTTATGTGTGTTCATTAGGTGATTCCTTAACCACACTTATACTTGAATCTATCTATATTTATTTGTTTACATTGTCATCATGGTTTATGTTATTAGTGCATTGTTTCATATTGAGTATTAGATTATGAGAGTTAGTCCTTATGCATATTTTGGCCAAGTCCTCATGATGTTATACCATGATACCTATCGACATGTGCTATAATAGACCTCAACTACAAGAAGTCTATTCATCAATGGTGGCATCTCTTCAAAATTGACATCGCGATCAATCCCAATCATATCCCAAATAGAGTAATTAACCATGAAAGAATTTCAACCTTTATTAATTTAGATGAGCATCTCTCTACTAGTAGGTTGTTCTAATTCATCCTTACCCTTTGTGTTAAGTTTTCATCATCCTCGACCATATTTATCATGTTTTCCGTAATTAGGGTCCAATGATTATAACTACCTATGGGCAAAGCATTACACACTGTCCCACCCACATTTCTCAATGATTATAACCACCTTTGGGAAAATCATTATTTTGCCACCACTTTACTTTTTTTGCCCATATAGAGGCATGTTATTTTATTTTTTGTCTATCCTAACTGGGGTAGTTCCATCTTCTCAATGATTATAACCACCTTTGGGCAAATCATTGTGTTATCATACCATGTTGCTACTATCAGTATATAATGATTATAATCACCTTTGGGCAAACCATTGTACACTATCCCACTTGCATTCTCAATGACTTTGATTACTTTTTCAATATCATTATGTTTTCACCCCATCATCTTTCCTTTCTTTGGTCCCCCCATTTCACTTCTTATCGAGGGACCATTTACTGACCTATTTGTGCCAATCGTTCTCTCGAGGGGGCATATTATAGTTAGTTTATCATCATTGTAGTTATAAACATACAAGACCTTTTCATTCTTTGAGAAGATGTTACTGTGATTATAGCTTGCAATGCCTTTCCAAATAAGGGCAAACTGTAGACACCTAAATCTGGCCACCAATGACCTCTAATCAGGATTTTAGCCAATTTCTACCCAAAATGCATAATTTGACCTAAAAACACTAAAACATGCTAGATGATGTGAAACTAACATATTCAAGTGTTGATTTTGGCTAGGGTATCCCTAAATAGGGAAATGCAATTTATGGGCCAACTAACTTTGATCAAATCATTTTGAGTCAAAATGTCAATTTTGCACCTGAGTGCTCTAAGTTGGTCTGTCTTATCAAATCTCTTACACAAGATGTGTGACTTTGTTATTTTCTATTGGTAACATCCTAAATGGGAATACAGATGTAATGCATCTAATATTGACCTTTAATTCCAATCTAGTCAAATTTTGGACTAATAACAAGGTATTTTGATCAATTTGAGTAATTTGTGCTCGAAGTGCTTAATCATGCTTAAGAGCTAATTAATCCAAATTAGATCCTAATCAAGAATTCCATGGAAACTTGTTGAATACTTATTTTTGAAAATGAATATTGAATATCTGCATCATCAGGTGACTTCATTTCTTAGGAAGACATCCTAGGCCATAAATGCCATAAATATCAAGATTCATGCCCTCCATGCCTCTTAATTGCCCCTTATTCCAATGTCATGATGAGAATAATTATAAACTTAATTATAAAAATTTAATTAATCTTCAACCACACATCTCAATCCTAAGATGGATGGTTTAGGTTGATTTTAGACATTCTAAAAAATCTATAAATATAGAGGCCATTAACATCATTTCTAAGTCTTGATAATATAAAGTTATAATGTAAAAATTATTCCAAAAGCCATTTCAATTAGTGTTACCATGCCAAATTTATTCCAAGCCAAGCCAAGCCACAAGCCAAAGGTGCCAAAGAGAGATGGAGGTAGCCAAGCTTCCATGGATGAGGGCTTCATGAGCACAAACTGAGCAAGGCACTACAACAAGCATTTTGGAGCATCCAAAGAAGGTAAAAGAGGATTTCTTTTAAATTTTAGTTGTGTGTTTTATACATGTTTTTAAACTAAGATCTCCCTAGTGTCTATGCCTAGAGATGTTATGCTAGTTAGTGTGTTTCTTTTATTTTGTTTTCATTTTGAAACTAACACCATACTAACCATCCTCTCTTGAGTTAGATTCCTAGATCATAGCATATAGACTCAATTTTTACATTAATAAAAATAGTCATTGATGATGTTGTAATTAGACCAGAAAAGCATGAAAAAATTATATCAAACACAACAAAATGCATTCTATACCCATAAAATCAAAACTTGCACAAAATTAAACTAGTAATAGAGACCAACTGTTTGGAATACATTGCAAAAATTAATCAATAAAAACTTGGTCAATTCATGTTTATATCAAAAGAATAAAATTGCAAGTTACTACAACAAGATCACAAATCACGTTCTACCATCAGTAACAATTTTGCTAAAAATATAAATTTTGAACTTGAGGGCCATAAATTTTTCTTCAACTTGACCTATAACTTTGAACAAAACTCACTCAAAATCACAAATTATTAGTTTCAAGAGGAGGCTACCACTATGGTCACCAAATGAATCTTAGCAAAATTTGAGTAATTTATCTAAATATGCAAAATAATACTAAATCTAACTCAAAGTTTACAAATAACATCAATAGGAGAGAATGATAATGTAAGGAGAAATCATAATTATTAATGGATTATTACCATCACCTTACTCCTCTTTGGCTTCCCTCTAAGATTTTACAATCGATTCTCCAATTCTACTTAGCTTGATTATGGATTGCTTGGCAATGGCTTCAAGATGGACAGTTTAATGGCTTGTTTGGATACTTGGATGCTATAATGGATGCAAGAGGGTATTAGAGCTGGTATATAAATGCAAGGATGGATTAAAAGCTTTTTATGATTCTATATAAATGGAGGAGAGTGATGAAGTAACATTCATTATTTTTGTGTCAAAATGTTTGGGATGCCCCTTGCATTTAAAGAGGTATTTGGAAGGAATTGGAGGGTAAATTTCCTTCCCAAATTTCAAATTTGATAAGGGAGAAAGTTCTATAGGTTGGAAACCTCTAGAATTTATTTTGGTGGGGGCATGTTATTAGAAAGTGGGTGAATACAAAATATTATGAATTATGTGGGAAGTGGGGTAAATTAGGAACTAAGATATTAGGAAATATGAATATGTGGAGAGTGATGGGGTATTTCATGTAGTTATGATTAATTAATTAATTTAATTAAGGGCATAGAGAGGTGATGTTAATATAGGATATAGGGATTAAGTGTTGATATTAGATAAAATTAAACATTATTTAATGAGTTAATTTGGTGAGTAGAATCATATACATGTAATTATAACTTGATAATCAATCTCATAAACTTATTTTTACCAATTATCAAAAAATATATATTCTCATTTTTAGATAGTAGCTTAACATAAGAATATATCATTCTCACATCTAATATTGTGAACATGATTCATGGGAAAAAATCCAAGCATGTAGCTTACAAAGGGGAAATATTTTTTTTTTACAATCTTCTCTCTAACACCCATCCCATTAGGGCAAAACATTTTACAAATGATTTAAATCTTGAAAGCATTTTATTGAGGACTAGCACTTTCCTTTGTTGTGATATCATGTCCATCAATTCCCACCATATATCTCCATTATTTTATTTTGAGTGTTCACCCACATCTATTTTTCCCACACAAACACACAAGGGGACATGATTTAGTCATTTACAACCATTTGGGGCATAGAATTTCTACATCCATCTTCACTCTAATTTTTATTTATTTTTTGAAAAGACATTGCTTCTTCTAGTCACAAAACCATTTTCAAGAGGGGAAAATGTAGACACCTAAATTCTACCAATTTAGTGTCATAATTAACTTTTATTATAATTGACACACTAATCCTCTCACCATCTTAAACTCAAATTTCCCACTAATACAATCCCCATCCACTTTTCAAATAATTGATTAATAAATATTAATAAGTTATCATGCACACATAATTCTCTAAAAATTTATTAAAATATGAATATTTCACCTCATCTAGACATCTTCCACACTTGTCACAACCAAGTGTTGATTCATCCAACCAACTCAACTTATTCAATGAATTATTGATTATTATTGAACATTTCAACTAATTTGGTGAGTTGTCTAACTACCTTGATTCATTCCTAAGACATTTTCAACTACCAACTAAATTTTATCTTATCTCTTATACACATGGGAATTAGTCATCATCCATTGGGATGAGGACTCAAATCCAACCATTGATAATTATCATTATCAGATAAATATAGATTATTCTCAATCATTCATCTCCTCATCTGAGAGTCTATAAATTGACGTGTTGTGTATCATTTTAATAATTGAATTTTAAGCTATTAAATCTATACTAAATTTATACTACACATCCATTGAATATCCAATCTATTTACATATATATGATACCTAATGCACCTATGTTTAGAGAAACAAATCGATCATCCACATCCAAAGAATTAAGAGAAAATCAAATGTTCACAATGGAGAAGCTGACGAGTGTATTTTTCATATTTTATAAGTATATTATTATTTATATTTATTTTATTATTATTACTTAATTTGAGGTTTTTAGTTTATGTATATAATAGGGAGTTTACAGTAGTTTCATTTCCTAGATTATATTAAAAATCTAAATTTTTAGATATCACATAAACAAAATATGTCCTAAAAATATCCTAAAGCTAAAGTGTGCAAAATAAAATAAAATACTTTTAAAGAAAAAACTAAAAAATAGCCTACAATCTACAAGTCATTGGAACTTATCCTCAGTTTTGAAAGTGACCGCGTATTGAATTTTCAAGTTTGGGTGCATGTTTGGTAATCCTTATATATTTTTGAAATATCAATAATTGGTGTTATGAACAAGGTCTCTGCTCTAGTTACTAAAACTACATGATTTGTTAATGGAGTTCAAAGAGTCTCTTTGATTTTAGTAGTTATCTTTGTTTTTTATGTAGTATAAGTAATTAAATCAATTAATTATTTAATTCCAATATTGTTAGCATCCATAAACCTCTTCTTGAAGTTAAACATAATAGTGTCCAGTTGAGTAGTGAACTCTATAGATACAATGAGCTTATTGTTTGACAAGAATAATGAAGGAACATTTTCCTCTTTCAATAAATCTAAAAATTGATAACACAATCAATAATAAGAGTCACTATAGTTTTCATATCTCTAGACCATTATGTAGACACTCAATTTTGGCAATTTTTAAGCCTAAATCAAGATTCATATCAATTTATATCAAATGACATAAATTAAGCATAATAATCACATGCATTTCTCAAATTTGTCCACATAAGGGATTTAATTACTCAAAAATGTTGTGAGGCTTGATTATTTGGGATATTACCTTGTATGCACCAATAACCTAGCTTAGATTGTGACCTAGCAAATTGATGTTCTTGGCCTAACAAGCTATTAATACAGAACATTTAAAATAATTCATAAAAAGACAAAATTACTAAGTAAGATTAATGAAAACATAAATCTCAATTAACTTGATTAAGTAAAAATTCCAAGTTGAATTAGTGAATTTCATTTATTTAAAAAGGATTTAAAAGAAAAAAATGAATTAAAAGTCAAGGGAGCTAATAAAATGATTTATTAATTCTTAAAATTCCAAAAAGGTGAGTCACAACGTCATAAATATTTAAAGTGAGTTGTCATGGTTCATAAACATCAAAAAATGAGTTGTCAAGCCTTCATGAGTGATTTGACTCAACCTAGGTTTAACCTTAATGAACATAGGTTATTTTAGACTTAACCAAAGTTAGAACTAAACCTAACCTCCCTAGACTTATAATTAGTTTTGAGACCTATAAATATAAGTGCCCTCAATCTACATAAACAAGATTTTTATGTGTAAGGTTATTTTTTAGGAATGCCTTCAAGAAGCCATCAAAGTAATGTTATATTGCCAAATTGATATCAAACTTCACACCAAGTCAAACCAAGCAAAACAAAACCACATGTGGGCATTAGAGAAGTGCAACCAATATGGAGAAGTATTGATCAAAGCCTCTAATGCCACAAATTGAGTAAGAACATCTAAAGGCCAACAAGTGGATATTGATTTTGATAAGGGAGGTGAAATATATGTCTATTTTTATCTCTTGTTTGTGATTTTATCCATTATGTTATGTTCCCCCTAGTTCTTAGGAAAGAGTGTTTAGTTTCATTATATTTTTATACTTAGATTTTATTGATATTCACTACAAAGGAACTAATCAACATTTGTGTGCTCTTCAAACTCTTAATATAAATAATGGCACACCAATTGGGACCATGCATCTCATATGGCCAAGATGAAAGATGTATACACTTTAGAATGCTTAAAAATAACACTCCAATCTTCAAGTTTAGATTTTTATGCTTTAAAATCTTATCATTCTATTCTGTTTCTAATCAACAACTTTGCCCTGTGTAATTACAATTTCATATTTTCCATCCCTTTTTTGTGATATTTTATTTTATAGAATTGGAAACTTTGCATAAGGGATTTCATATTGTGTAACAATAACATTGACAAACAAAAATGATGACATCAAGACTACTATATAATGACATTGATGGGTATATTTATACTTGATTTTGATAACATTACCTAATTTTAACTTGAAATCAGTGAATTTTCCTAGACTAATCAGTGACTTCACCACTATCTAACAGTGACTTTACCATAAGTCTATTTCTATCTCTCTATTACATAGAGAAGACAATGACTTCACTAGAATTGACAACTTCACTCTGTTACATAATTAGTGACTTTGCCTTGTGTAAATAGAAACCCAAGAATTAAAAATGGAAAGTTATTTATTGATTTACCTTTTTTACTAAAGACAAAAAAACCCCCTATCAATTTTTTAAGAACCCAAGGGGAGAAAGATGGGTCTAAAAATTTCTAAGTCTCACACACACATTAATTTTGGTGCTTAAAATTGACCTAACATAAACTTATCTTTTTCACATTTCAAGTTTTTACAAGAGCAAACAAGGATAAGGGGTCAAAACTTCATTCACATATAATTTGGGGTCTTCAAATGAGCATCCACTTTAGTTTAGATCTCTTAAGAGATTTTTTTATTTTTGTTTATTCTTTTTTTATTATCTAGTTTTAAAGTTCTTATATGAAATTTTTATTTGTGACAAACCAAAAAGATTGTGTGTATGCTTTCCCCCCATCCCCTATATAGAACTCAAGTGAACAAAGGTGCTTTATTTATTGCCTTATTTATTTAGCACATAATGAAATAAATGTTGTGTATGCTCTTCCCAAGATACAAGTCACTTGGGTAACCCATAAAAGAACCTCTAAATTTATTTCTATTTTCATTTTTTTAATTTTCTTGCATTGGCTTGTGGGAAAGAGTTCATTGCATCCTCAAAAGTTATTTATGGGTGCATTGACCTAGTGTTTCAACTCTTAGCATCATACCAACCCCACTTCATGGTGGGGTACATAAATTAGGCATGTGATACTGGGATTGAATAATATTGAGCGATTAACCTACCAATCTTAATGAAAACTTAGATCGGTTCATGCTAAAAATTAGACTTCATTAAGTAGTACATGACTAAAGTCATTGTGTAAAGGAATAGAACTTTACATAGTAAGTTAATGAGTTTGAATACAATTGATATGATGCACCCTTGTGTTATCCACACTTTGGACCATTTATAGCAGTTTAAAACTTATAGATTTTAGTCCACCTCACTTATTGTGGAATATCTTACCAAATACCCAGTGTCTCGCACTTTAAGTTCATGCCACATACAAATGCTTGAGAGATAGAGGAGGGATTCAAAAATATACCTAAACATGTTATTTAATTCTTGGATTAAAAATTAATTCATTTTTATCATTGGTATATTAGTGGAAACTTTGGCATAAGCTACACACATTTTATCAATTTTAGGGATAGGACATACACTGTGTGCTATTTCTATTTTATTTTATTAGCATATATGTTTGGGTCTAAAATTGATTATTTATTTGTCAAATCAAAATGAGTCTAAAACTTCACATGTTTTCACACCACTTTGACCTTAGAGGTATTACTTTTCCCATTTTATTTTCACATTTGCCTTGAAGTTTTACTTTGAAACCATTTATGTGTCACTTGTTCAATGAGGTGTCATTACACTACCTATTTTGCTTCAAGCATTTGCCGTAGATTTTAGTTTAAAACCATTTTTATACCATTTGTTTTAAGGAGTATTGTTATGATACCAAAATCATTATTCTAAAGCCTTGTCTTATTTGAAACCAAGTTTCAGTACCATTCATAAATTTTATTTCAAAACACACAATTACGCTGCCAATTTTAGTCTAGCCTATTTGCCTTAGAAAATATGAGTCTTTTATATTAATTTTTAAATTAAATATTTTGAAGCTCAAATCCTAAACTAATCAGGTTTATGTCGAAGCCTCATCTAATTTGGGCTTAGGTGGTCTACCTTTTATGTTTGGATTGTGACACTTGGATTGATTTCTTATTTGTTCTAAAGATCCCTTGCCTAGACTTAGTCATTATTTATTGATATGTGCCTTATTTTAGTGTATTTTGAGTTGGTTTTGTTGCTATGTGCCTTGTTTAGAGTTTTTTATGCTAGGTTCCAAAATGTCCTAGTTTTATTTGTCAAAAAGTCTTTTGTGAGCCAATTACCAAGTCTTTTATGAGACAATTACCAAGTGTCTTACAAGTTAATTTCCTTAGCATTAGGTTATTTTATAAGCTATTTATCAAGTTTATCTAAGCAAATTACCTTAGATTTAAATTGAGTTTTCAAGTTCTTATTTAGATAAACCTTTGTTTCTAAGTATAACATTATTTTTTGGGCTAATGATCATAACTGCCTTTGGGTAAATCATTATTATCCTTTCAACCTAGTTCATGTTTATTCTATCTTATCTAGATACCTTTGCCACTGATTATAACCACCTTTGATAAAATTAGTACCTTTTTTAGTCCAGTTTCATGTTTTTATTTTACCTTTGCCTTGGACTTAGATTAGTCATTTTACACATTGGACCTCTTTAATAAAGCCAAATGCTATTTATTTTAGACCTCAATTATTTGCCACATTTAGAAATTTTATTTCAAGAGACCTAGTCATATATCTAAACATGCCTCATTATACATGTAATGGGACTATGCACAATCTAGATTATGAGAACTTTGTTATTAGTAACCCATTTGTTTAAGAGTAACGTGGTGATGATATAGCATATGAGATGGATCCATATCCATATTATAATATTTCATATGAAGAATAAAGGTCAGACCCACTAGTGTAGTATTTGGTGAGTACACGATCCTATCCAGGCCAAGAACAAGAGAAAATGGCATAGTATCTTGCTTAAGGGATACCTATTATTGAACAAAGCCAACACCAACAACCCTAATAGGTAACAACACCAACACATCCATAATTTTTGATCTCCATTTTATAGAAAATAAAAATGAAATCATATTTAGTGCAGTAGAAGTAGGAGCCAAATTCCCACTAGACTTCCCACATACAAGTTTGTCTAGTTTGATTGAAGCACCTAGTAATGTGCCTTAAAACCAATAGTTCAAATAGATGTCAACTAGTTACAATCAAGTTTTAGTGGAAATACCTCAATAAAACCAAAGTGTGCTTGTGAAATGGAAAGATCCTATGGATGATCAATTAGAACAAGTACAATCAGTGTCCCAAAATTACCTTAACCTAGATTAGAATTTTAATGCCATGGCTGATTTAAACATGGCACTTATAGAGCTAGCTTTATCAACATGGCCACAAATAGATTCTTTGGGATATTCAAATCAAAACATAGACCCATTTAGCTAAACTACATTAGTCAGAGACATGTATAATATCCCCATTATGACATAATAAACTACCAATCAAGTAGAAAACATCACTCAAAATGTAGTAGATAGCATGCAAGTACATTCTAATTTGAACTAAAGTGGGTCTAATATACTGCCAAGTAACACATAATAAATTCCTCTAACCAATGCTATAAATGGATTATAAAAATAAGGGATAGGTACACCTAGTTCCCAAAGTCAATAAGAAGCCTCCATTCCTCAACCATATACTTCCTCAAGTGCACAATAAGGGGAAACTAGCCAAAAATAATAGACCAACATACCACTTCAACAAGTGTAGAACACTACACCACCTCAACAAGTGGAAATAAATGTTATACCACAATAAGAACAAACTAATATACCAAATACATCATAAATGTTGCATAATCTATAACATGTTTCTATTGGTTAAAAAGTACCAATTAGTTAATAACAACAAATGCCAAACCCTCAATAAATGCCCAATTAATAATACAAGTTTAACGAATACTAAGGTTCCAATATACAATAGATACAAGGTGATATGCAATAGTTAATTTTCACCTAATGGGTATCACACATATAATAAGGATCTAATTTACAACACCTTCATCAATAGGTTCTAGCCAGCAATGTGTTACCTTTATACGATAAGGTTTGATGAGTAGACAAAAAGTCCTCACCCAAACTCAATAATACTAGCATACTCCACCTAGCCAAATGCCTTTACCATAATCATAATTTACCAACCAAGGCTATGTATCCAACCCTAGATAAACTATTTTCCAATAAAAACGTATTCCATATCAATAATATAATCTTAATGCATGAATATGTATAAATAATCATTCAACCAACCTAATAAACATTATATAATGTCATTGTAACCTTCTATTAGAGTTTAATCCAAGTCTCGTTAAAGTAAGTTCAATGGTCTAATGTTCAAATGAGATAAATATGAGTACATGCCAACAATGAAATGAAGCAAGAATGAAATTAGAAAACAAGTAATGCATGAGACATCAAAAATAGAAGAAGCCCAATTTGCATCAAGTGAGAAAACTTATCAAGTGAAACCTATATGTATGAGTGATAAGTAAATCCTCCAAAAGTGGTTATCAAATATCCCATATCATATAAGTGTAACTCTTCCAAAAAATATGGTCAAATGAGCCTAAAATAGAGGTGTAACTCCTCCACAAAAGGTGGACAAAGGAGTTACATCCTAGTTTTCTAGTCAAGCCTATGACATACTAACTCCACCTAAGCAAACATATCCCCAAATGTAATAAAAAATTATGTGAGCATATATAATATTCTCAAATAAATAAATCTAAGAAAACAAATACCTACACTAACACCCCACAATAAGCATAACTTAGGTAGGTAGTGTGAAATAAAAATGGGTCCCTATAAGTAGGTCTGATCAGGTATCCATGTACAAAGTAATCTCTCATAAAGTAGATAAAATGAGAAAAATCTTATGACACTTCCCCCTACCCCCCCACACCCCCCCAACAAAAAGAAAAAGAAAAAGAGAGAGATACATAGAATAAGTGAAGAGGTTAGAAACCCCTCTAAAGATGATGCTACTACTGATGTAGCTTGCACCCAAAGAAGAGATCATATATGAATGAACTTTCTCTCAGTGAAGGGTTTGGTAAATATATATTTAACCTACCTTAAATACTAGAAAAATCTCAAGTTGATGACCTAACCATGAATAATCTCATAGATAAAAATAATGTGAATCTCAACATGTTTGTTCTCATGGTGGCTAAACTAGATTCTTGCATATCTATATAGTTCTCTAGTTTTTATAATAGATGATGGTAGGTTGATTGAAATGAATGCCAAACTCAAATAAAATCCCTTAAAGCTAAATAACCTTAATAGATGTGTTAAAAACTACCCTATACTCTAACTCTATGGATGATATAGCAATAACATTTTGATTGGACTAAAACCTAAAAAAATTATAACATGAAGTAGACTTGAAATTATGAGCATCACCATCCTAATATAAATCTATAAATCCAACCAAGTCAACCTCTGTACCAAATATATAATGAATCCCAAATATTAAGAGCCATAAATATAGTGAAATATCCTCTTACCTACATGTTAGTGTAACTTATGGGGTTCCAACATGAATCTAGAGATAAGTCCCATTACATATGAAGTTTTAGGCTTGTTATGAGTTAGATAAATGAGGTTTATAAGTTATCAATATTGAGTGGTGTCAACCAAAGGTGTATAAAATTCAACCTTAATATTTAATCCTAATAGAAATGGAGTTAGATATGGCTTACAATTAGCCATGTGAAATTATGCCAAAATATCGAAAGCATACTTGGGCTATGTAAGTTAAATCCCTAAATCAAACTATGAAATATCAATGCCAAGGAAGTATTATAGGAGACCCAATTCTATCATGTCAAATATGTCTTCTAGAGCTATCTTCATTACCATAATATATGATGAGGAACTCGTAGTGATCAAAATATCATCAACTTAAAGGACCAATATCATTAAAGAATCATCCTACCACAAGAAGTATAAATTAGGTTTGAATGACACTTGGTGAAACTTGAAGGAAGTATGAATCCATATTGGCATACCAAGCTCAAGGGGCCTAATTGAAGCCATAGTTGGATTTCCTAATTTTTCAAACTAAGGATGAATCCTAAACAAACCTAGGTGGCTACTCCATGTAGATCTCCTCCTCAAGGTCTATATGAAGAAAGGCACTCTTCATATCCATCTGGTGCACATCCTAACCATGTGTTTTGGCTACAGGTATTGTGAGTTGAATTGAATTCATATTTTTAATAGGTGTAAAGGTCTTTGAGTAGTCAATTCTAGCTACCTATGAAAAACCCTTAGAGAATAATCATGCCTAATAATTATCAACCAATCCATCTACTGTAAACTTGATCTAATATATCCACCTATATCGAACCATCTTCCTTACCTTAGGAAGTGAAGTCAAATCCAAAGTGTGATTTTTGATAAAGGAAGAATATTATTCTTGCATAGCACTATCCCACTCAAGTATTCTTTAAGATTCTTAAAATGTCTATGGATTTAAAACTAAAGAAAAGAAATCATGTGGATCACTCTGATAATATTCCTGACTACGTCTATCATATGTTAGATCCCCTACTTAAGTATATGCAATCTAAAGTGTCTATCTAGGCCAAAGAGGCCCAGATGTGGGTGTGTCAGGTGTTAACTCCTCATCCTTTGAAACATGACTAGAGTTGGGTGTAGATGACTCCCCATCATTGTCCTTGCTATCTAAACTAGAAGAATAAGAAGAAGACCTTGGATCAAGAATATGCTTTGGATAATCTAAGTTAGAAGAAGAATAATAAAGTCTAAGTGAATCTAATAAAAGATAATAAGTGTCAAGTGTTAAGTCCTTAGGACTCTCTTGAAAGTGAACACTTCTTTCTATGAACAACTCATGTGTAGTCAGGTGTAGAAGGTGGTACCCCTTGACAATATCTAAATAACATATAGAGATTCAAGGCTTAAACTGAGGTTTCATAGCTTTGTGTTTCTTATTTAGTATATGTGCCATACCTAGAGACATGGAAACCTTAAAGCACTAAATTTCATGTTTCCTTCCATGCCAAGATTAAAATGGAGCTATGTATTTCAAATCTTTGTGAGGAACCCTATTATGAATATAAAAAACATAATTAATGGATTCAACCTAATACTAATGATCAATAGGAATCTAAGAGGGGATATTAGTATGATTAAAATCAAATAAAAAGAAAAACTAATAAAAATTTACACCTCTAGCCTAGGCACTCAAAGAGAAAGAGAACTATACAAGTAACTACCAAATAAAGACAAAACAAACAATTTTACCTTCTATGAGAGTAAGATTTGTGTGTTAACAATGAATTGATGTGCTCGGTTGCGTGATAAATAATTTTTTAGCAATAGAGCTCCTTGCACCACCTCTCCTTGTCACCTTGGTAATGTTTGGCTTGGATTTGGATTGGATTGGATTAGAAAATGGGCATGATAACACTATAATAATGTGATATTTGAAGGTATTTTTTCATGATAACTTTACAACAAAAGAACTTATTTATCAATGGGTGAGGCCTTGTATTTATAGCTTTCCAAAATAACTATAACCCAAGTGTAGTTAGGTTATAATTAACCATAATTGAGTTAAAACTAACCCTAGTTGAGTTAAATATGGGATATGCAATTAATATTTGGGATAAACATCCCATTTGTTAAGCATGGCTTTACATTTTTGAATTTATGGATTTTAGGGAGATATTTTCAAATTTTTGACTTTGAGGATAATGACATCATCATGACCTCATTTTTATTGAAAATGTTACTTTTACAAAACTTAATTTCATTAATTTCACATGGAAATTTCACTTAAGCATTTAAGTTTATCTGATTAGTTAATTCATTCTACTTAACATTTTTACTCTTTTGGAGTTGTTTAAGTTCCTTTCTTAATGGGTCCAAAGGCTAAATTATTAATTTGCTAAGTCAAAGGTTGACTGGAGATGAATCCATGAGAGGTTATTGTTAACTACATGATAATACCCCAAATAGGATGCCTCAACATGATTTTGAGCACTAATATTTGATGTATAGATGAAATTGGGACATTTAGTGATTCGTACATTTAAATTGCACTATTTACTAGAAATCAATTTAAAGTTTGGTTGGAAGCTAGTTGTGGCTAAAATGGGTTGTCTATAATTTTCCATTATTTGGGAAGGAATTATAAGACATAGACACAATAAAATCTTCTCAAAAAATGAAAATTTTGTTAGTGCCCAATGCCCTAAAAGGTGATGGATGAGCCATATATGCTCTCTCAAGGAAGCGGGTGGTAAATATGGTCGGCAAACATTCCCTCAAAAAGAAGGAAATGATGGGACCAAAAGGTCAAGGGGGTGGAAAGATTGATTTTACCAATAGGTGGTTATAATTAGTGACACAATGAGATGACTGAGTAGGGCAGATAAAAAGGGATGATTTTCCTATAGGTAGTTATAATCATCAACATAGTGAGGTGAAAAATAATGATTTACCCAAAGGTATTTATAATCATTAGCATAATGAAAAATGCCCCAGTAGGGTGGATAGAGGTAATTATTTAACCAAAGGTTGTTATAATCATTAGCATAATGAAAATGCCCCAATAGGGTGGATAGATCTAATGATTTTCCCAAAGGTGGTTATAATTATTAGCATAATGAAAATGCCCCAGTAGGGTGGATATAGATAATGATTTGCCCAAAGATGATTATAATAATTAGCACTATGATTCTACCAAACATGTAAAATAAAAAAGGGGGCTTACATACAAAAATCTATAATTATGAAGTAATATTAAGCTAATATAGAGGAGAGGCATGAATTTGGGCTACCTGCTAATATAGAGATGAAAGTCTTAACTAGAAGGGATTAAAATTAATTTATGAGTTAATTAATCTATATGTTGGTAATATTTGGATAGGTTAAGAATTTGTCAGGTGAACAAGGTAAAATACAATGGTACTAATGCTTGTAAGATCCATCAAACTAATTTTTGGTGTAGCATGTGATGTTATGCACCATGATATAAAACACCATGATGACTTAGATATAATATACCTAAGGAATGACACTCGATCTAATAAATAATTAAAAACAAAGCATCAAATAATAGAGTCCTATGAAGTACCAAAATGTGAAGGTTGTATAAGAACAACATCATGCATAAGAGTGAAAGTAGAGTTTGCAATGGGATAACTAAGGTCTGACAAAATCTCATCCTATAGTGGTGGCTTGAAAGAAATAAGAACATTGTCCACCATGGATTTGTCATCATAGGAAATAAGAGTAGGAGGAGAGAGTAAAATACTCTCTAAAGAGATAATAGGAAGTGGAGGAGGAGAAGTAATATAAATCTTAGTAGGATCTCTAAAAGAGACTAAAGAATAACTCTAAATAGTATAGGGACACACTGTATGTTCCACATGGCAATGAAGATCCACAGAAACATGTAATTGTAAGGTAAAAAAAACTTGTCACAAGTATTACACCACTTATTAAACGTAACAAGATTAGTGGGAGAATGAATCTATTCATATAAAAATGGAGAATGATTATTTATTTTAAGTAAGTGTTCCATATAAACATGCCAAGAAATATAGTTGGCCTTTCTAAGAAGAACCATTGGTGTCAAATCAACTTTCCCCATGAGTGTCTCTCAATTGAAGTTGACATGACTGAGAGAAGACACCTAATAAGTGTAAATCTACATAAAATAACTATAATGACCCCTTATTTACAAGATTAAAACATACTTATGAACAAGACATTAGGCACAACTATGAATGTATCCAAATGAATAACAAGTACATGAATCAATACAATGCAAAAAAAAAAAGTTCATAAGAGACACTGAATAATACATAGCAATACATAATACCCCCTAAAAATTGTCAGCAGTGACTCCGCCTCAATGTTTTAAATACAATCACATTTGTATAGACATTAAACACAACTAATAATGTGTCTTGAGCAGTGTTGGGTGAATATTTTGTCAACTAGCTAACTGGTGAGCAAAATAGTTCCTATCAGCACAACATCAGGAGATTGGTCATCCAAGTGTGCAATTTTACTACATCAACAGGGGACAAATCTCTCCTCTCATCAAGGGGAGGTTCCCTATCAAATATATGGAGGCTATATACTATATAAATAAGTAGAAAGTAACACACAGGGGTAAAACAAACCATCCATCTCTCTTTTTTCAGATATGATGCTCACAACTCTAAGGAGAAATCCTGGGTGATTGGTGAAGATGCTTCTCTTCTTTTAGAAGTAACATTCAACCAAGAGCCAAATCCCTTCCTAGATAGTAGAAATCCTGGTGAAGCAATAGAAGGCACTTCTCTTCTTTCAAAAATGTTTATTCTTGCAGGCAACAGGAATCTTTCTAGTAACAAGTGACTGATAATAAATTGACTAGTAATCTAAGATGTATCTCAAAGTCTCCACCTTGACGGTGCAAGAGTGAGATACGAAGAACAATGGGGGCACAAAGTCATCTTGAGGTCCTTTACGCAAAAAGAAACTAAAAACACACACTGAAAACAATTATGTCAGCACAAAGTCTAAAAGTAACTAGTTTCAGAACACCTTCCTTATCACTTCCACTAGCTCTACTTATTAAATTAAATAAACAAGAACACATTCAGAAGATAGACATAAGAACAATCTCCTAAAATGATACAAGCTAAACATCACAAAGTCTATGAATCACTTGCTTTCTCATTCAGATAAAATAATATGAAATATAATCTGAGTTCAAAGTCTCAGTATTCACCTTTCAATATGGGCAGAGTTTTGCTTCTGTGGTCAAAAAGATCTCTCTTAGAATGATACAAGAGAATACAATATATAGCAGCCAAGAAAGACTTGGCATTTTTTTCCATAGAATGGTCCATGATGTGCATTTAATGGCTTGAATGCATTTCCAAGTTTGTCAAAGGACTGCATTGAAAATAGGGTGGCTATCTTAACTATGGCATGCCATTTCATCCCATATGTCTTCTCCTTAGTCTGGATCATCTAGTCTATCCCCTCTGACATCTACATAGCTACCCATTTTGTCTTTACTCTAAAGGAGACCAATAGGCCATGCCTTCAATGTTTGCAAGGTCAAATATCTACTTTATAGACTGTTCCACCTACTGGAATAACTTCTATGCAGATATTTTAGGCTTTTCCCTCTTTCCACTTTTGTCCTTTCTAGCTTTGTCTTTTTCAACTTTGTCTCTTCCTGGAATTTAAGCTCCTGGGCTATCTTTTCAGCCAGTTGCTTGGTTCTTCCTTCAAGTTTTGCACTTTATTTGAATTTCAATAGATATTCCCTTACTTTAAATTTGACATCTATGGGCCATCGATGGTTTCTATCCACTTCAACCAAGTTGAACCTTAAACCTTTGAACCCACTAAAAGTACATTGGTTCATTGGTTCATCAGTTCATTCTGCCTCTTTTATTCCATCACTTCTTGGTTCAATCACTTTCCCACTCCTTAGTTGAACCATTCATTGAACCACCTATTTGCTGCTTCTTTCCTTGACTGAGGCCACCTTTGAACCTTTGAACCCATGAACCATTAAACTTTGAACTCTTTTGGTTCAAGGTTTAATCAGTTCATTGGTTCATCCTTTGTCCGTCACTTGTTCTTTCTAAGCTCTTTGATCTTCATTGCACTGGTTGAACCTTTGAACCTATGAACTCATTGAACATTTTTGTTCAAGGTTCAATAGTTCAATTGGTTCATTCTTTTTATTTGGCTAAGTCTTTTTGATCCCTTGAACCAAATGCATTGAACCATATGGCCGTTGAACCTGTTGAACCATTGAACTCGTTGAACCTTTGAACCAAAGTGGTTCAATGGTTTAATGGTTCAAGCCTTCTTCTCTTTGATAAGTGCTTTGAAACTATTGAACCTTGAAGCAGTTGAAATTTGAACCTTGACAAATGAACTTAATTCTTGATGATGACATTGAACCTTTGAACCCATTGAACCTGTTGAACCAAAATGGTTCAAGGTTCAACGGTTCAATGGTTCAATCCTTGCTTAGAAGCTTGCCGATGAAATATTTTAGTTGAACCTTGTCATTGAACCAACTTTGAAATCACCTAAGTGTTGAGAGCTTGCTTCTTTCCTACAGAGTCTATAGAAATCAACCTGTGAAGCCCATCAAACTTGGCCTGCAGAGTCTATAGATTTTCTTCCTGTAGAGTCCGTAGATTCAAGCCTGTAGAGTCCGTAGATTCAATCTTGTAGAGTCCATAGAATTTTGAGAAGCTTGAAAAATGAGGAATTTGAATTCTCAAAACAAATTTCAAAAAGGGAAGAGACAATTTTGGTCTTGTAGGGCCCAAAATAGTTCATATGTTGTCCCAGAAATGAGTGATATTTTTGGGGGACAACAAGTAGTAAGTACGTAAGTACAAGGAATGGGAGGGATACCATACTGAACCATTAATTCATCCAAAAGTGTATAATATCTATTTTTAAGAGATCCTAAAAATTCACCAATGTGTAGAGCATAAAAAACTAATCATTTTTGAAGAAGATGACACTCAAATATGAGCTCTCGATCAAAAGTTAAAGCCATTTGAAAATCTTAGCTTGCATGAAAAATTTGGGTGTAAATGGTGTAAAATATTTTTGATCAAATTACTAAAAAACAATTGAGGCCATTTGGAGAAAAATATTTAAAAATTTTGGGAAGCATTTTCCTCAAAAAAACCTTATGCCTCAATGGAGCAAAAGTTAAGTATTTATGGGTTGGAAGTGACCATGGGCTTAATTTCCATATTACCAAGGGCTAAGGGCTAAGTTGGGTGCTTGTCTTATGTGACCACACCATATGATCAAGGGTCTAAGACTTATTTCAAGTACTCTCCCCCTCTAATTTTTATTGATGTGGGAGTGACATCACCCTCTAAATGACCCCTTTTTATAGATAAATAATACCACAAAACCTTGACTTGAATTTGACTTTCAAATGATCATTTCTAGAGTTCTTACACTTCTTTGCAAGTGTTGGGACCTTTTCCAAGGTTATAATTCACCTATTTAGTGTTAGGTTTTTTAACATTGGAAGTATGTTGATCATCGATAACTTTATTGTCAGAAGTAGGTGTCAAGATTACATGTTAAAGTCACAAGTATCTACTATAGTGTGAGGGTTTCTTAGGATTCTAGTAGTAGAGTTTTCCATCTAGAATGTAGGCTACACCAATAAATTGAAATCCCACCATCAAAGTTGTGTTAGTCCTAGATTCACCCCTTAAAGTTGGGGTTATCAACTGTACTTATAGCCAAAAACCCTGATGTTGATATTATAGGCTCTACCTACAATCAAGAATCCTAACATGTCAATATTATAGGTTATAAATATATTCAAAAGTCTTAACATGTCAGGATGTTACCCCATCATTATAGTGTTAGGGTTTTGTTCTACATCATCAATAAAAAATTTTGACATCAAGGGTTTTGACTATACATGTAGTCTAAAGTCTTGATGTTGGATTTGGGGCATGTGGAGGTAGATACAAAGTCTAATGTTAGGTTTCTAGAGTGAATGTGCATATTAAATTCCAAATTTTAGGGGTTTTGTTTATGAAAATACCTCATACTTACTGAAACTATAATAAGGGCATAAAACTCTGATTTGTGTATACAAGTGTGAAACTTTTAACAAGTACAAAAAACACCAAATCTATAATGCCTATGTAAAAACCATTAAAAACCCACCAAGGATATTTAAAAACCTAAGAAAACTTAAAAAAATATTTTCCATTGGAGAACTTGATAGTACAGATTTGTTTGAAATCCCTGAAAAAGAATTAAAACCCTACAAAATGGTAAACATTTAACTTTCATGAAACTAGGTCATGTTTATGAATGATCTTTAGGTTTTATCATCTTTTGAATCTGATGACACTATTCATTTTATGATTTGAGAATCCAATAGAATAGTTTTCATGAATATTCAAGAAATCCCACCAATCCTATGAAGAAAAAAATAATCAAGAAACCCTATAGGATGCATGTAAGAAGGATCTTACCAAGGATCTTCAAAAAAGGAAAAATGACCATCAAATTAGAGCTCTGATACCATGCTAGATTACTATAAGACCTATAAATATCATAGATTTCATAAAAACCCTAGAATTAGGTGAGAGTAAATGCAAAAAGAAGAGATCTTCATAAACTAATTATATGATTCATTATTTAATTAGCCAAAAAGTACAAAGGAGGTACATTATATAGTGAAAAATTACGTCACCAAAAAGGTAACAACTCAACTCAAAATTAGAAAACACATAAATTTTATTTCCCCTAATGATCTAACAACCTTAAGCAAGTTGACTAAAAACTGTGTAGGTAAAATTGGGAGTAGGAAAAATCCTACACTAAAAACTTCCTATTTTCCTCTAAGGCATAGTGTTAGATTAAGTGGAATTCTTATAGAGCATACTAAACTTCCTTTAATCTATTCTCAAATGGATAATATAAAAAATTATGATTAATATGATGATCTAACCCTTTAAAACTATATGCACATTGAAGATGATGTTAGCGATAAAAAATTTAATCAAAATTTAAAAAAATTTATGCATGGTAATCAAGATAATCCTAAAAGATCCAATACAAATGATCCAAATTAACTCAATTGAGTAGATCCTAATCACTTAAAATAATTGTTTGATTTCTTCAAAGGACCTAAATAATTCCCTCAATAAGTGGATAAAGCTATCTAATTAATTTTAGTATTTAATACTATATGTCAAGCAAAGATTGCATATTTTCAAGTATAACAAGAGGTAAATTTCAAATTTATTAACCCTCTAATTTTGGGTGTTCCAATTTCCCCTATCATGTTTATTCCTATATCAATTCCTCTAGTGACATATGTAGTAACATATCTGGGTATGAGCACATCACTTGGTTTACAATAGATTAACATTCCTATTTATACAAGGGCATAATTTACACATATAATCACCACAAAATTTCCATTTATAACCTTACCTAATGTATCTTTTCTTGAAAAAATTATTATAGCCTAAGATGCTAAATTGTTAGAATTAGAGAAAGGTGTTTATAAATCCACTCACTCAATGGATTATTATATTCTAATTCATAATGATTTGGAACTTAAGATATCATTTTACCCACTACTAAAAGTCTTTATAGCTCTTAAGTAACCAATCTATGATAATAAAGGTGATCTTAAGCAACATCTTTGATCATTTCATGTAATACGCTTTGATTATGCTTATAATGAAAAATAATTCACCAAGTTAATTCCAAGAAGTATAAAATATTATGATATATGATGGTTCTAAGATATCCCTCTTTAATCAGTTCACAAATTAAGCAAGGATCAGATATTAAAAACACTAAATATGTTCTATAGTACAAAACCATGCTAACAAAGATGACAAATCTATGGTAGATAATCAACTGTAATATATCTTCACATAAATCTTTGTAACATCACTCCATGGATCTATAGTGTTTGATTAATTCAAATCCTTTGATGAGTTATTGTTATCACTTTGAGTTGTACCCTTTGAGGAGGTGTTTCAGGTCTCCTCACACAATTGACATAATGGGAACTATCTAAGGCTAAGGGTAGCCTATGGCTAAAGATAAACTATAGAGAGGGTTGGATCCCTTAATTCTACACCTAAAACTAACACTACACCTATTCAAATTGTAATGAAAAAGGAGATATAAATCTGAAAGTGATGGAAAAGGGTTGATGCACCCAATCATATTTCTCCTCTACGTGTTTATGATTAATACTATGGACTAAAAAAATATTAAAATGTGATTTCACAACTCTAAACATTCCTTCCAACATAAGTATTTCAATATGGAGGTTATATCTAATGCATAAATCAAGAGGTCTAAAAGAAAACACTATTGAATATTTCCATGCTTAACCTTTATAAAACTACTTGAAACACACCATATAACCTAGAAGAAGATGACTTACTCATAAATATGTAAGAATTAATAAGATAAATGAATAGAATTTGAACATCGTCACTACCATTCATCAACAATTCATCATAAGAACACTAGATGTAAGATGGAGAAGGCATAAATCAACTTGTATCCACTTAAAAATCAAGAATCAATATCAATTTTAGTAGGGTTACACCATAACCAGCTAGAGGATCATTTCAACTTAACTTGTACGAGTATATTGCTATAAGTCTGGATTACACCCTTGAGGAAAAGGAGATTTTGACTTGCCTCATATAGCTAATACAATGGAATCACCTCTAACCATGGGTGGCTTAATGGGTGAGGTGGTTCTCTAGTTGATCCATCATCTAAACTCAATGCCTAAACCTACCTATTTTGCCAATGAAAAGGGACATAATAAATCATAAAATCAGACCTAAGATATAGAAGTTGATGTAAAAATATGTTGTGTTTCCTCTACTTGATCCTTAAACAGTACTTATGGACCAAAATAAAGACTAATTTCTAAGACACTCTCTATAATGGACTCTTACACATTAGTGCTTCACATAGAGGTTGTGCTAAATGATTATGATCTAAGGATGATGAATGAGAGCTCTATTACAAGACACTATCAATCATTTTTCATTGTAAACATAATAATTATCACCTTTACACACCATGTAACCTACATATAAACATTCCACTAGCATCTAGGTGAAAATAAAGACCTACAAAGGGATAAAGACTCAACCACTTATGCAAATTAGACAAGCATGAACACACTAGGAAATAGTATGAAAAAGGTTACATCAATCCTTATATTAACTCAAGGTTCCAGGATACAAATGGGTAGAAATTTATCATACCCAATAGAGGGATCCATACAATGGCTTTCTAAGCCTAATTTATAGAACATGAGAAGGAGAGAGCAAAGGAGAATGAGGCGTATAAGTGTAGTGTAGAGACCATGATTACCATCATTCAGCCAATAATCAGTTATAAACATGAATTAGGGGTATAAATAGTCACTTAAAACCTCCCATGCATTTACCTAGTGGCATAGTGGCTTTAAGGGAGCCTTTTAGGAATATAAGTGTGGTGGATGGCCTATTTTTGGTCATAGTTGACCCATGAAGGCATCATATTAATTAAATTGATCCATTACTCCTTAACATTTAGTAAGAGGTCATGCACCCATTATGAGAGGGTAGTTACATGTTTAAACATGTAAATTACTCACTTAGATGATGCCCTTCATGCCATTCATATCCCATTCAATGCATTATTCCTCATAGTGGGTGAGATACCTGAACTTAGACATCCTCAAGTGTGTGTTGAGATTGGCAGTGGCCTAGAAAAGTTGATACAAAGGTGCTTATACTCTAGAAAACCTATTAAATTAAGTCCAAGTATACTCATTAGGCTTGTTTGTACTAATATAGGTATTCAATAATGGTTTTTTGAATACCATTCCATCTCTACACAATCCTAAGAGGCATTCCTACTCACTCAGGAGTTCAAACATGCCCTAGAAACATGAAAATAGTCCCAAAACTAGATATTATATGCCATTTTCTTGCACATTTTGCCTTACATGTGAAAAATTTATGGCCTACAGGGAGAGAACATAACATGCAAGTGTCTTCCTAATTTTTTCATTGTGTCTCATGGTCATTGGAGTTATCAGGATTAGTTTCTTAACCATTAGGTTTTTCATGAGGGTTTGGAGTAGACTACCATCTTAACGATGGTTCATAAAGCACAAGACCTAGATTGAAAACTTAAGGCCATGAATATTGAGTAAATATACCCCCTTAAATATACCTAACATCTCTTGGTCCCATGCATATTTTATAGTGATATTTGAGCAAAGGTTGGTAGCCCTCGAGTTTCTCTATGGTAGTCTAGGCATGCTCACAGTATTAAGGATTATTCAAGAAGCTTCCCCCCTAAATCCATCTCTCTTGACCATTGATGGAAAGTGTATAGGGATCCTAAAATTTTCCTAAGATCACTAGGCCAAATGCATTTTATCTTTCAATATGTGAGCATCCAAACTTACAGCTTGAATTGGTAGACTATGGTGAAAAAACTCAAACAGGGCTATTAGGCTAAATTATCATTTCTCCTATCTTATTTTGCTTGAAAAAAATTATTTAAAAACTACACAATAATTTCAAAACATTTTATGGAATTACATATTCCTAATAACCTTGTCTTATGAAAATAATGGAGTTGGAGGTTTGAGGGTTTATGTAGGGTTTTGGGCCCTATAGGCCTAAACTAAGCTCCAAGACACCAAACCACATGTAGGTGATTATGGTGACTTCAAGGCCTTATTATAATTATTTTAAATTCAAGTTAAACCCTTTATATATTCCCATGATGGCTTAGAAATTTTCTCTATCATTTCTCCTCTTTAATCATGTTATGGACATCATTAGCCTATACTAGGTTCTTAAGCCAGTTGATGCCAATGCCTTGAGTAGCATTATTTCCTTCTTTATTTAATATCAAGGGTGTCTTAACCCTCATTGATTTTAATTCAAGATATATTAACACCTTTTTATGATTGAGTATCCCTTTACCTACAACAAACAGTCTTTATAACCACACAAACATAGGCCTTTGTGTTGTGAGTGCTCAATCAGACCTAGGCAACTCTTCTAAACTTGACTCTACCTTAAAATACCTTGAAAACTATATAGATGAGATAAAACCATTATGGGGTCATTTTCAAAATTATTTTTCATTATAACAAATCTTATCCTTCAAACCAACTAAGTATTCCATCTAGACTAGGCAGACTTGTATGCACTGAACCAACTGTGTATGCAGGTTTAAAGTTCCGTTGGGTAGATTCTTTAATAATTATTTCATATTCCCTTTGCCTTTAAATAACATTTTTACTCTATCTATTTAATTTATCTCTAACTTAAATGTTTATGTGGCATCTTATATTATAGTTTGGTGACAACTTGATTGTAATCTTGTAGGTGATGAGTAGAAGCATTTGATTACAATTGGAGTCCTTATATAGATTAATGAGTAGGAGAAAGGTTCTTTTCCACCATACAAGGAACTTACTTGACCTATTTTTAATTTCAATAACCTCTCTCAATATGGTCATACTCATAAGCATACAATATTTTCTTACATCTGCCTAGGTTCAACTGTAGGTGATGATTTGGGAGAATTCTTGAAAGTTGGGCTTGAACCTGACCTTTTCAACTATGTAACTAACATATTAATAATATCCAAGGTTAATTGGAATTACTTTATAACTATTTCATTGACATTTCATGGCATTATCCAAGCCTTTGGTCTTACCTCCATACATAGGCTTGTGTATGAGGATCTAGGCCTGTAGGTGTATTATATAGTTCTTTTGAAATTATGAGTTTGGAAGCCAAATCCCACTATAAGGTAATGATGGATTGATATATCCATTATGAATCATATGTCTTTTGGGAGACCTCATATAGACTATTACTTATCCATTCAAGATCATGTATTGAGACCTAAACATCCCCCATTTGGGTATCTAATAAGGTGTTGCATTTGACATGATGGATCTCTAATAACCCCATTGGGTTTTACCAAAATATAGTACTTTTTAAAATTATTTACACATATTCATATTATATATTTCACTATGAGAAATATAATTAGTGATTTTTAATTAGCTGCATTAATTTAGTTAAACATAAGGTTTATAGCTAATTTGCTTAGCTAATGATCACCATGAAAATTTATAAAAAATCATGTATAATGTTAAATAAATAATAAATTCTACATCTCAATCATTTAAGTAATAGTATAATTTCAACCATGGATGATACAACATTATAGCCACTACTGTATAATTATAATGAATAAACATCACCATTTTTAGAAATAAATAATATCTCAAATAATAATAAATGATATGAAGCTCCATGAAGCATGAGTTTCCACGACTCAAGATCTCCATGACTCAAGAGTCTGGCAAGAGTATCCATGAATTAAGTGTCAATCTATAATCTCAAATGTAGTACTTCTATAGGGAGGGAGAGCATCATTTGAGTGATTTTCCACACCAACCATAAACCATAGATCACATGCACTATATCCCAACAAGGAAATGGCCTTCCCTTCATGAATGGGTAGATAATAATGGTACAATAATCTAAAGTGATGAAATAGAACCCATGTGTTGTATATATCTAATACATGATGTGTACTATAAAGAAATCCATTCTAACATGATATTTCACAAACATGAAAACTATATCAACATATAAAATGATAATGTTTAACTATAAAAATTACTTTGCCAAAATTTTCACATAGTTATGGTCTATAGGATCAGTCAATTTCATACACACCACTCAATCAGATTACACCTCATCTTGCACTGATGTCACTAATTAAGATAGTGGAATCCATCTACTACTTATTTAGTGTCATAAATGTGAGATTTGGTTAAAATATAATATAAAAATCAATAGATTCATTCAAAATATTTCTTTTTAACTTATACAAATATGCTAAGTATAGAAATATCAAATACACACATTTAGTCTGTTAAATGTGATGTAATGAATATAATATCATCTAGTGTATTACTAAATAATAAATAGAATAAAAAATAATCCTTAATATAACCTACCTTCCAGGTAATGATTATATCTAGACTGTCAGTTACCCTAATCACAAAGTAATTTATAATGATATTTCATCCCCCAAAAAAACATTTAAAACATTGGTTTATTTAAGTGTTCATATTCTAAATACATAACAAAAGCCAGTTAGAACAACTTAATAAGTTCTATATTAAAAACCATTTAATACATTATTTTAATGATTTTATCTAAAAACAAAAATATATAACAAGCACCCATTTAACCTTGTTACATGGTACTAATATTTTCAAGCATATCATAATTGTGAACATCTCTCTCTCTCTCTACACATACACACATAAATAAATACATACATACATATGTTTAGAACTCTACATGGTATAAATTATAGGATTGTTGACTATGGTATAATAATTTTCATATTTATAACATAGTCAACAATCCTATAGTTTATACCATGTAGAGTTATACACACACACACACACACACATAGGATTGTTGACTATGTTATACATTTGAAAATTATTATACCATATATATATATATATATATATATATATATATATATATATATATATAGAACTCTTAGATAAAATTTCTATACAATATTAATATTTTATTGTATATATTATACTTTAAGAAGACATCCACTATCAATTATCTTAGAGTATTCTGTATACTCTAAGTATACATCCAACTAATAAAATAGTCCCAATACCCTTTTATAGACTAGATATATCCCAATTTATTATTTGACTAAAAACACAGAGAATACATGTGATTTTCAATTCATACATAGTCAACCAATTTTATCCCAATTATATTTATTTAAATTACTCAAATCATTTGGTTCATATTAACATTTGAATTACTTTCATATAAATATGATCAATGACATACACTTAGTCATTTTATGTGAAACAGTGAGAATTCTATGACTATGTATCTCATCCATATAGTTTACATAGTCCACAAAGAGGTATAGTTGATAACCACTTGATATATATTGTGAATTAATATAGAGACTAAGCAATTCATCTATATTGTGAATTAATTCTTGTATTAGACTTACAAATTCCTCATACAAGTAAATATATAGTTGAATGATTTGAAACATAACACAACCTTAACATGTACACAATCCATAATAATAATTTCAATTGATAATCATAACTTAGACAAAAATAATATAATATTTACTCAACTAATTATCTACTATTGGCATCTTTACCAGGTTCAAAACTTCTTATGTTTATTACTTGACCAGAAGTAAACCCCTTTTCCATTTATATTAAATTTTATAAGTTATATAATTTTATAAATGACACTGAGTATATATCTCATTCACAAGGCTTTATGAATAGAAAAATTAATTAAGACAGAGCTTTAATAGGACCATTAATCCATGTTAAAAATCCTACAACTCTACACCTTCCACTAGGTTTACCCTAGGTTGGATGTAGTGTTCTGTGGATGGCCAAGCCTTCCATAGGGCCCTACATACAACCCCTTTATATTTTTATTTATTATTTCAAAAAAAAAAAAAAAAAAGACTTTTTTCAACTCTCTTCCATAAATATATCAAACACAAAACAAGAATTTAAAGTACAATACCGACCTGTAATGATAATAACAATGCCAAAAACACCAGGTCTCATCTTCTTCCTTAGCTCAAATTCTCTTTCTTCTCTTTCTTCCTGCTATTCACTTGTAAGTCATGCCTCAAAAACCTCTCCCTCCTTTTATTCCTTTCCATCCATTTAATTTCTATGAATTTATCCTCCATTCTCGAGAGACAAAATTGACTAAAAATCAATGCATGCCAGAATAACTCAAGAGAACCCCCACTATGCTATAGTTTGCCACCATTTCTCATGCAACCGACCTTAAAAATCGCATCATTATTTTTGATAAGAATAATTTTTAATTGGATTCAATGAGAGATTATAAACCCTAATGATCTAAAAAATTCCTAATCAATGATTAAAATAATCATTATTATTTCTTAACATTATTCATGCCTTTTGACTTAATTAAATCTAGCATGGACTTAAACTAGTCCATAAAAATTGACTAAATGACAAGTCATAATAATTATTTTTCCATTCCATATCGATTATTGACAAATCAATATAACATAATGACTATATGACTTTGGGTAAAACAAATACGAATTTAAAAAACTATCGACTATGTTACCAAGTCATCCAATGACTCAAACATTATAAATTCAACCTCACTAGAAGTTAACTCCATAAGATAGACAAATAACCATATCCTTTAGCACAGAATCCAAAAACATAATGATATCTACATAATCATTAAATAATGATATTGTCTAAAACACTTTGCATAGTATTTCTTTTAATCATGCTAATTGTTATAACAATAATAGTAACTTTATAACATAATTAGTTACTTAAATAAACTGATCAATCTAAGTAATAAAATAAGTTTGTTACCATAAAAAATAATCCAACACTATTAATTCAAACACTTAGCTATGTACTATACAACCATTTAGTTATTATCAAACAATGGTAAGTTACGTTAATACATTTATAAATTTATTCAATCAAACCAGCTATAACATTAATAATTAATAATGTAGTATCAACTATATTAGTGAAATTATGTACAAAAACAAAATGATTATAGAAAAAAAAAAGATCACAATAAACATACATAATAGCAAAAAAACATAATACAACTATCAACTAATAATAGTAATCACAAAACGTATTATTCTACTATGGTGTGTGCACAGGTTTTTGGTTTTTCTCTTTATCATCCCCCAATGCCTCCATCTACACCATCCTCTTTGATAATTCTCTCCCTTAATAATACTCTGAGGGATAGATCTATCCTACATCCACCTGACAACAATGAAGGTAGTTATCCTGAAACATAATTATATCTATAAAATAATGTTGTATAACTAACAAACATGTTCATAATATATAGAGTATAAAAGTACAACTATCTCTTAGCAAATAAATAATGTAAATTAAGAAAAATATAACTATCCCATAATTAGTATATGACATAAAAATTTATCAAATAATAGTTAATCAACTAATAACCTTAATAATCTATAGATCAAATAGGTTATTCATATTATATATAAATAAGGATGTGACATAATTCCACTTTAAAGCTAGTCATCATCTTGATGACATTAATTCAGATAAAAGTTTTAAACTTAAAACATTATTCAATATAAAAATCATATAATATATAGCATCAAATCAAGCAAAAAAATGTGAAAATACCCTGTAAAACTCATAATAGTCCTCCCAAGTGGCTTTATCTTTAGAATATTGGTCCCACTAGACCTTACACTATGACACTTCTAAATTATGAAAATTGAGTTTGTGAGTGTCATTTATTCTAATTGATTCTACCATGACCACCCTAGGATCTAAAACCTACAAATTATTTCAATTGAAAACATGTGAAGGATCAATAACATGCTTTTTAAGATAAGACACATGGAAGACATTATGCAAAATAGCTAGAGCTAGTGGTAATGCAAGCCTATATACTATAGGATTGACCACTTATAAAACCTTGAAGGGTCCCACATATCTCAATGAAAGTTTCACTAACTTTCCAAATTTAATTGAGCTTTTTTAGGCTTAACCCATATAAATGGTTTATTACCTACAATAAACTATCTAGCTATTCTCTTTAGATCAATATAACTTTTCTGTCTATCATTATCCTTAGCCAACCTCTTTTTGATCATCTTAACTTACTCTTTTATTTATAAGAGTATCTTAGGTCCAAAGACTACCCTATCTTCCAACCTATTCCAACTAATTGGTATTCTACACCTCCTTCCATATAATGCCTCAATTAATTCCATCTTTAATACTAATTGGTGTGAGTTGTAATCAAAATCAACCAATGGAAAGTACTCCTCCCACTTGTATTACTGATCCATGCAATACATATGAAGGAGATCTTATAAAACTTGGTTAACTTGCTCTATATATCCATCAATTTATGGGTGATAAGTAGTGCTAAAATTTAAGTGCTTACCCAGAGTTGAATTTAAAGTCAACCAAAACCTAGAAGTAATCTTTGGATATCGATCCAAAATGATTTTCTTTAGAAAACCATGTAATTGATACAATTATTTCATGAATCTATTTGTAAACATAGGTGCATCATCTATTATGTTGCCCAATATGAAGTGGTTTACCTTGGTTAGTTTCTCAACTAAAACCAACATCATATCATGCTAGTTCCATGATAATGGAAACCCTTGGACAAAGTCCATACCAATCACCTACCACTTCCATTTTAGGAAATCACATGGATATAACAATCTAGCTAGATGCACATGTTTAGCTTTCACATGCTAACATTCTAGACAATGAGACACAAAATATGCTACATCTCACTTAATTCCTTTCTAGAAATAGAGTGGTTTGAGCTCATCCATGAGCTTGGTTACACCTAGATGTCTTGAATATTGGGCATTATGCAATTCTTTTACTATTATGCTCCTCATATTCTATCTACCAGGAACATACATCTTACCATTGTATCATAAAAGACCATCACTCTCTATATTGAATCTATTATACATAAGAATCTAAGTATTCTCAGATAATGCTTTCCTAGATTGATTATAAAATTAATCTCTTATCAATAATTTGATTACTTGATCTCAAAAAGTACTCTTGATAATAGCCATGATTGCTATGTACTTCTTATTGCTTAGATCATCTACTACTCTATTCTTCTTGCCTTTGGTATAATTAATATCAAAATCATAATCAAATAAGAACTCTAACCATCATTTTTGCTGAGCATTTAGGTTCAGTTAGGTGAAGATGTACTTGAGTCTTAAGTTATCAATCTTGAGCTCAAACAATTTCCCCAACATATAATGCCTCTAAACTTACAAAGCATTCATAATTACCACAAGTTATAGGTTATGAGGGGCATAATTCACCTCATATGGCTTCAATTTCCTAGACTTATAGGCTACCACTATGCCATCTTGCATAAGAACTCCTCCAAGTCTATCCCTAGATTCATTGGTGATCACTAAGAATTGAGCATTAGGATCGAGAACTCTTAGAATTATTGGTAAAATAAACCTCATTTTTGGTTCCTAAAAGGCTGTCTCATACTTGTCTACCCAGACAAAACTATGATTCTTATACTAAACAAAGGTATTTAGATGAACTATCTTAGAGAAATTTAGAACAAATTCCCTATAATAGCCAGCTAAACCCATGGAACTTCTTACCTCATGCACATTATTTGGTGCTAAACACTCCATTATGGATTTTAACTTTTTTGGATCCATAAAAATACCATCTAGAAAGATAATATGTCCCACATACTGCCCTTTCATTTGGAAAATGCACACTTAGACAACTTTCCATATAACCTGTGCTTTCATAAATGCTGTAAAACTAGTTCTAGATGTTGTAGGTGATCTTCCTCATCCTTAGAATAAAAGAGGATATAATCTAGAAAGAACAAAATAAAATGATGTAGATAGTATCTAAACACATTGCTCATAATATTTATAAATTTTATTGGAGCATTTATCAATCCAAATAGTAATGCTATGAAGTCATTGTGCCCATATCAAATTTTTACTAGTGTTTTTAGAATATCCTCATCATGGATTCTTGACCGATGATACCCTACTCTAAGATAAATCTTAGAAAAGACTATTTCCCCTTGCATTTGATCAAAGAGTTCATCAATATGTGGTAATGGATATCTATTCTTGATCATTTCTTTATTCAACATATTATAATCTATACACATGCAAAGAGTGCCATCTTTCTTATTGATGAAGACAACTGGTGTACCCCATGGTGACACACTTGGTTGAATCAACCATTTTAACAATAAATACTAAAGTTGTGCCTTTAAATCAACTAATTCAATGGTTGTCATTCTTTATGACACCTTAGACTGTGGTTCTGATTTAGGTATGATATCAATTAAGAAATCAAACTCACACTTGGGTAGTAATCTTGGTAATTTTTATAACAACACGTCTTAAAATTTGCTTAGAAAAGGATAATATTTGATGGATGGTTCCTTATATTTCTCCATCTCATTTATTTTAATGATAAATTATTGAGATCCCTTCTTTTGATCTTTCTTGAATTGAATTGTAGAAATTTGCCTTAGCTTCAACTCCATTTTCTCACCCTGAAGTTATGTGTAATTTTCAAAATCATCTTAATAATCAACCTTATTTAGATAACAGTCAACCTTGGATTTATACTTCACAAGCTAATTGAATCCTAGGATCACATCATATG